>BSBK01002760.1:2200000-2660181 GCA_027943335.1 Chamaecyparis obtusa
TAAGCTAATGCATTGAGGACTTACCTTTTGTTATTTAATTTATTTTTGTGGTATTGGTTTATGTTTTTAGCATGACTAGTGAACTTCTTGTAAATACTTTGTGTTTCACTAATTCACTGTCGGTTTCAGTGCCAATCTTGTAAATAATGCTCCCTACTTGACTTCCTATGGTTAAACTTCCATGGCCTCTTGGAATAAAGTAAGGGAATATGTATATATTGTAAATATTCTTTGTGGAGTCTTTTTTTTCAAGAGAATTAATTTTTCCATCAATCCCTAGGCGAGTATAGTGGCATTCTAGCTAGTGGTTTGTGTAGAATAGTAGCAAGAGAGCTTGCTAAATGGATTAGAATGAGACAATAAATGGTGGGATCATTTAGAGGGGTGTGTACTTGTTTGTTAAATTCAAGGAGAAGATTAGTGGTTACCATTGGAAGCGTAGAAAATAGACTGGTGTGCATGGCGCTCCTAAAACCCTTGAAAATAGGAGTTTGGTAGAAAGCTAGTGTACGGATAGATATAGGACTTAAGACCTAAGAAATCCTTGAGTATTGATTGATGTTAGGAAGAATCCATAGTTTATTCAGGGTGTTGTTAAGGAAATTTGGGAGAAATTTAAGAAACCTAGTTTCTAGGAGGCCTAATTGACCAAAAAGGCTACAAGGCCTCAAAACAAAAAAACTATGAACCCGACTAGAAATGTTTGAAAGAATTTATCCAAGTGGATTAACATCAAGTGAAAGTGACCTTGGAATGGTTAGAGAACCCAAACTTATTGCCAAGATTAGATTGGGAGAAAGTTGGTTGAATGGAGCCTAAGGAAGCTCTAGAAGATTGAGTAGGGAAGAAGAGTAATTTGTAATTGGTGGAGAGTTCTTGGTAAAGTAGGGGATCATAGAGTTGACCTATGGATAGGGTAGAGAAAGATACCCTAAGAAGACCAAAGATAGGGTCTCAAGAAGAGAAATAGTTCTCTTGTGAGTAGATATCCCCATTAAATTGGTATAAGAGTAAAAAGGCTTGGGAAGTGAGAAGTGTATGTCAAAAAGATGTGAATCCATTGGAGATAACACCATGGTGACCAATGTAGAATTGGAAAGAGAAGTGAATGAAAAAAAAGAAAGAAATAGGTGTTAGATTAGGTGAAAAACTAATCTCCCAAGAACACTTGCATGCATAACCCTATCACATGGAAGAAGCAAAGAACAGAAGGCAAGAAAAATCTATGGAGGCCAAAAAGCTAGAGGCGTCATATGCACATGAAAACAATCTTTTATTATGATCTAATAAGTGAATGAATAAAATACAAAGAGGGAATCCTTATAAAAGGATACCGAAACCCTAAAGGGGAAAACCCTAAAGAATAAAAAGATGCCTAAGTTTAACTTAAGTGTAGAGTATAATAGACTAATAATTAAATTAATTAATTATTAGCTATAATATGACAACTCTAACACCCCCCCTTAAGTGTAACTTAGGGAGATGCTAAACAACTAAGGACTAAAAGATGCATGAAAACAAAAATGCATGAAAGAACAATGGGTCCCAGCAACTAGGCCTGATCAGGTACCCAAATACAAGAAATAAACTAGATGAAGGAAAAAAAGCCTCCAATCTAGGGAAAGTCCCAAAGAAAGGAACAAGAAAGAGCATGAAGCATCTCCGAAGCAAGAAGCTGCAAAAACTGTCAGAAGTAACTGTTGGAACCTCCACTGAAGAAGTGCATGATCAAGTAGAGAAGACAAAGTCTGAAGAGTTGATCAATCGAAGAGGTGGCCTCCAAAAGCAGGAATGAATGAGTGTCTATATAGTAGATGATCCATCTCACCGAAATGCATAGGTGCCTAGCCACTACATCTGCCTGGTACATAGGAACAAAAACTGAATACGTAGATCACTCAATTGAACTAAGGAAGCAATAGAACCAACAGGTGAACCCCCCCCCCATAATGTTGAACAGGGAGAGCGGTGACAGGAACATTGAAATGCAATGCCAGAAACATCTACATGAAGAAGAATCAAGAACACCAATAGTACAACAAAAGTACAAGCACAGGATAAAGGGTGGTGTCATGGACACACAACATGGGATAATGTCATGGAAGGTACACTCACTTGACAAAGGTGGATGAGCACAAAAGGCAAAACATCATAACCCCCCATGGCACTTTATAACTGAGTGCGAGTACAAACAAACACAAGGTGCTCAAAATCCCAGATATGTAGAAGCAGGCACTTTATCTTAGTGCATTTACAAAAAAAAAATGTTGCAGAAGAGAAGCATACAAAGCTCAAAAAGTCAAAAAGAAGAGTGAGCCAGAAGAACAGAAGAAGAGATCCTAGGACCTGTAGAATCCAAGTAACCTGCTAGAGTGTGAAAGTGCAAAAACTAGAGGAGAAAGAACCTAGATCAGAATCTAGATAAAAGACCCTTGCCACTGAAAAACTCACTAAACCAGCTTTCTGACAATATCTAGTTTGCCAAAAATAGAGTCTGAATCAACAAGATATGGCTCCCAGAAGGCAAAAATAGACATTAGACTTTGATAGAAAAAAATACTATCAAAATAGCAGAGCCAAAAACCCTAACCTCCATAATTGGAAAGAGATTAGAAAGATCTTTTCGACGATATAAAGAAGTCTGAAAAAGACCTTCGTATGCTCCAGATAGAGCAAAAACACCATCAAGGGGTCAGAAAGGCTCCAAAATCAAATTTTAAGCCCCTGAGGCTGAAAAAAATAAGGCCCCTGGGCGCAGGGGCTTGGAGCCAGAGCTCATGGTCACCCATGTGAATGCCGCTAGGGACGAAAGGGGCCTGTGGGGCTTAAGATCCCATCGGGTGGCACGTATGGCAGCGGGGCCAGGGAGCGGAGCAGGGTGGCTGAGAAGGGCCGGCAGGGTGGTGGTGGTGGGGGCTGGAGGTGCTACGGCTAGTGGTGGAGCTGGAGGTGTCGGTGGTGGGCGAAGCCAGCGGGGGCTAGCGGAGGTGCAGCCGATGGGGGCCGAGCGCTGGCCAATGGTGGAGGAGCGTCAGTTGTGCGGCAGTGGCACCAAACAAAGTTTAATTGCATGTGCAAAAAACACTTAAAAAAATTGTTTGTTTTTTTTAATTTTTCTCAGTTTTCATGCCCGTACGGCACTAGAAACCAAAAAAAATTTGCCTCAGAGCCAAGTTGTCCAAAATGGACAAGTTTTATATGGATTCTAGGGTTTTTGGGCATTTTGAGCACAACGGTGATGTCTGTTTGAGCCCAAAATGACCAGAAACAAAGGT
This sequence comes from Chamaecyparis obtusa, assembly GCA_027943335.1. NCBI lineage: Eukaryota > Viridiplantae > Streptophyta > Pinopsida > Cupressales > Cupressaceae > Chamaecyparis > Chamaecyparis obtusa. The sequence goes on from BSBK01002760.1 coordinate 2,203,276, forward strand.
CCCCCCTAAATCCACATAAAAAGCTTCTGAAAAACATAGAAAACCTCCTTCTTTTGATCACTTCAACAAAACATGAACAGCGAGCAGCAAGATGGCTCTGATACCATGTTAGATTAGGTGAAAAACTAATCTCCCAAGAACACTTGCATGCATAACCCTATCACATGGAAGAAGCAAAGAACAGAAGGCAAGAAAAATCTATGGAAGCCAAAAAGCCAAAGGCATCATATGCACATGAAAATTATCTTCTATTATGATCCAATAAGTGAATGAATAAATTACAAAGAGGGAATCCTTATAAAAGGATACCGAAAACCTAAAGGGGAAAACCCTAAAGAATAAAAAGATGCCTAAGTTTAACTTAAGTGTAGAGTACAATAGACTAATAATTAAATTAATTAATTATTAGCTATAATATAACAACTCTAACAATAGGATCCTAGAGGAGACTGTACAAGCCCTAAAGGATAAGCTAGAAGAAGTGGCAGAGACAGCTGGAAAGATGAAAGAAAAATTGGAAGTTGAGGATGATAAGGGTGAGGTAGTGGATGAAGAAGATCACATCCTTGAACCAGATCCACCAATACAAGAAGAACCCATCCTTAAAGAAATTAAGGCCTTAGGAGGCAAGGCACTTGAAGGTATACCCATGTTCACTGGTAAGATGGATTCAAAATTAGTTATGGAGTGGATTGAGGGGATGGAGAATCATTTTGAGTATGAAGACATCTCAGAGGCACAAAGAGTGAAGGTTTCCAAGTCAAGACTTAGGGGACCAGCCCTGACATGGTGGAAGTTCCTTCAAGAAGAGAGGGAAAAAAAGGGGGAAAAGACCAATAGCCAATTGGAGGGCTATGGTAGCTAAGATAAAAGATAATTACTTACCACAAGATCATGAGATTCAGATGCATAAGAAGAGACAAGGTCTCAGATAGAAAGAGATGGATGTGGCCTCTTACACTATGGAGTTCCAAAAGTGTTGCCTAAGAACTAAAGTCTGAGAGGAAGAAAGCATCTGATTGGCTAGGTATTTGGGTGGCCTAAGATGGAGCATCCAAGAGGAGATTACTTTGTGGACTTCCACTACTGTCCATAAGTTTTTTCAATTGGCACTTAAAGTGGAGGAAAGAAACAAAAAAAAAAAGACACTACTACTAGGATTAGGGGCAGAGGAAGAGACTCAAGAGGTGGACATAGAGGGGGGTCTAGTGGCAGAAGCAATGAGTTCAAGAATCAAGGGGAAGCCAAAATCATTGAGCAAACCAATTAATCAAGTATTAGGGGAAGCTATGGTGGAGGTAGAAGTTCCTATGGTAGTGGAAGAGGTAGATCAAGTGGATTTGGGGGGAGCTCTCATTTTGCTTCTATGAAGTGCTATAATTATGGGCAATTGGGACAGCCTGCATATAGGTGCCCTAACAAACCAACAACTTCACAAGGTGAGAAAAATATTGTATTTACACAAGAGGAGGATTTTACTAAGCAATCAGAGGTGAGTTTAGATTCAGAGAAAGGAGAAAGTCTCATGTTGAGAAGGATCTTGATCAAAGCACCTACAAAGGATGAACACAAATAGAGAAGGGCTCTTTTTAGGGTCAAGTGCAAGATACTAGGAAAAGTATGTTGAGTCATCATTGATTCAGGGTCCACTAACAATGTCATCTTCGAGGAGGTAGTACAAAAGTTGAAACTCACCAAGATACCTCATGTGTGTCCCTACAAAGTCATGTGAGTGAATAAGGGGGAGAATATACTAGTAAATGAGAAAGTGTGGGTTGAGTTCACCATAGGCAAGTACCAAGATAGGATACTTTGTTATGTGTTACCAATGGATGGATTCCATATGTTGCTTGGCATACCATGGCAATATGATAGGGAGGTAGTACCCCATGGAAAGGAGAACAAGTACTCATTCAAGAAGAATGGAGTATCTTACAAGATTTAGTCTATAATTGAATAAGAGGCAGTGGAGAAGGTAGACTCAACTGCACTCCTAATGAGTGGGAAAGAGTTCCTACAAGACATGAAAGGAGGAGAAGAAGTTGGCTATGCCATCATGTTGAAGCCAAAGGAGGAGGAGTCATCTCAATAGTCACTTATGCCGACAGAAGTAAAGTAACCATTAAACCAATTCAAGGACATAATTAGTGAGGGTACACTAGCTAAATTACCACCAAAGAGGGCAATCAATCATCAGATTGACTTTGTGCCAGGGGCATCATTGCCTAACAAGGCTACCCACAAGATGACACCACAAAAAAACAAGGAGATAGCCAGGAAAGTTCAAGAACTTTTGGATCAAGGTTTGATAAGGAAGAGCATAAGCCCTTGTGTTGTACCAGGTTCTAGCACCCAAGAAGGGAGGAACATGGAGGATGTACACTGACTCAATATAAATCAACCAGATCACCATCAGGTATAGGTTCCCAATCCCTAGGATAGAAGATCTAATGGACTATTTAGGGGGTGCTAAGTTCTACTCCAAGATAGACCTAAAGAGTGGGTACTATCAAATTAGGATGAAAGAGGGGGATGAGTGGAAATCTTCCGTCAAAACCATAGAGGGTCTCTATGAATGGCTAGTAATGGCATTTGGTCTCACCAATGCACCTATTACCTTCATGAGGGTTATGAATGAGGTACTAAAGGATTACATAGGAGTGTTTGTAGTTGTATATCTAGATGACATATTAGTTTTTAGTAAGACAAAGGAAGACCACATGGCACACCTAGAGCTTGTGTTGAAGAAACTTCAAGAGGAGAATCTCACCATAAACCTTGAAAAGGGTGAGTTTATGAAAAAAGAATTGGTCTACTAAGGATTTTTAGTTTCCCAAGGTGACTTGAAGATGGATAAGAGTAAGGTGGAAGCCATTCTTAGTTGGCCTACTCCTAAGACAGGGACTGAAGTTAGAATCTTCCATGGGTTATCCCAATTCTATAGGAAGTTTATTAGAAGGTTTAGTGAAATTTGTGCTCCAGTCCTTGACACCATCAAAGGAGGGCTCAAGAAAAAGTTTGTATGGACCAAAGAAGCCAATGAGGGGTTTGAGAAGTTGAATAAAGAGGTAGCTCCCCAACCAATACTAGTTTTACCAAGTTTTGACAAACCATTCATAGTGGAATGTGATGCTAGAAACATAGCAGTGGGAGCAGTTCTAAGCCAAGAAGGCAAGCCAGTGGCATTCTTTAGTGAGAGGCTAAATGAGGAAAATTCTAGGTACTCATCCTATGACTTAGAGTTTTATGCTTTAGTACAAGCCCTTAAGAATTGGAGGCACTGCCTATTGCCTAAGGAGTTTGTGGTTTTCACTAATTACTAGGCATTAAGTTACATTAATACTCAAGAGAAGCTTAGTTTAAGGCATATCAAATGGATAGAATTCCTACAATCATATACCTTTACAATAAAGCACAAAAAGGGGGTAAAAAATAAGGTTGTAGATGCCCTTAGTAGGATACTACTTACTATCTAGGAGATACAGTTACAAAGCATTGGAGTTAAAGAGTTCAAAGACCTCTATAAAGGAGATTAAGAATTCTCAGATATCCACAAGGTATGCATTGAATTTGATAATCATTTTCATTGTGACTATGCTGACTATACTTTACAAAATGGCCTACTGTTTAAGGGAAAGCAGTTATGTGTTCCAAGAGGTTCCATGAGGGAAAACCTCATCCAAGAAAAGCACAATGGTAGCTTGAGTGGACACTTTGGGTTGAACAAGACACTAGACTTAGTGGACAAATTCTATTGGTGGCCTAAAATGCAGAAGGATATAAGAAGGTATGTTGAACAATGTGGAGTGTGTCAAAAGGCAAAGGGTACATCATCAAATGCAGGTCTTTACCAACCATTTCCCATCCCAAATAGACCTTGGGAGTGCATAAGTATGGATTTCATAGTAGGGTTGCCTAGGACACCAACTGGTTTTGATAGTGTATTTGTGGTAGTGGACAGGTTTAGTAAGATGAGCCACTTTATTCCTTGTAAACACACACATGATTCCAGTCACATTGCCCACCTTTTCTTCAAGGAGATAGTATGGATATATGGGTTTCCAATAAGCATAGTTGCAGACAGAGATGTGAAGTTCATGGGACACTTCTAGAAAACTCTTTGGAGGAGGCTAGGAACCAACTTGTCTCATAGCTCTGTCTATAATCCTCAAATGGATGGGTAGATAGAGGTCATTAATAGGGTGCTTGGTAACTTGTTGAGATGCTTGACCAAGGAATATGGACAAGGTTGGGAGTAAGTTATTTCACGGGCAGAGTTTGCCTATAATGATAGCACAAATAGGACTATTGGTAAGATTCCATTTCAAATTGTATATGGGTTACATCCAAGGGGTGTTCTTTAGTTAAGAGACTTAAAAGGATATGAAGGAATTAGTGGTCGTGCTGATGATTTTTCCCAATCAATGAGAGAAGTTCATGAACAAGTCATGAAGACAATAATGGAGGCCAATCAGAAGTTGAAGGCTAAGAGAGATGAAGGAAGAAGAGACCTACAATTTGAGGTAGGTGATCTAGTGATGGTATTTTTGAACAAGGCTAGGCTACATAAGGGCAGACCAAGTAAGCTGCAGATGAGAAGGATTGGGCCACGTAAAGTGTTGGCCAAGTATGGTTCAAATGCATATAAGGTGGAGTTACCCAAGGAGATGTCCATTTCTCCTATTTTCAATGTGAAAGATCTAGTGAAGTATAAAGGGCCATACATGGATGAAGTATAGTATAGAACTAAGGTAAGTAAGGATGTGGAAGAACTCAAGACTACTAATCAGATCAAGCCACAAGTGAAAAAGATTCTGGATTCAAGGGTGAAGAAGAAGACTAGACATAAGATTTACATGGAGCACTTAGTGAAATGGAGACATCAGCTAGAGTCAAAGGCTACTTGGATATCTGAGAGTGACTTCAAAAAGCATGGCATTAGTGAAGAGTTCTTAACACCACAAATTCCCTAACTTTTTTGTTGTGGGGGGAGAATGGTACAGGAGAACCTTAGGGTCTTGTCTAGATCCTAGTTTATTTTGGCTTGTAGGTGGTTCTAGCCAACAACCAATGTAATAAGGACTATTAATAAAGTCCCAAGTGAGGTGTGTTGAGTGTTTTTAGTTAGGTTTTGTTTGAGTTTTGAAAGTGATCTAGTTTACATAGGTCTAGAGTAAAGTCCTAGAACAGTCAACTTCATTCAAAGTGTGGTTAAGACTCCAAGATGGAGTAGCATTGATATTTTGATTCTTTTTTATGATTTTAAGAGTTTAAAGGACCATTTGAATGAGTTAGAGTCGATCTATGCTAGGTAGGTGTGTGGAAAGACAAGTTGTCAAAAAGTTGTCAAAAAGATGTAAAGTTGCTCATGACAACTTTGCAAAGTTGTCATGACAACATTTCCTAAAAAATAGAAAAAGACTCTAATGATGTTCTAAGCCCGACCTAAGGGACCAAATGTGTGAAAAGTGGATATTTAAGGTCAGATAAATCCTAATCTGATAGAAGGAGGAAGTATTGTATGGACTAAGTTCTGAAACCCATACGATTTGACTATTTTTTGTGTAACTGAGCCTTCATCCAGTCATTGATGGATTGAAAGGATTAAGATAATGCATTGAGAACTTACCTTTTGTTATGTAATTTCATTTTGTGGCATTATTTTAGGTTTTCAACACAACTAGTGAACTTCTTGTAAATACTTTGTGTTTCACAGGTTCACTGCCTATTTCAATGCCAGTCTTGTAAATAATTCTCCCTACTTGACTTCTCAAGGTTAAACTTCCATGGCCTCTTGGAATCAAGTAGGGGACTCTATATATATTTTAAATATGCTTTTTGGAGTCTTTTTTTGTAGGAGAATTAATTTTTCCATCAAGCTCTAGGCGAGTGTAGTGGCATTATGGCTAGTGGTTTGTACAGAATAGTAGCAAGAGAGCTTGCTAAATGGATTGGAATGAACCAATAAATGGTGGGATCATGTAGAGGGGTGTGTCCTTGTTGGTTGAATTCAAGGAGAATATTAGTGGAGTTGTTTCAAGCAACCATTGGAAGCATAGCAAACAGACTGGTGTGCATGCTCCTAAAACCCTTGAAAATAGGGGTTTGGTTGAAAGCCAATGTACAGACAGATCTAGGACTTAAGACCTAAGAAATCCTTGAGTCTTTATTGATGTTATGAATGATCCATAGTTTATTCAAGGTTTTTTTAAGGAAATTTGGGAGAAATTCAAGAAACCTTGTTTCTAGGAGGCCTAATTGACCAAAAAGGCTACAAGGCCTCAAAACAAGAAAACTATGAACCCGACTAGAAATGTTTGAAAGAATTCATCCAAGTGGATTGACATAAATTGAAAGTGATCTTGTAATGGTCAGAGAACCCAACCTTATTTCCAAGAGTGGATTGGGAGAAAGTTGGTTGAATGGAGCCTAAGGAAGCTCTAGAAGATTGAGTAGGGAAGAAGAGTAATTTGTAATTGGTGGAGAGTTCTTGGGAAAGTAGGGAATTATAGAGTTGACCTCTGGATAGGGTAGAGAAATATACCCTAAGAATACCAAATATAGGTTCTTAGGAAGAGAAAGAGTGCTCTTGTGAGTAGATCTCCCCATCAGAGAGTAATTGTTTAATCATGAAATTAGGGTTTAGAAACTCGATTGCATATGATATGAAAACATGAAAAATCATGTAGTGTTTAGTTCAAAACTCAATTTTGTAGGAGAGGAAAAAATTATAATGCACAAATTGAGATGACCTTGAAATACATGTATAGATGGCAAAGGCTACATGTGATAAAATTTTTAGGGTTATCCCATGATTTTGTAGTACCCCGCCCCTAGTCATGCTTCGTGCTTGGGGGATATATATCCTTATCTGTTTGTAGGCTTCCAGGAGTAGGCCTAATCCTAGGGGGTGGATGTAGTACCCTGCCCCTAGTTCAATTTTATAAATGTTATGATTATTCTAGGATGATTATATCTATGTTAGGAGATCATTGATGCTTATGATTTTACTGACCCCATACTTGCATGTGTATGGATGATGTGTTTGTTTTATACTTCAGTTTGACGTGCCTGTTGTGGTTGAGGGACGGAGTCGTAGTTACTTACTTGCGAGATCCACACGATCGGTCGATCCCTACCATTGTCTGCTATATATTTATATAGGTATGTACATGCAGGTTTTGTATGCAGGTTTGCAGGTACCGGGCATCGACTTCCCTGAATTGTCAGGATGAGTGTGCCCTATTGCAATATCTCAAATGGTAAGAGAGGGGAGATAACACGGATCCAAAACCCTAACCTAAGACCATTTGTCCTAGGATTGGACAAGTATCAGTTTGACTACCCTACCTGAATACGTCTAGGTGACAGGAATTCGTGGATCCCTTTCTGGTGTTGCTTGGTTTTACTTTGTTTAATTTTACCTTGTTTGGCTTCAGTTGATTTATTGCTTATGTGGGTGATTTTATGTGATTAATAATGTTATGATTATAGTTGAATTTAATATTAATCATGTTCCTAAGTTTGTTTGAGAAAATTTAATTAAAGTCAAATATTTGATTAATGGGATTTAATTGATTATTTAATTGGTAATTAGATTTAATTATGTTTATGTGTGTTATTAAATAATTAAATATTTAATTGCAATGACTTAGGATGCTTTAAAATATTTAATCTATTTAATATGAATTTTAATTATTAACATGTGCATAATTGAAAATTGAATTTTTTTCAAAAAGTAAACAACTTGTTTTTAAAAGTCAAAGTTGAGTTGTGCAAAATGAAGTTATTTTAATTTATTAATTAGGATTTACTTTCAAATTGTAATTGGAGTTTGATTGGGAGTTAACTGTTGAGTCATCTCTAGGGTTTGCATGAAAGGGGGAATTGAATCCCTAATAGGGCGAATTGCATTCATTTGGAGATTAGACAGATTTTAGAGGAGGATTGTGGGAGAGCTTATGTGCTTGGATTTTGGAGAATTTGGATGGTGTGATTCTTGCTTGTGCATCTGGATCGTGTGCCTATTTTCTACATAGTTTTCAGATCTGCAGGTTGAATTGATTTTGGAAGAAATTATGTCTTCAGATCTACAAGGGGTTTTCATTTCAGTTTTCAAGCTTTGGATCAGAGCTAGGCACTGAATTTTGCCTGTTAGATCTGGTTTTACATTTATTTGGCTTTCTCTGCTTGTGTAAATTTATGTGCATCTCATTAGGTAGATTTGTGATCTTCTTGGATCTGGGTATTTAGAAAACCCTAGTTTAGGCGTTCTTTATGTTTTATTAAATGTTAGCATAGTAATGTTATGCTAGCAAAATTTCGTTGGAAAACTCCTTATAGAACTCCTAGAAAATGAATTATTAGATCTGGTCTATAGTTTAACTATAAGGTTTGAATTAAATTTATTCCTTGGAAAAGAAAAATCAATTTGTGTGGAAGAAAACCAATTCTGGCTGAAAATTATCATTCTGGTAAAATGCACAATCAAAATTAAAAATAAACCCAGATAAGACAAAAAAAAATAAAAAAATAAAAAGACAATATCGTGTGTAATTTTTGGTAGGAGGGTTGTTTACCCTTTTCTGGAAAATAATGTACAGGCTTTACATTTCCGTTTTCATAAATTCTTTCTTTAAAAAAAATATATGTTCTGTCAAAAGATATGCATTGTCTTATATTAAAAAATATATAATAAATCTATTTAAAAATATATATAAATGCATTGGGATTACATTTGATTCTAAATTGTAAAAAAAAATTAATTTAAAAAAAAGTCTTGTTTTTTTGAGGCACGGAATCTTAACTGTACCCCACAGCAGGACCTAACCCCCTGCCGGCGGTACCAATAGGTACCGCGCGACAGGGCTAGTCCATGCCGACAGCACCTATGGTGTCATGTGGTAGGACCTATGGAGGGGGGTGTGGGGCCAGTTCCCCCCCAATACAAGTTATTTTTTAAAAAATATTTAAAATTCATTTTTTGTTTAATTTAAAATTTGTTATTAGTTTAATTTGTAATTTATTTAATTTATACTTTATTTAATATGTATTTTAATTTAATTTGTAATTTATTTTAGATTGTTTAGTTTATATAACTAATATGTTCTTTAATTTAGTTTAAATAATTTGTTTATTTAATTAAATTAGAATTGCATATTAAATTAAGTTAAGCTAAAATTTAGTTATTAACTTAATTTAAATTGGGATTTTGTTTCTAAACTATTCTGAATTTTTTTTATTTAAATAATAGATTGTTTTGTTATATGGAAATTTATTAATGATCAAAGTATTGATTATATTCATTAGATTTCCATCTTTGTGGAATGAGTAAATTTATTTAGTTAAATTTATAAATAGATTTAGTTTAATTAAATCTATTAGTGTTATAGACATTATTACATCACTAGGGTATATTTTTATGCGTAAATGAAACATAATTAGTTGTGATTATTTATGTTTTATGATGGCAAAGGAATTTCAAAGGTGTTATGTTTCCACTGAAATTAGGCTTTTTATTATGTTAAATCTATAGGACAACATTAGGGAATATTCTTTATTTATGACATTGTTATAATGTTTATGTTTAGATTCTCCTAGTAGGTTTAAGTGTTTCTATATGTGGATTCAATTATGCTCAAAATGGAATTTAAGCTTATAGATCTATTTCAGTTCTTTATGATGCAAATGTGTATTCTTTGTTCCTGGAGTGTCTTCTTTTGCTTATTGTGTTATCGGGCACTAGATGACCTAGGGGGAAAAACAGAGGTCGGGGTATATGTCGGTTGTACCATGTTTTCAGTATTATGTTTGATGTGTGTGTATTTCGATAGCATTTGGGCTCATGTTGTATTGAGTTTTGCTTCATATTCTATAGAGGAGAATATGGTATTGACTTTTTATGTCTGATCCACGGGATCATGTGTATATTCTTTTGTGAACACTTTGAGAGTGTTTTGTGATATTATGGTTATGTGAGAACCAGTGTGTTCATGTTATTTTGTGGAACAGTCTTGAGGGACATTATTATCATCTTGAGATCTATGTGAGATTTGTGAGCCTAGGGTAGTTTACCTAGATATGTAGTAGGGGGTGGCTTGCAATAAGCATCGGGGCCCACAAGTGGCTGACAGGATCACTTATTGTAAGTATTTGTAATCAAGTGATAACCTAATATAATTAAGGGGTATTTAAATGAAGTTAATAAGATATGGTTCCTCGCCCATGCTTGAGTGCTAGTATAGACTAAGATGGGAATGGAGATGATGCTTGTCGCCTTGAGAGGTGTGTCTAGCATAGTTAATGGCTTTATCTGTACGAGAATTCATTGATCAGTGTATGGTCACTTGAGTGTCGAGATCCAGAGTGATTACCAGGATGAGACTCAAGGTTTATACGTACATGATGACACTTGCCTATGCATAGTCTAGTTATTCTACATATGTCAGTTGCCTCTGGATTAGTGAATCTTACCTTGCTATATTTTGTTTACCTTGAGTTAGAGAGCTTTCGGGATCATTTCCTTAGCTTGTTCCGTTTGATGTTTGTTACTCGAGTGGGATCTGTTGTTATCTCCTCAGCACAATGGGAGTGGACCATTTAGGTTCACGAGGTCGGGTGGTAGTGATTCTTTTACCATTTGAGATTCTGACGTTCGTGTACCAATGCTGGATGATCCCTATGGTAATTGTTTCTTCTTGATCCTCCTTGATGGAGTTGTACTCTCCTTCTTCTTCTTCTTCCTTGTGATCTTGTATCTTTGTATCAGTTCTTCAGAGATATCATGTGTACTTTTTGGTTATTGTATTACATACCTTGCGACATGTGCAGTGGATGTAGGTTATTATGGATACCTTATGGTACCAGATGTATTTAGGTTATCTTTTATGTGATGTTTTTATCCTTCATTTGTTTATATGAGTTTTTTTATTGTACCTAATCTTATTTAATTAATTAATGTTGGCGTAATCTTTGTCAAGGAACCCTTGAGAGTTTTTAACCTGTGTTGGTTGTTTGTATTAATGTGAGTAAATGGTAATTGCTTCCACATTGATGTTATCTTGTATGTTAACTTTCAAAAAAAAATTATTATTATGAAAACTTAGATGTTTGTTTAGGTTAAGTTCTCTTGGGTTCCTTGGTGGGGCATTACAGATTTGTTCTTAGCTAGAATTAAGGACCACATGTTGAAAAGAAAAAAATAAAAGTGGAAAAGTGATTGTGTGAGTTTATAAATTAATAAGCAGGAAAAACCTTGATAGACTGCACATTTTATGTGATATTCATCATGCTATAACTAATATTGAGATTAGGTACTTCTTTATACAAGTTTAGAGGTGTTTTTAGAGTTTAACTTAATGTTATCAAGTAAAACAATTTTCTTTGGGTTTCAAGACATGATTTGAGAGTTGGAGTTGTGTATGGGTGTTAGTTAAGTAAAAGTACAACATTAGTGATGATTATGGTATCATAAGTATGCAAATATATTGTTGCATTGGCAAGACATAATAAGGTTTGTGTTGGATTCATGGTGTTTTGGTTTGGTATTAGAAGGTTTTTTCTTATCTCCTTGATGCTTCATTGCTTCCTTGACTATGGTACTTGGATGTAGACATGCTTGGAAAATGAAATTTGATGTTGATTTGGCATTCGAATCACATTGTCTACAGGACTATTTTCTTTGATATCTCAGTTTCCAGGTTACTGATGTGATTATGACTTTGTATGTTTAAGTGTTTGGATCTATAAGTAATGCAGATCTTTGGATAGGTCACTCATTTGGTTGTAGTGGGATGACTCTAATAGGGACTATTTATATCAACCAAATTGATTAAATGTTGATGCAAACTTTGTTAGTTGGCCTTGTCTACAGTCATTCATGCATTGGTATGTTTTCTTTGAGATGATAGGATGGATGATTAGAGTACCGGGATAGTCGATTGATGTGTCTTGTAGAATTTAGTTTATCATGATACTTGATTTCATTTAAATGGATATAATTTTCAATGGGATATTTTGAAAGTGGTGGTTTGGCAGTGTAGGATTGATTCCTAATAGTTTGGTGGCAGTTGTATCTTCTTGGCTTGGAGATCTCAACTCAATTGATGCTATTGATATGTTACTTGTGAGTGTGTGGACCTAGATAATCTTTATTTGGGAGATGGTTGTCATGATGCCATGTGTGACTTGGTATCACGATTCAATAGGAGTTGTTGGAAGTGATGTGGATTGACAATTTGGTGGTGGGTGACCTCATTTAGTGTTTATAGATATTCGGAGGTGCTCTTAGACCTTTTTGTTGCACAAGGATTCTTTGACATTTACAAGATCACTATTTGGAGATGTTAATCTTCATGTTGATTGGGGATGTTGACATCTTGGTATGCCATGGAGGACTTTTAATTTTTGGTTGACGTGTCATGATTTGTTGACCTTGATTGGTATTCCTTGGTTTAAAGGATTTTTTTAATTATGTCAAGTTATACTCTTGATCACATGTTAGATTTAGAATGATACATGTATTTTATATGTCCATATGGAGCATGTGTTATCCCTTTAAGGAGAGGCAAGATCATGTTTTCATGTTTATGTTGCTGATTTATAGGTTGGATATTTGAAATTGATCTTTTTAGTTCTCTTTTTATTCAGTACAAAATCATTTCCTTCATTACTTCAAGATGTTGTTATGTTGTACTCAAAGTTTAGCATGGAATGATTAGTTACAAGTGCTCGGGATACTCAGATACATAGGTAAGCCTTGGAGTTCTCTTATGATTATAAAAATGTATTGAGATAGATACTCTTGATGAGGTCTTTGGAAAAATGTCCAAGGAGCCTATACATTTCTTGGGTGTGAGTTCAACATGGACCTATGAAGAGATTTTTCTTGGATGATTAATGATCACTTGGATATCTTGGAGGAGCATTCACATTCCCCACTCATGTTCTACTAGGTGGTTTATCACTTCAAGGGTAATGCCCATTTTTTTTCTTTCGGGTGCATTATATATGATCCTCTAATTTTCATAGATATGGATCTTGACCTATGCGTATTTTGTTATTTATAAAGAGTTAATTTTGAAGAATGAATAGTGAGGTCATCTTCGTATGTATATGAGTTGATATTATGATGTCATTATGATTATCTTAGGATATGGTTTATTGGTTTGATTTCCTTGTTCAAGAATGTTTACTTTTAGTTTAATATTCTTGGTTACAGAAGCTTGCATCCATCATTTTCTTTATTACATGATACATATGTTGTAATTGATCTTGGTGATTGAATGATTAGGTGTTGTTATGGCTTTTATTTTGGAGTGTAGTGAAGAAGATCATACTTGAAATAGTTTGCATTTAGAGGTGTATGTATAAAGACATGCTATATTGCTTATGAATTGTAGTTTCTCACTTTGGTCTTGGTTGTCTTAGATTTTTAGTTTCAAATGACATTAATTTTTAGGTCTTGTGTAGAACTATGGTTATCATGGTCATTTTATCATGTGCTATCACTTTGTTCTTGGGTGATGGAAGGGATGTTCCTTTATCTCTTCTTATTGTTGAGTGTGAAGGACTTGGGAGAGCTATAGAAACATGTGTTGAGAGTTGTACTCACAGTTTATTGGTTTACAAAGTTTACATATATTTGTGGAGGTTCCTTGATAATACATGATGCTTTTTACACCTTCTATGTGATGCTATCGGTAAACTTTATATGCCTTAGTCATTTTTTATATTGGACATTACCCGTGCAGTGGGATTTTTTAGATGTGTATGTTCTTCATTGACTGCTCGTAAATCTTGTGATTATGGTTTATGGGTTATATATGTTGATGGCATGAGTTTACTATGTTTTGTATACCTTTGAGGTATGGATAGATGGGTGTGTTATCACTTATTGTAGGTGCTATTTCAACTATGGAGTTTATTTATTAGCACCTACTAGTGCATATTGATACCTTTGGTTTGAGTGTTTGTGTTGGGATATCAGTAGAGGCATAACTTATGCTTCATTCTGACAGATTGTGTGGCTTCTCTTTGGATGGATTCTAATATTTGCACAGTGGCACGATGGTGGATGAGAGCCTTCATGTTTAAAATGGTGGTGACAATGTTTATTTTTATATGTATCTTGATGGAGCACATGGAGAACTTTGGTTCCTTGATGGTATGTGTAGCTATGGGGATTGTTCCCTTGTTTATGTTTGAGGTTACTTATTACCTTTAATGCAATGTATACAAGTGGGATAATGTTAGGAATTAGGTTTTTTACATCTTTCATTATGTTTATAATGTTTAATTTATTATTATGTGTGTGGTGTACTTAGGGGTTCTAGAAGTACGTGTATCCCTATGAGTAAAAAAAAATGGACCACTTTATGTGTTGCATATAAAATTGAGAAATGTTTAATGTGGGGTCTCACATGAGAAATATGTTTAATTTAACTTTGGAAAAATATTAATAAATTAAAAACTCAATACCAAATATTAAGTGAGGGGTTAATGGTTTTTTATTTCATGGTATTAGTCATGTGATTTTATGTAATACCACTTGGTGGTTTTTTGTGAGCCTGTTTCCATAAAAGAAAACACAAGAGTAGTTGTTTAAGGTTGGATAATTGGGGTATTCAGTCTTTTTCTAAAGAATTCATTTGTGAAGTGAGGCATGGGATTTGTGAATTCATACTTGGACACATAGAGGAGGTATTGGAAAGGGTCGATATTACAAAATTGTTTATGGACACATGAATGATGGATGCTTTTCGAAGAAATCCTTTTCATGCTTGAGGGTTTTCCCATTGAATATCTAGTGTCATATTTGATTGTATATTGTCTATTCTTTTTCATGTGCGTTTTGAATACTTGTTTCCTTATATTTCTCTATTAGGTTATGTGGAAATTTCCATTGGATATTTTCAAGTTTCCTTTTAAATCATACAAAAATGGATTGTTGAACACACCAAGGATTTTGACACACCATCGAGGCAATAACAGTGCAAATAATAGAAGTAGATTGGTCATTGGTTGAAGTGCAAGAAATTAGTAAAGGATGTGTGCTAGGTGAAAGAAAAGGTTATACTAAGAAGTTATGCCAAGAGATATTGAATAGAAGGCACCACAAGTAGTGCCTTTCAAACTCAAGAAGATAGACATGGACTACAAAAAGTGACAATGTGCACATTGATGCACATAAGGTGATGGTCATATCTAGGTTCATTTTTCAAGCTTAATGGACAAGTTTTCATATTAATGTTTTGAAAAGAAAGATGATCTTAAGTAAAATAATGTGGTGGTAAACTGTTAGGAATGGGAACACTGAGAGGGGGGGTGAATCAGTGTTCACTGTATTTAATCTTTTTACTTTACTCTTGAAACTTAATTTGAATGCTTAAGTACTAAAATGAACATCAACATAAACAAGATACATAAACACAACACATAACACCAATATGGTTACGAGGAAACCCAAATAGGTAAAAACCCTGGTGGGAATTGACACCCACTAAGAACTGCACTAATGTCTTATGATCCATGTTAGAAGATCTGCAACCCTGTTAGGAGTTGTTCTTTACAATGCTTTTAGTACAATGACCTTGTCAAGGGTCGGACCCTATTAGGATTCTTTTACAATAACCTTGTTAGGGGTGGGGACACACTATCCTAGAGCTCACTTCTCAAGTGGTGAAGGCTACAACCTTCTGATCTCATATACACACTATATCTATTAGATGAACTGGTGTTGTGACACTGCTTGTCTGATCAGTTCCTTTGATGTGATGATGCTTTGACCTCTTGCAAAGCTCTAATACATTCTTACTGCTCTTTGCACACTTCTTCTCTATTTATCTTGTCTCTATTTCAACTTCCACACTTATTACAAAGGGCGCATCTCATATTCATATGTGCTTACCAAAACAATTAACTAGGTTGGCCTATAACTGATTACATACAATGCTTCCAAGTGAATTGGCTCAAGCGTGTTTACAAAAAAACATAATTACATGTCTAAAACTTAATTACAATAGGCACATAGCCTTTACAAAATAATATTATAACCGCTAAACAAACTACTACTAGTCGACTGCATACTCTGTTCTATTTTGGCATTCACTGTCTGTGTAACTTCAACTGTTTGTATCTTTGTCATACTGTATCTTCTGATCATGTGCTCTTAGACTTAGCATGAATATACTCTTACCATCTTATATTCAAGGGTGCATACCATAGCTCTATTGTACGCATGTATGTTAATGCTCTGATCTACTGGTGCTCTATTAACTGTCTAGTCTTGTATACTTAGCCAAATTCTGATCTTCCAATGATGTGCGCTAATTCCAAAACACTATATGACTTTGTTGCTATAATTACAACACTATATTTAGTCATATACAATAGTATAGTCAAATTTCCAACAATCTCCCTCTTTTTCATTGATGGAAACAAAGGAATATGGCAAAGTTACTAACTGTACCCTTATACAAAAACTCTTTAACATACTCTAACTTATATCTCCCTTATACTCTTTACTATGCATCTTCTTTACATATAAGACTCCATATTCTATACAATACTCCCCCTTTGACATTAATGACAAAGGTGCTCCAAAAATGTGGCTACAAATACTTACAAAGTTAGGACATCCAAATATGCTATCTGCAAATTATGGATCTCTTGTTTCCAGAATGTTATCAAAGCATTAACAATCTGGAGATGGGCGCATAGGGCATATTGTAGCTTCTCCATCTTCTCCAAATTTATGCTAGGACCTTGATCATATGTCACCATGGTGGCATCGATCTCCTTGATGTTCTGATTAAGTATATCCAAAGAGGGTACAAGAGCATTCCTAAGTTGTGTTTGCCTTGCCCGTATCTTAGACATCTCTTTCTCAAGTTTTTCAATCTTGTCTATCTATCCTTGGTACACATTATTACACATGTTGACATTAGTGGAGGGATCTTCCATTGATTTCCTTACATTTTCTATCATTTCTTCTGTCTCTTGGATCTTCTTGTATAGATCAATAGTTAACTTATCCTGGTTCATACAATCAGCAATAATCTTCTTGCCCTTTGCTGCAAACTCCTTCAAAGATGCCTGACCAATCTTTAGTGAACTTAGGTCAAGTGAAAAGTTTCTAACCAATTCACTTAGCCTCTTCTTCATATATTTCTCTTCTACAACTAGGGATGCAGATTCTTCCAAGCTAGAAAAATTAGTCTTGAAGTTTGAAAGAATTGTGATTACATATTCCACTAAAAGGACCTTAGACACTTTCTTGTCTGAAGGTAGCAGGTTGTTCAAAATGTTGACTGATTCAAAAAACAATGGATTCCTCATTACCTATTTTTATTTTTCTTTCTCCATGGCTAGGACACTAATCTTAATCAGGTCTTCTTCTCCCCAAGAGTCCAAGCTAGTGGTGTTTGGTGTCAAACTTGACAAAAATGATACAGAACATAATGGAGTGATAGGAGTGCTATCCATTACTTCTTGTTTTACTCTGATTGGCATCTCAATAGATGGCTCATCTATTTTCTCACTTTCTTTCATTTCTTCTTCTCCTTTCTCCTTTTCTATTTCATTTTCTTCTTTTTCATCGGTTATATCCTCAATCAATACTTCTTCTTGCTGATTAGGAGGAGTGTCACCACATAGAGTCTCAACCTCTTGTGTTCTTACAAAGGCTTCTTAAAACTTATCCAAATCAGTGTATGTGGCCGCCATAGCAATTTCTACATTATCAATAAAAATTGTATCATCTTTTTGAGTCCCTGTCATGGGCGCAGACTTTTTTGCCTCTGTAGGTATTGAATCCTGAGGACCTTTAAATGGTACATTTGTGGTCTCTGACTCCTCAGCTACCTTTATGGGAACTTGAGTTGTGGGTGCAGTAGGTGGGTACATGTGCCTATTCAAAAAAACTTTCTCAAAGGCTTTATATGTTTCCTTTGCAACCAACTCATAATTCTTATCCATGATATGTATTATTCAAGACTTGGTTCTGAGGTGCGGCTTCACTAGATCTAGCAACAAATTTTTCTCCTCTAGAGAGCATACTGGGAGGCTTTCATCTATAATTTTCTCTCTTATTCTTAGATCTTACTCAATTGCCTGTCTCTTCAAGAATTCCAAAATGTTCCATACATTGTCTGGAATCACTGTCTTCAGTTCTAGGACTGTCTTCTTAAACTTTAGCATATGTTTGATAATCATTCCATGAGTCTCTGATTTGTCAATCTCACTAGATTTCTCATAGAATTTTCCTATCTGATCAATTCTTCATTCCTCAATTATTCTTGTACTCAACACTTGAAGACTAGGTCTGAAAACTACCTTTGGAGTTGCTTGTGTGCTTTTTCTCTGAATTCTTCTAGTGTGTGAGGATGGGTGGCTTGCACCTATCTCTTTCTTCCTCTTAGCCATTGTCTTATACTTAGGAGGAGCTGTAAGATCAATTGTTACTTTGGGCACAGGAGAGATAACATTTGTTTTATCATGTTTATCCTTTGGTTCATCAGTTTTCTCAATCTTAACCTTTTTCATCTTAGGATCATCAGATTCTGCATCTACTGCAGATGCGCTCTCAATTCCCAAAGAAATCTTTTCTTGTCTTGATTTTTCAAGGTCTGCCTATGTTACTCCATGAATTCTAAGTATCTCATAAGTAACCTTAGCTAGTTTCCTCGTAGTTGCTACGTTGTTCAAAACTGCATCAACTTCTCTTGTCTTTTCTTCATAAGTCCCCCATCTTGGTTCATTAGGGTCCTTAGGTGTTGATAGCAATACTTGTGCATATGCTTCTAGGATTGGTTCCTCAACCTCATATCCAAGTGGATGAATCCACTTTGTTCTAGGCTCCACTGCTTCCATGCAAGTTGTGTCATTTTCTACCATGAAGCAAATGTTGTCCTTGTATTTCTCAACAATGCTCTCTAGTATTTTGTATCTCATCTGCATTTTGGCCCTGAATGTCTTCAATTCTAGCGTTATGTAATCCTTCAATGTGCTCTCAGTAGATGCCTTAAAGGATATATGTGGCATTGTAGGAATACTCTTGTCTAAATACAAATATGACACCTTTCCAAGTATGTGGAAGTACATGTATATGATCAAAGACCCAAACCTGAATATTTTGGTCTTCTCATGCTTAATGGCTCTAATATTGTCTATTAGTTGTGTGGGCAAGATCTCGCATAGATTGAACTCACCATTTTCTCTCACAAGTCTTATTGCTGGAAGAATAGTGGCCGTTGACACACTATTCACCCTACTGGTGTGTTGAAACCTATATCTTAGTATCATAGACATCAATTTGATGTCTTTCTCCTCTATAGGCTCAATTGTCATTCCGCACCTATCACTTCTTGACTTACATGCTTGTTCAACTAGTTTTCTTACATCCTTGCCTACTGAAGAATGACGTCTTTCTTAGAGAGGCATGTCATCTCATGAATTAGGTCTCCTGTGATTCTCACTGGTACTTCACCTATCCATAATAGGTCATCATGAATTTTGCTAAGAAAAATCTGTATCCATTCAGACTCATAAAACTCATATGTCATAGCATATTCAATTATGGGATGATTTTCCAACTGCACGAACTCATCAAGGAAGGTTTTATCTAGCTTCATCATAGTCTCAATTTGCGCTCTAATTCTATCAAGACCTACTGGTTCCTTCTTACAATAAATGTATGCACGGATGTCTTCGACATGCATAACATCCATAGGGGTTCGGGAGAATGCTCCTTCTAGGTCATCAAAAGTAGATTTGAAAGGGTGCCTCTTGAAAATATATCTCTTCTTCTCAGTAACATCAAACATAACAGGAGTAGCCATAACTTACTTGTATATCACTTCACAATCAATTTCTGAGAACTTTTGAATCGTCGTGACATATTAGGGCTTCCGCAACCGATCAAACACACTTCTTCACTGGTGAATCAAGCTTCAATCCTTCACAATCAGTTGCTAGGGCTTATGTGCTCTTCAATTGCTCAAACTTGAATGCAATGAGTGATCTATAAGTCTCCGAGTACTTTAAAGTGAAAAATTCCACCATTAATGCTTGCCACGTAAACTAGACTTTCACTGAAAATCTCCAACTTTCATTCTGCAATCACTGAGGTAGTGTGGTCTTGCACATAGGTTCTACTAGTCTCCAAAAGGTTAAATCCAAAGGCGCATACTTTGAGGGTGAGTATACCAACCGTGCAGGGATCTAGAGATAAATTAGCTCCCCCTATGAGCCTGAGGGTCATTCATCCAGATGTAGAGGGTGCGTCCACTGTGGATGCATCCAATACAAACTCGTCAACCTTATCCTTCTTTGCCTCTAACCAAATCAAGCTCACATCTACAGCTTTCACAAACTTGACTTCTCCTTTGGTATCCAATATTGATTCTTTTGGCTTTTTAGGGCTTTCCTAACTTTGCATTCTTGATCTACAAAACTTTGAGATGTGTCCAGCCTTGTTACAAGAGTGACAAATAATTGGAGGCCTTAAATTTCTCGACACATTGATATGAGTCACCATTTTACACTGTCTAGATGAGTGACCATTATAATTACATATCTGACATGTAATACTTTGAGAACTTCTTGCATTTGTTTGATTATGATTTCTCTGATTATTCTGAGTCTTGTTCTTATGACTTGTTTTACAATTCATAGCTCTATGACAAAATTTATTGCATGAATAATAGTAACCATTGAAAGGTCTTACCTCTTTACAATTCCTTGCTATATGTCCATGCTTGTTACATGCATAACAAGTTTGGTCTACTGGCTTGCACTCATCTTTAGATGGTTCAGTATTATCTTTAGTCTGATTTTCAGTCCTCTTAGCATCTGTGGTATCTTCTGGTACTTTCATTCTTGCTCGCATGTTGTCAATCTAATTTTTTGCTTCATTGAATCCAATGTCATTGGTATCTCCTTTAAGTTTCTGAGCATATAACTGATATTCAATCAGATCCTTGCTTGTATGCAATTTATCAATGTGATTCTTTGCCTCTTTCAATTCATATTCCAACTTTTCTTTGTTGTTTCTTAACTCCAATATTTCCATGTTTGCTTGCCTCAATTATTCATTCAGTTGAAGGTTCTCCTTGATCTGTTCATCATAAACTTCTTGATTGTTAGTTAGCTTTTCATCTAGCTCTTCAATCTAATCTTTCAGAGATGTGTTCTCTTCATTTATCTTTTTGATCATCTTCCCCAAATCACTATTTGAACAATCTTTCAAATCTTTTCTTAGTCTTTTGATGACTGCTTGAGAATCACTGACTTTTTCTTTTAGTTCTTCAATTTCTTTTTCAGATATGTCAAGGTCTTCAAGAGCAGCTTCAAGATTCTTTTTCAAATGTTTCATTTCTCCCTTATCCATGATCACCTCAAGTGGTTAAACTTCTTTGCTGAGGACCAAAGCTCTGATACCAATTGTTAGGAATTGGAACACTGAGAGGGGGTGAATAAGTGTTCACTATATTTAATCTTTTTACTTTAATCTTGAAACTTAATTTGAATGCTTAAATACTGAAATGAACATCAACATAAACAAGATACATAAACATAACACATAACACCAATATGGTTACGGGGAAACCCAAATAGGTAAAAACCCAGTGGGAATTGACACCCACCAAGAACTGCACTAGTGTCTTATGATCCTTGTTAGAAGATCTGCAACCCTGATAGGAGTTGTTCTTTACAATGCTTTTAGTACAGTGACCTTGTCAAGGCTCAGACCCTGTTAGGATTCTTTCACAATAACCCTGTTAGGGGTGGGAACACACTTTCCTAGAGCTCACTGCTCAAGTGGTGAAGGCTACAACCTTATGGTCTCAAATACACACTATATCTGCTGGATGAACTGGTGCTGTGACATTGCTTGTCTGATCAGTTCCTTTGATGCGTTGATGCTTTGACCTCTTGAAAAGCTCTAATACATTCTTACTTCTCTTTGCACACTTCTTATCTTCTTATCTTGTCTCTATTTCAACTTCCATACTTATTACAAAGGGCGCATCTCATATTTATATGCGCTTACCAAAACAATTAACTAGGTCGGCCTATAACCAATTACATACAACGCTTCCAAGTGAATTGGCTCAAGCGTGTTTACAAACAAACATAATTACATGTCTACAACTTAATTAAAATAGGTGCATAGCCTTTACAAAATAATATTATAACCGCTAAACAAAATACTACCAGTCAACTACATACTTTGTTCTGTTATGGCATTCACTGTCTATGTAACTTCAACTGTTTGTATCTTTGTCATACTGTATCTTCTGATAATGCGCTCTTAGACTTAGAATGAATATACTCTTACCATCTTATCTTTAAGGGCACATACCATAAATCTATCTTACACACATGTGTTGATGCTCTGATCTACTGGTGCTCTATTAACTGTCCAGTCTTCTATACTTAGCCAAATTTTGATCTTCTGATAATGTGCACTGACTCCAAAACACTATATGACTTTGTTGCCATAATGACAACACTATATTTAGTCATATACAATAGTATAGTCAACTTGCCAACACAAACTTGGGTGATCCAGTGGCATATTGCCTAATTATAAAGAGTTTGATCACACGTCAATTGTTTGGACTTAATGAGGTATACTTTGATTGCAGCACCAAATGCAAGCAAAAATTTTCATTGTTGAGGCCTGACAAGGTGGATGCATTGACAAATTTTGAGATTGATACAATTGATGCACGCTAATACCTTCCCCATGGCCAAAAATGTGTAAGGTTTTAGAGAGTATAATGTTGCATTCAAGCAAAATATAGTACAAAGCATTGTTGATCAAATAGAGGTTGTGCACATCACTATAACAAAGTCAAGGGTCAAAGAAACATTAAGGCTATGTATGTGTAGTAGCAGCAAGTCCTCAAAGATCTAGTTTTTTTAAGTCACCCCCAAATTGGTTGAAACTCTATCGAACATATGTAGTCCCCTTACATATTTTATTTGATCTCTCTCCTTAATTTTTATTGCCCCAAAATTGTATAAGTAAAAAAATACATAATCTTATTAGGGAAAGCATCAAAATTTGTTCATAATATTGTAAATAATTAATTAGGCAAAAGTGGGTACATCTAAATAAAACATAGTTGAGCTAGGAGCAAATAATGTAAAGAATTTTATAATCTATATAAACACACCTATCCTCGTGACAAGAAATGAAGATAACTTTTTCATGTGCTAGTATAATAGATTTGTCATTCCCTAATACATTTTGTATACACTTGAAGCATTGTATGAAGGTGGTGAATGAATAGAAGTTCATTTAGTATATGAATGCATATTCTTGATGCGAGAGCATTTAGTGATGAAAGGGAAATCTTGCCCAAAAATATTGTATTTTCTTTTCATTTTGTAGTTTTTTTTAATTGTTTTGAAGCTCATGATGACACTTACAAGAGGTAGAACAATCTAAAACTTAAAATGACAAAATATATACACATACTATATTTGGTAAGTCAACCCATTCAAGTTTGTAAGGACATGAAAAGTTATCCAAAGGAGAAAAATTGAAAAATAAAAGGATTGGTGAAAGAATCATTTCAATATCCTATGCCATTTGGAAGATTTTGAGGTTTTTATCATAAAAGATTTCTCCAGTGAAGTTTCAAACTCAAAATTGAGGACATTAGAAACCCCAAAAAATTTTGAAAAATAAATATTTAAATTGTCAAATGTATTTATAGATTTCTTTGTAAGCTTTCCAAAAATAAGTTATAATAGCAAAGCGGACGCCTGAGTCAAAAGTTATGGCTACTAGAAGTTGTGCTACTAAAACTCAAGTTTTAATGAAAAATCCACCTAGGCAAGAAAATGAACTATAAGAACCTTTGGCACCAAAAAGAAGAAAAGTTACGCTTTCTAGAACATTCTAAGGCACTCGTTGGTGCTAAATAAAGAGATGAACAAAGGTTTACAGAAGATGGTTTCAATACTGATTGTGGTACCAAATGTGGGGTTTTATTTCATTGGAATAATAAAAAGCAGGTGTTTTCTCTATTATATATTTATTTCTCTATTATTGTAGTATGTTTGGGGTTTGTAAGGGATTACCTTTCATTAATTGTATTATGTTCTGATTAGGAGGAAAATAGGATTTGAAAGGTCATGAACCTTTTACAAGAAACCAAAAAGAATAAACATTAAGCACCAAATCCAGCTACTAGCTGAAACACAAAAAGGACAGCACGAGGACCAACAACAGAGTGGAACAACAAAAAAGGACTGTTGAATAGGGACAAAGGCCTGATCCAAAGAAAAATCCAAACCCCCAAGAGAAGCGTTAAGATCACTACCAAAGAATAACCATTGGAAAGAAGCAATCCAAATAAAAACCCAACAACAGTATTATCCCTTGGTCCCTTTCTTATGGGACCGAAGAGTCATATCAAAGAAAGGTGAGGATCTTTTGAAAGATTTACCTTTAACCATAATCCAACCTTCCTCCACTTTAGAGGCCTCAACTTGCCAGCATAAGGAATCCAACACTGAATTCCCAGCACCCATTAAGGTACTAGCACACTGCACAGGCTAAACCATACCAATAGCCATAACACTCCTAGAGCCAGCACCCACTGAAGAGGAAGGAACAACAGCAGTAGACAAATCAACAGGAAGGCGGGAGTCTTCCAACAAAGAGCTTTCAGAGATAGGCCCACCAGAACCAGTAGAATCTGGAGCTGGCACAACGTGGCCAATAGCCTCCTTATTAGATAAGACTGTGTCCACCACCAGAGGTACAAAAGTTGAAGGGACAATAGCGGAAGGAGTAGGGGAAGCCACAACCTCATAAAAGCTTCACGAAGAATAACTCTTAATAATCATGTAGTGTTGGGGAGAAGCTCATTTCAACCAAGACACAAAATGTTTGGTTTTACCCAGAATGCATTTAGTCGCAACATGACCTATATTAAAGCACCTTCTGCACCTGAAATGAATACCTTCATAGTCAAGAGGTTGAATCTAGCTACCCTTAGGAGAGACCAGCTTGATCTCCGCAGGTAAACCTTTAGAAGCATCAATATCCACCAAAATATGGGTATAGGTGGAATGAAGAATATCATTAGATTCAACATCCACCATTAGGAAATCCCCCAAAGCCTCACCCACTTCCTCAAGAAGAGGATCCACCCAAAGATGAAGGGGGAGGTTTAGAAGCCTAACCTAGATAGGCATCTTGTGAAAAGAATCAAAAGAGGGGTTGAAGTCCTCATGCCAAGCCTTAACCATCAGCACAAAGCGACAATCCCAACTAAAGAAATGATCACAGAGAATATGATTTCTATCTTTAGCAAAATCAAATTTAGCTATGAAAAAACCTTTCGCCAAAGGGAAGATATGGACCGTACCAAAAATGATGGGTTCCCAGAATTTGGAAATCCAAACATGAAGCTCTGGGAGGCTAGGCCAAAAGCCCCTAAATTTGCAAATAACTACCTGATTTAACAAGTCTAAAGAGGTGTTTTCAATCTTCACCACTGTATCCACATCCAAAGAGAGAGATATAGAAGCAGCCATGTGAAAAGGAACATGTTCCACTATAGAAACCTTGGTAGCCCTAGATGTAGCCTTCAAGGGTCGAGGAGCCTTGGGCAACAAAGGACCAGTAGAGGGCTTGGAGGCAGGAACTACAGAGACTAGAGAGCCATCGACTGTAGAAACCCCAACTGCCACAGAGGACACCTCAAACACCACAAACCCCAAAGGTGGCAGGCGAATGGGGTAGAGGAGTGGAGCCTATATAGAAGAACCGGCACACAGAACCCTAGCCACCTCAAAAGAAACCTCTATAGCCACAGTCCCCAAAGGAGGAGACAGGAAAACAGAGTAGTTGATAGGGGCACATGAGGACTTAGCAGAAGAACCTATACACAACACTGCAGGCGTAGGTGTCTTCAGCGCAACCCCAAAGCCCGCTAGAGGATATGTGGGAGAGTGCATGAAATCCATTGTAGTCAGTGCACAAAATCCATTATAGTAACATCAATTGTATTATGTTATGCATGGAATACTATCACTTTTCTTTCTTTCTATGCACATGCATGCATCACATGTAGTTTCAATAGAGGGTATAATTTGTCACATGCCTTGGGTGGGTGACCTTTTGGTTTACATACTAATGCACTAAGTTTTATAAATGGTGGAAAAAATGTCAAGCACAAGTATATGAATTTTCTCATTAGGGCATGTGTGGTTCTAAATATGCATTGTAGAATTCCTTACATATTGAACCATGTCGCTGGCTTATCCAATTTGACATATGTTGCATACGCAATTACACCATCCATCACAACCTACATACCCCACATCAACCACCATCACCTTCATCATGTTGCATAAGATTTCAAACATTTTTCACTTCAATAGAGATAATAATTGACTTCAATAATCTCATTTATTTTCCCTAAGGCTGCAAAAAAGTTGATTAGCATGTTATTCTACTATCCGCCCATCAAATGAAATAGTGCAACCTTCATCCTATAAACATCATTTTGTTCTTGAGCTAAAATGTATGTGTTCCTTATGGCATCCTATCTCACTCAACTCATAAGAATTGTGCCTTGAACCCTTTTCTTTTACAATCAATGCAATGACCCATCCTTCCAATAGAAGCTTCTTGCAACATTAACTGATATGTAGTGTATCAAAAACTAGAAGATGTGCCAACTTGGCCTCTTAATTCTTTAGCCTTAGTACATCATATTGCAGTGAAAATGGTGCACCAAAAGTGTTACAAGGAAACAAATTATTTTTAATTATAACTATTACTTTATATCTCATTATCTTTGGCCCAATGCATGATGAATAGCCCCCTAAATCTCCACTCTGACCCTGTACAACTCTTATCATTTCCAACACCTTAATCAAACCCGGAGGAGGGTCTTAAATCTCTCGTTCAACCTCATTTATTGTTCATTGCATTACATATTGCAATATATATATATCATTGTTCTATGTAAAGTGACATCTGAGGCAACTTATGCATTCTCTCAAATATAGTCCATAATCATTGCATATCACCATTCCTAGCTTTGTATCTATTATGCCTAATTTCCAAAGAGGTTCCTAAGGTTTTCCACCAATTCTATTGCTTGTGGGTGCCATTTTTAACCCTCAATAAATGAAGTCCAAGAAAAATAGAAAAAACCTTAACAAATGCTCAGTGCTCAGATATGTTGAAATGGTTCAAGCTTGAAAAGTACAGTGCAGAAAATGATACATTTGAGCATTTTTTATGGATGGAACTTAAAAGTTGAAAAGAAACATTTTTGGCAAGCACTCACCCAATAGTACCCAGCCTAGTTTTTCACTTATAATTAGTATACATCCAATAACCCATAAATAATTAAAATCCATATGAATGCTTAGTATGTTCTCTAGAGATCAAAAGTTTTGTTTATGTGAAACATCGTCACAGTTTTAAGAACGGTGTATCTGCTGACAATTGATGGCTAAGGGGAATAAGCATCCAGCTAAAGAGTAAACTTAATCTAGACATTTTTTTGTTTTTGCCCCAAACAGGCAGAACATCCTTGAAGAAAATTGCATAAGAGGTTTGTAATTAAATGAATCACCATATTTTATTGTTCATTGAACATCCATCGAGATCAATGAATGGTTAAAAACCACAAGTGCCTGATAATAATTTATGAGATCAAAAATAATGTTTACATAAAACATTATAGCAGTTCAAAGCATAGAAGCAAAAATCTGCCCCAAAAAAATTGATTATACCTTATTAATTTTGAATTCTTTAGAGCCAACCCATTTTTTTCCCTGAAAAATCATTGATTCAATTTTCAATGACCTTTTTGCATTTAAAGTACATTAAAATCATATTAGAATTTCACAAAAATGGTAAAAAAATATAAAAAATAATTGCAAAAACTTATGAAACCCTACAAAAAAACTTACAAAATTGATGAATCACTTAGGGTTAAACATCTGCATTTACATCATAAAATCATTGTCCTTCACCTCAAAAAATAGCTCCACTCATGGAAGCATAGCTATGAAGTGTTTACCCCATCAAATATAAAAAATATCAACATCTGTTTACAAAATTCAAACATTCAGCATAATTTAGTTAGGTACCCAGACAATCCAGCTAAGTGGCTAGTAGTATATACAAGAGTTTTATCATTGGGTACATCAACTCTAGGTGGAGTAGCATTAGGAGGAAGCACAACAAATGGGTAGGCCTGAACCGGAGGTCCCTACTCCAAGGTTGTTTTCTCCAAAAGATCATGCAGTTGCTTCTTCATCTTGCTCACCACCTATTCAAACGGAGGAGGTTCTATGTGTGACTAAGGAGATGTATATCCATAGGCAATTTCTTTACGTAGCACTTGAACAGTTCTTTCATTCAGCAAGTCAAGGAACTTATTTTCTTCCAGCTTTAAAATAAGAGTAACCTGCAAAGAGATGTTATAATTGTAATCACCTAAAAATGGTCACCTAGACTATTAGCCCCTTTTGCTAAAATCATCAATTGCTTATTCTTGATCAAATCCTAGTTCTATCTTTTATTCGATTATTTGCCTTGGGCTAACCATTTTATCCTAAAGTCTTTATTTAATTAAAAGGAATTCCCTCCCCTTTTATTAAATAAAAAGCCCCCTCACTTTTCCTCTTATCCGAAGTTGCACAAATAAAGCATTATTTTTATTTTATAAAAAGGGAAAAAGCACTTTTTGTCTCATATGGACACAAAAGTCAACTCTTATTTTCTCATTGGAGGATACTTGTGCGCATGGATTGCTCCTCTTTGATGTTCCACCATTGATTAAATCTTTTGCCTCTTAATCACCATGGTCCATTCTTTCTCATTTCTTATAAAAGGAGAGCTCTCTTCTTCATTCTTGATCCCCAACTTTTTATGCTAATGTTATGCTGCGGGTTTTTCTAGGTCACTTTGGAGCTTTTGAAGATTTGGAGCATTCTTGGCTTTTGCATCTACATGTTATTCTAGTTTCATTTATCATGGCATTAATAGCTTCATATTTAGCTTAGTTTCCTTTGTGTTTTAGATTAACTCATCTAGCTTAATTAGGAGGCTTTGTAATACTTGCATATTTCCTTTCATAGCTTAGCTTGCATAGCTTGCATTTCCATTTCTAGCATAGTTGCATTGCATTTGCATTTCCATTTGATTCTTGGGAATATTGGCATTCTTGCCCTGGTCTTCATTTGAATCTCTCATTGCATGGTTTACTAGCAAGGTTATTGGCTTAATAGCTCTAGCTGAGAGCATTCTTAACACCCTTGCACTCCACTCCTAGGGAGCTCTAAATCAATTTCTCAAGGTTTCCAATCCATGGATTCTCTTGGAAGCAATGACTTAGAGAAGTGCACCATTTGAGTGTGTACAATAATAAATAAGTCTCTGAAGAGGCTCGGTAAAGTTTCTAATGTTACCATTGAATGTCTTCATTCCTCATTTTCCGAATAGACCACAAAATCTCAATTGAAAGAATAGACCAAAGTAAGTTATTGTTGTTTCTTAGCCCCAAGAATTTACTAGACAATATATTAAAATGAGCAAAGCTACAATGCAGCTAAAAAATAAACATTCCCCATATCTCATGGGAAAAAAAATGTCAAAAAAGATATGGAAGATAGATTCAAAGTTCTTGTAGAAAGAGCAAATATTGATATCCCCATCCAGTCTCTTGATAGGCAATTTGTGCAAGAAAAGGCACCATATGAAATAGATCTTTTTAGGTTCTATAGGCCTGCGCCAAAGGTCAATTAGGATCTTGTTCCAGTTTGAAGGTTCAAGGTTGAGGTGCTAGCTGGAGTTAAGGTGCCAAAGGATATCATAGTTAGAAGTCATGCATTTGTAGATTAACATGGCTTTGGTGTTAGGCAAGCGGGTACCATCAAGCCATTTAAGGAGGGATATTCTATCATCAAGCTTAACACAATCTCTAGGCAAGTGAAGTTGGCCGCATGCATCCCTCATCATATCATAAGTTCTCCAATGAGTACAAGGGATGTCAAATTTGGATTTGAGGTCCTCCCAAGTGATAAGGTTACCATCAATTATAATGTCAGAGAAATATATGATCCCCTTAACAGCCCATTGTTTGGTAGAGAAACCTTGAGTGAGGGCAAGAGGTTTCTCCCTATGTTTAAGATTCTACCAAATGTACTTTTCACCACATATATTATTGTCCTCATCAATGCAGCTATTGTTTGTAATCAGTTTCCTGACTTCCTCCCAACTCTTCCATATAGACTTAAAGACATTAGACCCAGGAACTTTAATGGCTAAGTTACTAGATAGCAAGTCATTAATATGAAGCCCCTTCCATGAAGAAATTTTAGCTGGAAATGCCTAAGCAATATTATTCCTCACAAGAACCTTCCAAGGCTCATTCCCTAGGTTGGACTTTGCTATCCATTTGACTGCAAGTGCAAGTCCTTGAGTTTTGAGATCTTTCAAACCTAGGCCTCCTTGTTCTTTACTCATGGAGCACCACTGCCATTTCACAGCATGCTTCTTTTTGTTTCCCTTCCCATCAAACCACAAGAAGTCCCTTATTATCTTTTGAATATAGTTAGCTTGTCCTTGGTTAAACAACCAAGCTGAAGCATAATATATTGTGTAAGAAGAGAGCACCTTTTGGAAAACTTGAATTCTCCTTGCTAATGAAAGATATCTAGTGTTCCACTTACTGGTTTTTTATCAATGTTATTTTTCACCCAGCTCCACATTTCCCCCAAATTAGGGTTAATCAAAAATGGAATACCCAGATACTTAACAATTTGGTTGGGTCCTCCCCAAGCAAGCCCAAATTTACTACACTGGTCAGGTGGTTGTTCATCTCATCCTAACATAATGGATTTTGGAAGGGAGACTTTACTCCCTGATGCTTTACAAAATAGATCAAGCTTGATCATTAGGTTATTAATATTCTCTTCCAAAAGCTCAATAGTAATGGTAGTATCATCAGCAATTTGAACATTAAATATCTCCTCACCATTAGGGATTTCTATTCCTTTTACCTTAGGGGAAAGAGAATTATCTCTGACTATCTAAAAAAGAGCATTTGTTGCAATGACAAACAAGACAGGAACCAAAGGGTGCCCTTGTCTAATGGACCTGGATAATCCAAAAGCCTCAAACCTTACACCATTTACCTCTATCATAGCATTAGCATCATTTAGGAGAGATAGAACCATTTGGAAAAACAAATTAGGAAACCATGGGCTGCTTAGCATCATGGAAATGAATTTCCATTCAATTTTGTCATATGCCTTCTTATAGTCAAGTAGAACCGTGCATGTATGTTGATCAGTAATATTAGCCCAATCCATAGCCTCCCAGCAAGTAATAATATTTTCTATGATGTATCTGCCTTTAACAAACCCAGTATGGGTGGAGTTAATAATCTGAGGCAGCATGTTTTCCAACCTGAGTGCGAGAATTTTGGCCAAGATTTTATATGATACATTTAGCATTGTAATAGGCCTCCAATTCTTGATGAGAGTTTTATCTCCTTCTTTGGCAATAAGCTTTGATCAACCCATAATTGATGTCCTTCCCAAGTGACATATTATGAATAGCTTCATTGTACACCTGAAGGAGCTCTTCGCTAATCTAGCATGTATCATTTTTATAGAATTCTACCGGTATGCCATCGGGTCTGGGGGGCCTATCATCACTTAGCTTTTGTATAGCATTGTTAATATCAATTATTGTGATGGATTTTTCTAACAAAATTGCCTGCTCCCCTATCATCTTCTTTCGTATGAGCTTATTGATTTTTGTTCTAGCATGTCCATATTCTAGTCTATATCCTCAGTTGTCAATATATTCTTGTAAAAACTGCAAAGACTTGTAGAATCTATGTTTGTGAGTTGAGTTTCTTACCTTCCTCCTAGATCAATTCAATCCTCTCACGAGCTTCCTTAGACTTCAGGATGTTGAAAAAATATTTTGAGCTTTTGTCCCCATGACAAACCCAATTTAGCCTGGCCCTAGTTCTGGCCCATTGGATTTTGTAATGTTGAATCCTCCTGAGTGCATCCCTAGATTGAGCCACATCATCTTTAGCATCAAGCTTATCTGGGTTATCTTGCAAAACAGCTTCAAACTTGGCAAGGTTTCTTGCAACACTGACTCCATTCTCCTTCTATCCTTAGCTTTTTTCCTTCCCACCACTTGATACAAGATTCTCCAATTACTAGCATTCTAAGACCATCTGCTAATAGCAAAGTGGTGTTTGACAACATCTCTATAGAACCATCTGATGATGCAGACAGTAGATGAGACATCTACATCCTTGAGCAATTAGGTGTTTAAGGAATATCCATCTTTCTTCCCCTACTCACCACAAGTCATGCCAATCTGAAAGATTCTAGCCACAATAGGATGATGATCTAACAAGGAGTAAGGGATAACTTTAACACTGACATCCTTATCATCCTTCCTAAAACTGAAAGCTTCCCTATTAACATAGAAAATATCAAGTTTGTAAAAAATCCTCTTGTTACCACTTAGGAAATTGGACCAAGTGTGCCATATACCTTGAAATCCAAGTTTGCAGCCTGCCAAAGGATCAAACAATTTAAGTATGTTGATCATCTTGTACCAAAAAAAAATTCACTACCCTTCCATTCAAACTTATGCCCTCCTATCTTATCATATGCAGCCTCAACCATATTGAAGTCACCTCCCACAATCCATGGAATGTTGGGCAGAAGAAACATCCACTTCCATAACTCAATTATGTCCCTTTGGTCCTTAGGTGCATACACATTGCAAATTCCAATCTCTTCTCCATTAAAGGGCAAGGTAATCCACACCACTCTATTGCATGGGGAGCATCCCTAGTCGGAGATAAATTTAGCCTATTTAGGTCCTACAAAGATTGCAGCCCCTCCCTTACCTTTCATGTGCGATGTGCAAAAGGATTTGGCATCATGCCAGACACAGCTTAAGTTATCTCCAAGCCAAATCCAACAGCCTTAACCTCTTGAAGTAGTAAAATGTTAATGCCTTTGTTCATCAGAAGGAATCTTTTAATTATATATTTATTGTCAAGAGATTCAAGCCCCCTAACACTCCAAGATGCACAGTTCAAGTCCATGGAGGCACTCATGACTCAATTCCTATTGGGGTTTTAAAATTCTTGAAGTAGCTAGGGAGTTATCTCCTAGGATGTTTGGGTTCTTTGTTAGAATTGGAAGAACCCAATGGCCTGTGTCTCTTCTTTTTACCATTGTTCTCAGCATCTCCATTAGTGGCAACTGGGACTTCCTTGGCATCCACTGCCTTAGAGGTCCTAATTCTCCTTTTCCTTTTTTGGGCCTTGAAAACATAAGCCTCTGACTCCTCTTGCGCAACCTTATGGGGCTCAGTTTCATCAATCTTCATCTCTCCCTCCTCCATAGTATCTCCAATAGAAAGTTCTACAAAGGGATTGAATTCCTCATCAACCTGGGTCAAATTGGTGCCATGGGTGAGAAAGAAGGGCCTAGAGGTCGGAGTTGGTGAGGGGCGGAAAGGGGTGGTGGAGAGGGAGAAGCTAGAATGACCACAAGTTCAAAATCGCAGATTTTGTCAACACTACCATAGGCCTCTTGGAGGGCTTCTAGACCATTGGATGTTGTCAGGACATCAATGCACTAACCATCTTCACCATCCTTTTCCAGAATATTACCCACATGCTCATCCACATCAAGTGCTCCACCACTCATGACATCAACCAAATTCATGGGGGATGAGGAAGCAAGTCCCTTTCCAGAGCACTCCCTTTGTCTAGAAACAAATAAGCTCCTAAATTTAGGATCAAAGATCCTTCTGATCTTTTGGAGGGCAAGTTGTTAAGCATTCATAGTCTTGTGCTTGGGTTTAGGAGGGGGAGGCTCCAAACCAAAGGTGATAGTATCAACATCTAGAAAATCACATATAATGGGGGGGAAGAGTCACCCATTTGGGGCCCTATCAAAGAGAAATTCATCTTTAGATTATCAAGTTCCTCACATAAAGAAACAGGATCTATTGCAGATTTGGTTGAAGAAGCAGTATTGTGGGAGGTCTTATTAGTTTGATCACCATTCATAGCCGACTTGGCTTGAGAAGGATTTTGGGTAGATACATTTTTCTCTAAAGCCAGTTTAGGGTTAGTGTGAGACCTGGACTTAATAAGAGGGCAAGAGCTCCTCATATGGCCCTCTTTTCTGCACAAACATTGATACCGCTAAGGTAGGTAACCGGACAAGAAAACACATGGTCATTTAAATCAAAATGAATCTCACTTAGAAGATCAAGACCAAGATTGATCGAAACAAGGATTCTCTCATCAGTATGGGGGAGCATATTGTTGGTTCTATTAACCCTAATCACACTGCCAATGGGTTCAATAGCTTGGGGTATGAAGTTCCCCAGGAAGGATGGCAAATTTCCAATAGATAGCCACCGAGGACAAGATAGTGCAATAATTTCCTCTTGAATGGCCTCAAGCCACCAAGGGATACCACAGATATTACAAGATTCGACTCTCCAAAATTGTTTCTTGACAATTTCTTTTTGACAGTTAGGGTTAGATAAAAATACCAGGAATAAGCCTTTCTAAAGCATCCTAAAATAAGAAAAATGGAACCCAAGCGCTTACTCCAAATATTATGCAACCACACATTTAAAAAATTACGAGATAGAAGGTGGGAAAGTTCTTGGGTGGCTACAAAAATAGCAGAATTCCTCAATCTATTTTTTTCAGCATCGATGGCCATGGCCATTGGTAAATTTGGTTTAATAGTGAAGGCATTCGCATTAGAAACCTTACATCCTTCCCCTTGGGGATCTTCGACGGTTGTTGGTAGAAGCGTGCTCCATCCAAAATGGTGATCTTTTCCTCCAACGCTTCACAGAAGGACTTAACCCTAGGCTCACTAGTGACAAACAATAGCACATTAGGAACATTATTTCCATTACTAGGGGTAGAGGAGGCCATAAAGAGTTGGACAAGATGTAAGAAGCAATAAATGCAAATGGAAGACAACCTTCCACTAACAGGGAAGGCCTCCTCGAAAACTTCACCCTACGATTTGCAAAGCATCTCAATAGAAAACTTTTCAAAACCCAACCATACTATATTTCCACATGGAAAATTTTGAAATTTTGTCCCTTTAGTTTTTTCTTTCCAACCACTAGAAACCCTAAAGGAGTAGGAGCAATAGTGATCATCAACAAAATTTGGAAGGGCTTGAATCATTCTAAACTATGGGGACCATCTGAGAGTGTCAAAGCAATTAATGAATTTGTTCTAAATTACAGTTTCAATATGACCCAAGCACTCTACGCTCGTCACCTCATGGATTCCGATGAGATCAAATATAAAATTTAATATTGTACACTAAATTTTAAAATCATAACTATTATGCTATATTATAGACAGCCCTTTAACAGGGAAACAACAAACCTTTAGAGTTTATAATAATATTATAAAGTAGTTTCAAATTTTAAAATATTATCAACTATTAATATATATATTAATAGCATAGAAGCAAAAAAGGGCAAAAATTTGATATCATGCGCAATTAATCAAGAGATGACACGTGCAACAATTTATTCCCCAAAAATCAAGATTTTTTGGTCAATTTTCAACACCCTTTTACGATTTATCAAGCGATTAATTAACAAAAAGTGACAATTAATCGACAAAAAAAATGTGGGAAACTAGTAGAAACCCTAAAAGCGACAATGAAAAAAACCCACAAAAACATGACGTGATTCTCTAAGAAACATGCAACATTGAAGACGCAGCAAGAAAAGTTGGGTTGAAATTGTTGCGAAGTCCTGAAGTGTTGCAACGTCTCGAAGTAGCATGGAAGATAGGCAGTTACAAACAAAATATTCTTCTTTCTACATTTAATATATTGTATTGCTTGAATGATACTATTTCTTTTTTAACATTGGTTTTGTTTGTATAAATTCTAAATATTTAAAATGTTACAATATGAAACAAAAGAAAATCATAACAAAGTTGTCTTATTTATTTGTTGAAATATAATCTAAAAGAGTAAGAAACAAAGTTCTGCCTTATTTATTTTGGAGAAAACAAAGAACCCTACAATAACCATTATGATCATTTTAGGTTTGTCAATTATGACATATAAGTTCTTATGATTAATCAAATTGCTAAATATTTAAATATCTACTCAATATTAAATTAAATGACTCATACAATTAAGTCATATATATATATCACTTCACGTGTATATCATGCCAAGTTTGTATTTAATTGTTTGTTGAATAAAAGGAACTTGAGAGAATTCTAGAAAATGAATTTTACTTATATGAATGTAAGGATTTTCTTTTATTGATAATATTTTGCAAAGAGAACTTCATTCTAATTTTGAAAAATAAGAAAGCCCACATCATATTTTGTTGCTAGTTCAAATCATGGTTTGATTGAAATTTATACAAACAAAATCAATATTAAAACTTACCTCCAAGTTAAAAATATATTAGGAGGTTGTGTAGGTGCTCTAAATCATTTATGTAAGTCCTTTATCATCTATGCTATAGAAATGTTCTTTTATTTATTTATTTTTAAAGTAGTTCTTGACTGTTTTTCTTCAATTTTCACCTTTTTCGTATATCTGATTTTTTTCCCAAATTTTTGCCAATTTTAAAATTTATGCCAATTTTAAAATTTAAAAAAACCTACTCTGGTTTATACTTCTATGGTTTGACGAACTATGTTTTTGCTGACTATTGATCACCAAGGGGGGTAATTAACTATAATCAAATTTTATTTTATTTTGTTTAGCCTCAAAAAGCAAATTATTGCAGTATTTTAGATTATTGACCATCCCTCAATTAATTCAATGCAGAGATATCATGCCAAAGTGAGATAATCATGAACCTTCTAAATACCCATGGACCACCAGATACTCGCACTTTATTGTGTCAAGCAAATCCGAAGACATATACTTCTATGGAGATGCCTACAACAGGCAAGTGATTCTCAAATAGCAATTGAAGTTTGATTTAAATACTTCAACATAAATTTAAAATATATGTTTCTCCTAGATCCACTACTGAGAGAGCATTCGCACAGAAACAGAAAGTTCTTTGTCAAAAGTTTGAACAAACTGTTTTACATTACAATTTCTAAATAAAGCACTTTAACCTTTAGCTGGCTTAGGCTTTTGATTAAAGTCATCATTCCTCTTGCTATTTATACTGGATGTGACCATCATAAAAAAGGTTGAAATCAAAAGAACCATTTACAATTCATGAATTAAAATAACTGGAAGCTAAAAACAACAATAGATCCAACAGCGAAAGCTTGTAGAACATACAATAACATAATTCCTGTCCGTAATCAAAAGATGATATTTCTTTGCATCAACTTTAATGCACAGAACTTAAACCAGCATGGTAAACTGATAGGTAGTATTCCCATCTACACCACAAAGAACGTTGGCATCAAACCATGGCCCCAATATCATTTGAACATTTCTGATGGTGTAAACACGTGTATAATTCTGCCTCCATCGTGTGGACAGGCTTTCTAAGGCTTCTGATTATATAAACAAGCATGTACTTCTCCCACCATCACCTAAATCAATACTGCTTTGAAGGCATGATTGATCGTCAGCACCATACCCAACACAAAAATAAAAACTAGTACTTAACTTAGGCAAACTCAGATGGAAGAGACTCAAGAGAAAGAACATGTTAAACATAGTAAAGTCCAACCTGCATTCTTTACGAAAACGTTAAAACTAATATGTTAAAGCAGGTGATCCTAAAAAGTAGCAAACTCTGTAGTTCAATGGATTCATTTTAAGAATCTACAGCACCATTTATAGTCTTCAAAACCCACAAAAACATCTACCCAGGATATGGAAAACAGAGTAGCAGTGCCATAAAAAGATATATTGCTAAAATTGGATCATATTTTCCAGCAGATGAGCATACAATCATTACATACAGGTGTGCTTGCATCCATTCATCATCCATGCAAAAGACAATTTTTGGCCTCTCTGAAACTCATATGAACAATGTTGCCTACAATGGTCAAAAGAAAAGTTCCAACTACAACCTCGCTTAAGCCTACCATCAGATGCCAAGATCCTACATGGAAAGCATGAATAGTACCAACCAAAGATAAAGACTGGAATCATCCTAAGGCATCAACAATGTCAGGCGCAACCAGGCAACTGAAAATTCCTACTGAACTGTTGACCTTGTGATTATAGAATAACTACCGGCCTCCTGCAATATTGATTCGAGAATTAAAATATATATTAAGAGAAATAATATTATACATATACCTTACAGAACATCTGCATTTTACCTCCAGCTTGTGAGGGATCTCTTCTTTCTGTTTGTATTGTGCCCGTACTGCCTCCTTGTGCAGTGTCCCTGTGGTCCATAGGTGTTGGATC
Source organism: Chamaecyparis obtusa (assembly GCA_027943335.1). Taxonomy (NCBI): domain Eukaryota; kingdom Viridiplantae; phylum Streptophyta; class Pinopsida; order Cupressales; family Cupressaceae; genus Chamaecyparis; species Chamaecyparis obtusa. Next base: position 2,241,730 of record BSBK01002760.1, read on the forward strand.
TCTGCGCTGCATTGGTGTTGGCTGCCTACGTTCAACCTGTGTGGAATCCCTGCGTCTATCATAACGTGGCCTTGGACGGTCATTCCTGCCCTGTGGCCTCTCAGGGTACCTGTATTCTGGTCTAGGTATCACTTTTCCATCGATAAATAGGTCACCTAAAACCATATATTACCAAACATCAATGTCTAAGAAACTTCAATTTTGCTTCAATGAGCACCTTATAAGTCATAATTTCTAGACAGAAAAAAGGAAAAAAGAAGTCTTAACCATTCATCAGTGAAACACAATTAATGGTATCAGATATTGTACCATTTTAAAAACTTTATTTGATCTAAAGCACTTAACTAATGGTCCACATGAATTCAAGATGATGTCAATAATTTCTTGAAAGTGACACATGAATTCAAGATGGTGAAAACAAGTTTTCAAGAGAGAGACTCATATACAACCTTTCACCAACACCTAGCAGAATAATAAAATCAAATTTACCTCCATAATCCTTTTTGGGGACATCAATATATGAATCAGGCAATACCCAAAGTACTCCAGGCAGACCTGCAAGAATATTTACAATTTTAAAATTTGTCAATAAGTTTCCTGTTTAGTGAGCAAGGCTTCTTTTTGAGGAAGTGATGATTTTGATATGTAGAATAGCATACCTTTCACTTTGTAAGAGAGTTCCTCAGAGATCAGAGCTCCAAAACCTGTATATGTATATGTAGATACAGAATAAATCTTCTTTTTGGCCTCCTCTTCACTATAGATGTCACATGCAAGATCAGATTCAAGCATCAAAATGCAAGCTACAGGATTAGAAAAATGTCCAAGTAAAATGAAGCATTTCAATATGACCTTGGGGAGTTCGAAAAACAACCATGAAATGCTGTAAGGTTCCAAAGAATGCCAAGATCTAATAAGGTATCATTCAACAAGGATTTTCTAAATGTAAAAGGGTCCCCAGTTGAAAAATGATGTGAAACCTTAAATGGCTTTTATGTGTTTTGAAGTGCCCAACTGTAACAAGGAGGTGATACCAAAAACGGCCAACTGAAGTACAGTAGGTTTATTAACATTAAGTGTTTAAATAAAAGCCCAGTATTTAAAAATGGCAAAACTCTTTTGTACTCACAACACTAGGGTTTTGAAAAACTTAGCTACAGGCTCAATTTCTGTAGCTTTGAAATCCATCAATGGTTCTAATGGCATGGAGCATGGCAGTTCTCATCAAGCCGATGGAAACTCCTCTTGCTATCTGACCAATGAGGTAAATAAACTAGTTTCCATGTGGCAGGAATCATCAAGTGTTGCATCTCTGACCACCTCCAGAGTCACAAAAATTGTGATGCGCCTATACACAGAAATATTATGTTCTTTATTCTATTGCACTCATAATACGAATTACATCCATATATATAGGATTTTAATATCCTATTCTATGCATCCTATGATGCAATAATCCTAAAACTTAATGACAAACCTAATAGGTTTGTCATTACATCATTTTGAACACACACAGTCACTTCTTTGATGAACTTTAGCATCCAAATAGTTCACTTCTATGCATCCATCGTGAAACCTATAGATATTTTGCCTCTATAGATCCTTCCTGAAATCTACAAACAGTTTACCAAGCAACCTCTTCTTATGGACCTATCCTGAAATACACAAGTTGTGTTATGTGTCAAAGAGCTTTATAATAGATCCATAATGAAATCTATCAAGCTTGTCAAGGCTCCCTTAACCTTCATGTCAAATCAAGATAACCCATTATCTGTCAGACTACACGTGCTATCTCAGCATCAAGCTAGAATATGAGTACACCTGCCACTCTCGTAACCTTGTGTTTATCCACAACTTGATGTCTGGACTGAGATTTGGTACAACACCTCTTTTGTCCACATTGGTCCATCAAGATTCGTGGATGACTTAACAATAGACTTAAACAGGGACTTTTTGAAAACAACTTTTACAAATAAGTAATAACACTCACATTCAACAATAACATTGTAAAATGCAAATTCCTCATCAAATGTTTGAGGGACATTATCACCACCTTCATTAGGTTACATTCTTCAATGCTTTAGATGTGATCAATGCTTTCGGCTTGTAATTCCAGTTCAGCAAGTCCTTATCCCTTTGAAAACAAATGATTTCAATATGACCATTTTTGTTACAGCAGTAACATGTACAATGATCTTCAGATGAGAATTGTACCTTTACTATTGATGTGCTGACCTTGGTTGACAGCTTTTTGTTGAATTGGTGTCCCTTGAATTGAGTTGCAAAAGCACAATCTATATCTTGTGAATGAAAACCTTCAACTTGCATCTGTCTTCTTTCCTTTTGCAAAAGTAAAGATGGCACTTTGTCAATGTCAAGTGTCTGAGTTTCTGCAACCAAATACAGTGATACAACAAAAGCTCCATAAGATGTTGGGAACTGATGCAAAGGGTCTAGAATGGATAGAAAACAATCAGATGGACATGGATGGCTGACCAATCAGATGGAACTTTGAAGGGATCTTCAAATCATGACAACAAGGTTACAGGAGGGTTACTTCATTTGAAGCCAAGGAGGGCATCATAAGGGAACTCACCACCATAGCTTGCCCACTTATTACAAAGTGTTTACAATCTTAGGGGACCCAAAACAACCACTGACTCATACCCATTACACCATTCCATGCCATTTGCTTTGTTAATAGCAACTAGACCTTGTAGCCCTATCTTGAGGGTTTTCTGACCACAACTTCCTAACCTTTGACCATAGACCAAAACAAAGATCATTTACAGATACCCTTTTGGAGGGTTTTGAAAATATATCAAACTTGATATGGGGTCCTTTGTGGCACAGGGGTCAAAATTGACTGATTGCAGACTTTTAGGAGGCAATTAGGCCTCTGGTTGCAAAGGGAGTACCCTCAAACAAGATATCCAAACTCAACCACCACTTGGAACATGTTACATTCATCTCCAAACTGTAAATTCAACCCTTCTATAGTGCTTAAACCTCCCAAATCCTCCACTGTTCCACCATTTGCATTCAATCACCCTCATTCTAGGCCTGTCACATTAAGATGCCAGGCCTAGGGCATCAAATTGCTCATAACCACCAACTCCATTCGCTCTGCAACCAAAAGAAACTTAAAAATAACCCTCAGACCTAGCATTTCACAAAGAATTAGGAATTTCCAGCGGTGAAATGCCAAGTTATAAGCATTTTTGTCTTCAAACCCTGGTTATTGAGGGTTTCAGACCTACTTGGAAAGAAATGCCTCTAACTTTGCCAAATCTTAATGAAACGACTCCAAACCAGTTGCAAATTGAAGCAGACTCATCCACCTTTCATTCAATATAGGTTGCAGACCACCAGGGTACAGTACGGAGCCATACAAATTGACTGTTACTCAGAAAAAGTGAATAGAGCAGGAAAAAGAAAAGCAAAGTTTATAGATGAACTCTCCAAATCTTTCAACAACCATTGCCTCGACCAGAGAGGCATATTTATGCTAGTTACATCCTTCCCAACCAGTTCTAACCATATTTTGAATTAGTTACCCGTTGGGGACACAATTGCACAATTAACACTAAAAGTTGCATTAGCAACTTTGACAATTTTTGCAATTTCTTGCATTCCTCTACACAACCACCTCAAACACACCTAATACAATGCCTACATGCCATAAATGGCTTGAAAACATGATTTACATCAATTCCACTCCGTAATCACACTTGTGGAGGATTTGACCGACTGTGACCATTACAGGTCCTGATTGGCCAAGTGACCTAAAACATTAGAAAATGGTCCTTAGGACCTTATTACATCTTCAAGGAACATAAAAGCACAAATCCATCATTAAGCAATGACCAAAACATCATTAGGCCCATTGGACCCATAGGTGCTCCTGCACCAAGAACCTTCTGCGTACTATGCTGACCGTATCTTCTTCATCTATCTTTTCTTCATACACAATAACTCATCACGCACATCTTTAAGACACGTGATACAGTTTGAAACTGAACCTCCTTCCTGCAACTAAGAGGAATATAGTTGATTCTTCAAAATGATGATCTGCTTGCTTCCAAAGCCTGGTACTTATCACATAAGTTGGTCCACAAATCTGCAACAGATTCTTCATTGCAAACTTCAGGAATCAAGTCATCTCCAACAAACAACTTAAGTATCAACAAGGCTTCATTATGATGCCTCTCATAATCTTCAGCATTGGTCTTTGGTCTGTCCTTTCTGAGTAGAATCTTTGTGAGGTTCTTGTTCTCACAAATCATCAACATCCTATGACTCCAAACACTGTAGTTTGTCCGAGTCAATTTTTGTGACTTAGGTAGCAACAGAGCCTGGATATTCCTTGCCATTGACAACTTCAAATCTGAGTCAAACTCATTTCATCAATCGTGAAGAAAGAAAATATCCTCCCCCCTTGTTGCGAACTTCTTACAAGGAGTGTCAGGGTACCACCAATCATGATAATTTTTATTTTTGATAATTTTTGGACACTCGTACATTTTGATAGACATCTTTTATAACATGATAAATCATGCACTCCAATTACAATTTAGAAAATAATTTTTTGACACTCGTACATTTTGATTGACATACTTTTTATAACACGATAATTAATGACTTGACAAAATCAACCCTATTTTAAACCAGATAATATAACTTGATTTGACTTAATGCTAGTAAAATAAAACTCAACTTTACATATACTACCATTTTTTCAACTAATAAGACATCCTAAAACAAAACCTACAACCCAAAATTAACACCTCCACCTATGTCCATATGTTGATAGCATAAAGAGAAGGAATTAGGTACACACTCAACTACAGTTTCATTACCTTTTTTCTTCAACACGAGGCAAAATGCCATAGTGAAAAAATCTTCTACTTCATTAATGTGCCAGATGAATGACCTTGCATGTTGCATGCACTGTTCTATTATATGAACCCCAAAAAGGATTTGGAGATGTCCTTTAACGTAATCAAGAACTCCCCACCAACCAATGGATGAAGATGCAGGTATGAACCAACATGAAGTCCTCATGCATAAAGATACAAACACAATTGACACCTCTGAGCTCGAAAGATTCAAGCTCTCTAAAAATGTTTTCTGTATTCAAGACTATAAGGCTCAAAAATCCAAAACAAAATCATCTCCAACTCACTTGTAGATCAAAAGGAAGCTCAGCCTCCAAATATATTATTTAGATCTCCAAATTAGACTGAAAAACAAGACGGATAAGCATTTGGAGTGCACTTTGAATTGGAGGCTTGTAAATGTGAAGAATTGTACAATAATGGAATTCAAATGTCTGCAGCCTCTGGCACCAAACAATTCCTCTTGCTGCTCTAATATTGACCAATATCCTCACTGCAATAAATAAATTTAAGACAATCTAGAGCCTAGATATGGCGTGCCACCACAGATCATATAGATGAGGAGCTCGAGTCAAAGTGCTAACAAGCAAAAAATGTGGAGACAAGTATAGCTCTTAATTTATCACAAATTTTGCAGACTCCTAATATGATAACATTCCTCCAGACAAACTAGCTATGAAGTTTGTCATGATTTTTCTCATCTATCGTAAATGCACCAGTAACTTCTTGTGCTTGAGAGAAGAATTTTCTTGCATCAGACTCTCATCTATTTGCTAGTATTTTAAAATCAATCAACTTCCTCAATTTATTTCCTCTAGTCTCTCTTTCTACTCACAGAATCAACACAACTTAGCAATCATCCTCACTGCACTGGCTATAGTTTGCAAATTATTAAAGATCCGTGTGACTAACGTGGACTTCACTGGCTCCTTTGTTGAATCACTTCCTTCCACTGCATCAACGATTCTTCCTCTGCCACTACCTGTGGATCTCAAAAGAATTCAACCACTCAAAACAATATTGTGTGCTCTGATACCATGACAGAATTTAAGCAGAGCCTGTACGTGATCATACAGAGAAATATTATGTTCATTATTTTAATGAGCTCATAATATAAATTACATCCATATATAGAGGATTTTCATATCCTATTTCATAGATAACTTCAAAAACAACTTTCTTATAAATATGAGTTTTTTTTAACAAATTGGTTTGTACCACTATTCTAATAACCTATTTAACAAACTATAACAAAGACTTATTTTATGCATCCTATGATGCAATATTCCTAACACAAATACCAACACAAAGTTTGCTGGGCATTCGAACAGAAAGGCATTGAATGGGCCTAAGGACTCTCATCAACCAGCCTTGGCAGCAAAAGATCTGCCTATTGGGAAGTGTTTCACTGAGGCTGGGGCTTCTTTCTTGGACACCACCAAATATAGGGTTCACTCCTCCCTCATAATAATTTTAAAATCATGGCATCCACGCTTTAATTCTAATATTGAATCATTTTTTATCATGCCAATCTGGGTCTGCCTTCTGAATTCCCCTCCACTACTGGTTTAAATCTTGCTTTGCAGCAATTGCAACTCAATTGACAATATTGTGACTAAAGACAGATTCAACATATTTTATTTGTACAACTTTTGCACAGATTCTGGTAAAATTAGAAATTCCAAAGATCTTCTAGCAAAATAATTCTGAATGCAAATGGTCAAGGATGGAAACAACCCTTTGATTACAAAGGTGTATCTTTCCAATGCAAGAGATGTTACTAAGCTGGGCATACTGCAGTAGATTGTCCAAACATTAAAATTCAATCAAAGCGAGAGGCCTCATGGTGGAAAGATGCTTCCCCCCTATATTACACTGTTGATATTCTTACCAAAAGGTTGAAACCCTCCCCAAAAGTCGATGATGGGAATAAGAATGATCTACAAGAAGTCAAGCTTTCTTTATATTCTTATTTGGGTCAAAAGCTTCTTTTGCAAATTGCTTCAGGCTCCTTGGACTTTCCAAAAATCAATGATGACTCAATTCAAGAGACATTCAAAAAACTGCCATGGACCCAAAGGCCAAAATCTCCAAAACACCCCATGATTGACAAGAGGCCCTACATCTCCAAGGATGAGAGTACCTCAATGCTTTTATCTCAACCTTACCATCTCCCAAAGGATCTAAATGAAGGTGGTGGTGTCAATGAGTGCATGTAGTGCAGATAAAAAAAAGAATATCCACAAAAGTGAGAAGGCTTGGAACAAAATTCACTTGCAGTCTCACTCCAAACCAAGCGTTAACCTCAACATATTTTAAGCAATTGTAGAAGTTAATAATTTTCTCAATGGGACAATGGGATCCTTCTGTCTAATAGGATACATTTGTCTAATGTAATGCACCCCTATCTTTGGGTCTATCTATGTATTTATGCCAGGATTTTGTTAATGACCTGATCTTTCGTGGCTCAAGTGTTGATTATGAATTTATGAGCTTTACTTTCAGATTATGTAATTTTTCTTTGGTTATTATAGAGGGAGCAACCCCCATGTTTGCAATTTACCAACCAAAAAAAAAGCCATGACTGTCATCAGAATAAGGTTTTCAACAGTGCCAACCTCCAATTTACCAATTCGTGGGTGTTGTTTTCTGTTAAAAAAAGGTATACCACTAGCTGGTGGAATATATTCCTTTGGCTTTCGTGTTGACTTTCTTGGTTTTCTCGATTATCCACGAGCAATAACTCTTATTGCCCTCCCAACCATAGACAATATATTTGTCTCCCTCAAGCACACTGATATATTTGATCTGCATATTATTATTATTCAATATTATATGTATGTGTTGAATGAGATCACACATCTCATTATATATACGTGAGAGGTGTCTTTACACCAAGGGTTACCACTCTTCAAATATGGCCCCATTAATTAATAATTATATTATTATAATATAGTTATATATAATAATTATATCATCTATATAAATATTATATTATCAATATAATAATAATTATATTATCAATATTATTATATCACAATAAAATTATATTATCACAACCTTTATGATAATTATGTCAGCCTGTGGATTCTGACCATAGCTACAATAAAATCAACATTTTGGTCTGTAAAATAATTTGTTTTTCCTGATTGTAGGTTTGGTTTCATTTTGGCTGTCTATCCTTGGTCCAGTGACCTATCTGCCCCAGAGCACTCTGGGAAGGGTTTGCAGAGCTCTTTGTCACAGACTGTTTTTTCTGTTGCTTTGCAGCAGGAGATACCAAGGATGTTAATCCCGTGAATAAGAGATGTGCCCTTCCAATATCCCTGATGATGCAACATCACTGCAAGCCAGATGTCTGGTGCATAAAGTGAGCACAAAGAGTAGGAAAAGTTGCCAAGGCTAATGTTTGAGGGCTTACAAGAAGTGAGGAGTGACTGTATCTTCAGCTTTGAATGGTGGGTCTGTTCTTCTTTGCACAGTGGGTGTGACATCCTAAATCTCACTTTGCTAAGATGGGCAAGACACAAGCTCAAAACCCAATTCAATCTGCTGATGTTTGAGGTGACAATTTTCTAAAGGCTTTTGTGAAGCACATCCATGACCACTCAATCAGGAAAAGATGTAATGTCCCCTATTGGAACATTACTCAATTTGCCCTAGAATTCCCAATTAGGTATGGATGATGTTGGGAAATGTGATTGTTAACTTAATTTCCTGATTTAGAACCTGCAACCAGGTTAGGTTTAAACAGTGAAACACGGGGGCGCACTACCACCCCAGACCCCCGCATTTCGGAGACAAGGATGTCCCCGAGACGTAGGCACAGGGATGGCATCGTCCTGCCACCGCCACCGAGACATTTGGAGGTGGGGGAGATGGCTCCAAAGACGCCCATACGTCTCTCAAACTGTCCTGGGGACATCTGCATTTCTCATGTCACAAGCCAGCGAAAAAAAAAAATTCAATTCAATATTTTGTCTTTTAGGTTTAGCTACAAACCCTATTTTATGGTGGGCCCCATCCATGCCCCTCCAAACCTCATTTTTACTCGCAACTTCATTTCTCATTTTTTTCTATAGCAACTAGAGAAGAAAGAAAAGGAGAGAAAAGAGTGATTGGAGGAGTGAAAGAAGTGAGTGCGAGTAAAAGAGGAGTAACAAGGAGCAAGAAGAGGAGGAAGAATCTACACTTTGAAGAGATTTTAAAAACACAATGTTTTATTTTCTGGTTTTCATTTTTTATTTTTTTTCTTGTTTCATTTTCTAAATCAGACTTGATGTTGAATCTTGAGTGTAATATGAAGAATCATTCAAATGTTACGTAACATTGGAATCATTCTTTATTTTGCGCTCAAGATTCAACATCAAATTTTAAATTTTGTTTTTGAATTTGAAATTTGTTAAAATAAAAATTAGAGTTATAATTATTTAAAGTAGGCTGAGACTAGGTGCTTATTGAATTTATTTTGTGAAATGCAGTGTCACAATGGGCTCTCGTAGTCATGATATGAGTGAGGATGAGATAGAAATTCATTCTCATTGTAGAAGTGAATCAGAATATGAACCAAAACTTGAGGCTAGGGGGGGTGAGCATTGGGCTGATCAGGAAGGCCAAACTATTTCCATGGCAAGTGCACTAGTTAACTATAGATTAGTGATCCAGGACTCACCTGGACTCACCTGGACTCACTAGAACTCGGCAAGTTCCAGACTGGGCAACCTTGGTCAAGTCCCAGGGATCGGGACTCGGGCTCAGCCAAGTTTGGCGAGGAACTCGCCCAAGCTCACCAACTCCACGAGTCACTTAGGACCCGGCGAGTCATGTGACAAGACTTGACCAACATCAAGACATAAAAATGCAATAAAAACAAAAAAGTAAAAAGTTTTAACTTGTTTTTTTCCTCCTATTCTGTCTTCTCAACCCTAAAAGTGAGCTAATTTCATTCTATTGGCAAAAAAGGCAAAGAGTGAGATGTGAGGAAAAAGAAGAGTACATAGAAGAGCAACCATCAAGGAGGAAGAGCAAAAAATCATCAACAAAGCACATTAGGCAGCTTCATTCTTGCATTTGGAGCTTCAAAAAAGAAGAGTACATAGAAGAGAAACCATCAAGGAGGAAGAGCAAAAAATCATCAACAAAGCACATTAGGGCAGCTTCATTCTTGCATTTGGTGCTTCAAAAGCTTTATACCAACAATTGCAAAGAGGTTTCATCTCATTTCAACTTTGTTCTAAGAGGTAGGATTGAGTTTTTTAACTTTTTTTTTGTTTTTTTTGTATTTTCAAAACAAAAATCTTCATTGTTTATTTTTGAAAACTTTCCAATTCTTTTCCTTTCAAATTTAAACTTCAAATAGCAAACCCTACATTTGTTTTGAAAAAAATTAAAACAATCAACAAACCCTACATTTTTTTTGAAAAAAGAGGGGTAAAAATCTCCTCAAACTCTTTGGAATACACTTGGGGTAGCTGACCCCACTCTCTAATATCCCACCGTTCCAATCGCTCGAAAGCCCACTTAGCTAGACAATCAGCTGCCATATTCCACTCACGCAAAACATAGCAAAAGGAAACTAAATCAAAAGAATCCCTCAAACTAAGAATATGTCTACTCACTAAGGCTATATGCCACTCCATATCCTCAATCCGCTACTTATTCAATATATCCACTACAACTTGAGAACCAAACACAATGGCCCTACTCCATCCAAGAGCACATGCTCTTTCTAAGGCCAAAGTTTGATGCCCCTTATATATAGAAAAGAGGAAAATCACATTCCCCCCACTATCCCTACCAACTCCTCCAATTTTCACTTGCCCAGGATTTCCTCTGGATGACCCATTAGTGTTGATCTTAAGAATTCCCTGAAGCGGAGGGGATCGCTTACCAACCCGTTGAACCTTCTTTTTAACATGGCGACTCCTATCTTGTCGTCTCCAAGACCCTCCCCAAAAATACTCAAGTTCTGGACAATATGCAAATCATCAAGATCAATATCCAAAGTTAGATCACACTTGGCCAACAAAGCTTCCTGAACCATGTGAATAATGTTGATATTATGGCCTTTACGGCATATAGATCAACCATCTTAAGGGAATAATAATATATATATAGGATATATTTATTAGTGTAAATCGATATAAATAATAATAATAAATATAGGTGATATTTATTATTTATTGTTTATCGATATTAATTACATATATATATATATATATATATATATATATATATATATATATATATATATATAAGTGGCAATTTAAGTAAATAATAAATAAAAGGTTATTTATTATTTCACTTGGGAGGGACCAAGTCGGCTACCTTGGGTGGAGGAGTTTATCTCCTAAAAGCATCATATATATATGTTATCGATCCTAGAGGAGAGATCATCAAAAACATAACATGATTCTCTCCTCTCAAGGATCGAACTCCTTACATGGGAATTTGGCAAAGTGATGGAGAGAATGCATTATGTGAATGCTGGAGCAGAATTCTGGAAGACTTGTTGCAGCCCTAGAAGGGCGAATTTAAAGCAGAATTATGGGCGAATTGTTGCAGCCCTAGAAGGGCGAATTTAGAGCAAAATTCTGGGCGAATCGGTGCAGCCCTAGAAGAACAATATAAGGGCCGATCTTGCAGCCCTAGATCTGAGAATTATGACAGATCTAATAAAAGGCAAAATCAGGACAGATTAGCGACATATTGTGAGCAAACCTTGATAGCATTCATCCATATCGGATTTAATTGGTTATATTCAGATCTGAGCAATATTGGAGCAGACTTAAAAGAGCCCTAGGTGGGCAACATTACATATTCAGATCAGACCAATATTAAAGGGCAAGATTGAAGATCTCAAGGTTCAGATTTGAAGTCTCTAAAGACTGATTCAGAGCTATAATCTGGGTATTATCTCTCCTTGTTCCTTGTGATTTCTTATATATCATGTGCTTAGATTTGTTAGATTTTTATAGATTGATATATTCCTTGTTAGAATCTGAAATATACTAACAAATAACTCACAACCACACTTGTTGCACCAACAAAGTTTTACCTTGAAAAATCATGCAGTTACTCTCTAGCCATAATTGCCAAATAATAAAACTTCGTCCCATATCCCAAGCAACATGAAGGAAGTTACTCTCTAACCATAATTGCCAAATAATAAAACTTCGTCCCATATCCCAAGCAACATGAAGGAAGTCTTAGTCGGGGGCTTACCAAGAGTGTTCCAAAATTTGACCAAAGAAGTGGCATGAACACAAGCATGCATCCATGCTTCCCATCAGAAGTTCCAAATTCATCTATAAGGCAAAAGCACATTGGAAGAAAAGATGGGATGTACACTCTTCACTACTATGACATAAAGCACAAACTAAAGGCCCGTGAAACCCCCTCTTCTGTAGATTCTCCCAAGTGAGATATCTATTTTGCACAACCAGCCACAAGAAAAAATTACACTTGGGCCAAGACAGGTCTATTCCAAACTTGTTTCCACCACTAGATATTCACTTGAAGCCATAGAACATTTCCCTTTCGAGTGTGGGCCCCACACAAGAATATCCTCTCCATTAAGGGAATTGCACAATCTTCCTGCCAAAATCCTAACCAGATCCTCCCTATCCTCGACAATTCCTCCAGGAAGCCATTCATATGGCTCTTTCCACCTAGCCACTTCTCCTTGCCCCAAATTAACAGTAACCTTAAAGTCCTCAACTCTATTCTACCCAGCTTTAGTAAGGCAATTGCAAAGAGGCTACAAATGTGGAAATTGAGAAAGAACAGGAAGGAATCCGTCCCAAGAATCCTTCCAGAGCAGAGCTTCAGCACTGTTGTGAGGTTTTCACACCATCGCGCCATTGCAAATGGCAACCCCCTCTTTTTGCCTTAGCAGTAGGAGTTGCAGTCCTAGGAAGTCTTGGTTGGTAATAATTTCAAGTCTCTAAGCCTTAGAAGGGAGCAATTTTCGAGTTTGTTGGAGTCGGGCTAAGGATGAATCAAATAGATGAAAGAGAAGTGAAGTGGTAGTAGTAAACGATCAAGTTTGAGTGAAGTTAAGAATTCCTCAGGAATGGCAGAATTCCACCATCCCCGAGGATAAAATCCTCCCCATACCTAAAATTCTGCCCTCTCCATGCCTCAACATCCTGCATTACCTTCAATTCCCACCTAGTGATCTAAGTCTTGGGATCTTTAGAGAAGAAAATAGGCATGGTATAGAGGTCAACTCCATAGAAAATTTGGAAATCAGATTGAAAAAAGTGAAAGCAAAGCATGAAATCAGGCTCCTAACACACCAAATTCGGATTGAAGTGAATGTCAAAGTCACTTAGAGCTTGATGGCAGCATTGGAAGTAATTTGGAGGGAGTGGAATGATTGAAAGGAGGCAAAGTTTCGAAGAGTGAGAATCCTCAAGATGGAGCGTAATGCGCTGCCCTCCCAGAATTCATAATCCTGGTCACCTCAATAATTCTGCCCCCTCAAACATGAAGCCAAGCAAATTGTAACTTGAGAACATGATGTAAGACAAAGGCAACAAAGGTGAAATCAGAAGTTTGAGGCCGAATAGCTTTTGGAGGAAGTGGAATGGTTTTGAAAGTAAATTAGGTGGATAAAGGATAAAGAAAGTGATGTTAATAATTCCTCAGGGATGGCAGAATTCTGCCATCCCCGAGGATAAAATCCTCTACAACACCAAATCTCCACCCAGCTGAGAAAATCCTCAAACACTACTGAAGTCTGCCTTAGACTATTAATGATTAGAGAATTGCCTTGGCATGATGAGATGGAAGAAGGAAGAGTTGAGTGATGGAATTGAGTGATCAGGCTAAGGCCAAGTCAAGGAATGAGGACGCAAATGAAGTTGAACATAAGAAGAGAATCCTTGGGAGTGGCAGAATTCCGCCACCCTAGAGGATTCCAAAATCCTCTATCACACCAAATTTCCGCCCTTGTTTGGAATGGAGAAGAGGCAACTTCTTGGCACTTGGACATGAGCAAAACACTATTTGATAACAATCAGACCCAAGCAATGAAAGGATAGACTAATTAGACTGAATTTTTTGGAGATTGAGGATTGAAAAAATTCAGAAAATCCTCTCAGCATGCTGATTTCCGCCATGCAGCTAGGGCTTGAATCATGATGCTTGCCCTTCAAATTGCATGGTGAAGAACTGAAATGGGGATGAGATTGAAGGTAGACTGGACCAACTTTAGCGGCGTGATGAATCAGAATTTGATTAAGTAAAACGATGGAAATTGAGGTTGGACGAAGAATCTGAAAAATCCTCTTATCACCTCAAATCCCGCCCCATATGAAGTGAACATAAGACTCAACCAAATCAGATGTGCGCTATGGAAGATGAAGTCCAACATTGGAAAAGTTAAAGGGGAAATGAAACAAGTTTTGGATAATGAAGCAATTCCTCAAGGATGGCGGAAATCTGCCATCCCCAAGGATAAAATCCTCCCCATACCTCTAAAATCCACCTTGTCTTGGCAATGCTGAAGACATATATTTGCATGATGAAAGAGGTTCAATCTGAAGTGGGATTAATTGAGACCAAAATGGGCAATGAAAAGTGAAATCTGGTGATGCATGTTGGAGAGTTTAAAGAAAGTCAAGAGGAAAATCCTCTAGGCTAGGCAGATTCCGCCGGCCCATGAGGATTCTTAAAATCCTCTCTCGTTGCAGATTTCCGCCCCAAGAATGAGGCCTCACCAAACTGCATATAGGGGCAGTGATTTTGTTTAGGAATGCTAAACACTTTATATATCATTTTTCTTTCCAAATCCAAGTCGGCCTAAGGAGGCTAAAAGCAAATTAATTAAAATTATTTCATTGGCCAAATAAGGCTAAGTCGGCCTGCATTGAAAGAGGCACTTCTTCAATTCAGATCGCACATTAAAGGGGAGGAAGTCCAATTCATTTCAACACAAAAACATAGCGATTCCCTCTGTGCTCATAGACAGCAAATTTCCCCCTTAATTAGCAGCTGTAAGGCAGCGAATTTCCTTCATATTTTGGATGGCAGGATTCTCATAAACAGCAGTAAATGGTCTCCATGAAAGTGGTACATTAAGATAAGGAGCAGCAGATCAACACAAGAAAAAATAATCTCTTGAAGAGAAGCAATTCTGGGTGAGCTTGAGCAGATGTATCCTCAAAAATATAATCAGAGATGAAAATAGCAAGGAAAAAAAAACGAAATCTGGGCATGTTATGGATGGAAAAACTAATGTATTTTCCGGATTTTAGCATAATTTCATTCCAAAATTTGCAGGTGAAAGGGAGGTTCGATTTTGAGATAGGGAAAATCCATTTCATTTTGATGTTGATGCAATTATCATGAAGGCTTTCAGATTTCTTTATTTTGTTATGCTTACCAATTTTACGAAGCTTAATGCATTTTTTTCTCCTTTGTTTTGCAAGGTGAATTTTAAAGGAGGAGACGCTAGAAGGCAAGGAGACATTCAAGACTTCAAGTGGGTGCTCCAGGCTCATGCTCAAAGGCTCCCAATGACAAGAAAGATTCAAAGTCAAATTATCAAAGGACAAATTCAAATCAAGATTCAAGTTTGCAAGTGCAAGTTCAAGTCATAGCAATGAGAAAATTTCCAAGAAAGAAGATGAAGAAGACCTGAGAAGATGAAGCAATTTGGGAATATGCCATCACTATTGAAGGCTTGGCAATGTTGAGTATCAAGAGATATTTTCCCATCACCAAGAGATTGATCAAGTCTGCAGGATGGGAATGATGAGGTGGCACCTAGTTGTCTTCTACCAATCAGGAAATTCCAATTACACATGTTTCAATCAACAAGCACCCTTATTACAAATTCAAAAAAGTCCTTAATTAATTGTGCTCCCCACTTAAGAGTAGCCCATATCATGGAGTCATTTCCTACCAAATCATATCGGGGAACATCCTTACCGTCCACCCCTCCAAGGTACTTAACATTCGGAATTTTGGCCCATCTTTTATCTTGATTGATGCACCATCTCCAAAATAGCTTAGCAGCTAGGACTTGATCATTCATACCTGCAAGACTTAGCCTCAACCCACCATCGTGCACAGGTTTGCAAACAAAGTCCCACTTGACCAAACTCCACTTTGAA
Source organism: Chamaecyparis obtusa (assembly GCA_027943335.1). Taxonomy (NCBI): domain Eukaryota; kingdom Viridiplantae; phylum Streptophyta; class Pinopsida; order Cupressales; family Cupressaceae; genus Chamaecyparis; species Chamaecyparis obtusa. The sequence continues at coordinate 2,257,751 of BSBK01002760.1, forward strand.
GAGAGCAAGTTAAATGTGAATTGCTTGGAGAGTGCTTCAAATTCCTAAATAAAGCTTACATGAGCTAATAGCACAAAACATCTATAAATAAGAAGTGCCTGAACCATATCCATCCTATGTCTGGGGGGTTTTGGCAGGACATTTTGGATAAGCTATCAAAAATAAAAATTATCATGATTGGTGGTACCCTGACACTCCTTGTAAGAAGTTCGCAGCAAGGGGGGAAGTTCGCAACAAAGCTTACATGAGCTAATAGCACAAAACATCTATAAATAAGAAGTGCCTAAACAAAATGTCGTACATAGGATGGATAGCTTTTGAAGCTATAATTATCCCATCCAAAATTTGTCTTCAACTACAAACCCTCCTTGCTCTTCAAAGATCAGTTTGTTAAGCCATGGTTACAATCTTTTTGCAATCAACTTTGTGATAATTGTATAAATCACATTATACAAGGCTATAGGTTGAAAGGAGTGAAGAGAATTAGCTCCTTTTTAGGAATGAGGGTGAAGAATGTGGTGTTCATAGCCTTGAGCATCTGTTTATTTATGCAATACTCCTACACCACTTCCAAGAGATCCAACTTAATTACTTTCCAAAACTCTTGGTAAAATTATATAGGAAACCCATCCAGACCAAGGGCTTTACCCTTCTTCATGCCAAAAACCACATTTTCAACCTCGGATAAAGAGATAGGTCTAAGAAGATCTTCATTCATTTCATTGCTAACTATGGCAGGGATATTGTTAAGCACAAGCCTTCCCTCCTCCCTATTATGAACAGAATCCTCAGCAAACAACTCTCTAAAAAATCTCATGGCTTCCTGGGCAATCACTCTGTAGGAAGATAGGAGAACCCCTTTTGGAGAATTGAGAGAAGTAATAGAATTCCCTTGTCTCCTATCTTGCATTGTATTATGAAAAAACTTCATGTTCTTGTCGCCTTCTTGTAGCCACTCAACCCGTGACCTCTGCTTCCAATAGATCTCTTCACGGAATTCCCAATCTTCTAGCTCTTTTACTGCAACAAACTCCTCTATGCACAAAGCCTTTGATAAACCCTGATCCCTGATTTTATGAGTGATGTAGTCCTTCTAATCCTGAGTGTCCCTTTTTGCTAAGAAGATATTTACAAAACACCTCTTGTTCCATCTCTTAAGCTTATACTTTATGCATTGCAGTTGTTTGACAAATGAATACATTATAGTACATTATAGTACCAAAGGCAAGCTTCCCCTCAATCCACCACTCCACATAAGGTCCTGTAGGGAAGGATCACGAACCCACATAATCTGAAATTTAAACAAAGGGTTCTTAGAAACACGAAATTTAGAAGCAAAAAGCTTGATCGGCCAATGGTCGGAACCTCTCCAATCAAAGATTTCTAAGGTAGTAATCCCCATCCAATAGCAAGAAACAAGAAATCTATCTAATCTCTCAGCAATCACATCCACTCCACATCTTTTGTTGTTCCAAGTAAATAAACCATTGGAAGGCTTGATATCTACTACCCTCAAGTATTCAATATTGTTCCTCAGAAGATCCGCAAAAGGGTCAAGCCTTAAGTTACCTCCCCTCTTCTCATCCAGACTTGAAATTGCATTGAAATCCCCTACCAAAATCCAAGGAAATAAAGGGGTGAGGGAACAAACATATCTTATATGCAAGGATTTTTCCCACAAAATCAGTTGGAGCATAGACATTAGTGAAAAGAAGATTCTCACCTATTTCATAACTTGTAGCAAGCATCAAGATAGAGGATTTACTAGATACCCTCCAGATTGGAACAAGCTTACGTGGGTCCCACATGCACGCCATACCACCTGAGCTACCTTGAGCCCCAATGCATTGGCAATGACTTCGGGCCTAAATTTTAGCCGCCTTGTTCATCATACGATCAACAGATAACTTGGTTTCCTGAATAAAAATAACATCAGGAGAATTAGAAACAACCAACTCTTGAATAGCCTTTTGTCTAGGGATGCTATTCAACCCACTTACATTCCACAAAAGAACAATCATTTCTAAGATGGGGAGAAGTGAGAGTCAATGGTTTACAAAGCCAAACTCCACTAATATCTCACCAACTAGCTTCAACTTTTCTTGGTCTTTTTTACTTCCCACCTTAGGAGGCTTCTCCAAGGCACTCTTTTTAAGAGCTTTTTTGTTAAATTCCTCGACCAAATGAGGTCCCTTTACTTTTACTTTCATCCTATGAATCCTTGATTGCACTTGTCACAAAACAAGTGAAGCCAAGACAAACCTTCAATTCTGAACCTACAATTTTTCCCAAACTTTCCAAGTTTCCTAAGGGAAGTTTTGTGTCCATTTGCATTGCTACCCCCTCTTCCAAAGTTCCCACCTGTAGAGTATTGTTCTCTACCACAACTGCTTCTCCTGTCTCCAGAAGAGGTTGGCCACTAGGCATATTAGCAATAGTTCCATCAAACTGATCCAAATCATCCAGAGCCCCAAACTTATTAAAAACCTCATCATTCTACCTATCATTGAAAGTCCTCCTTTTACCTCTACCCTTGTTACAAGTTCTGACCGGAATAAAGCCCTCTTTATCCTCCACCATAGGAGCCTTCCCTTTATCCTGATTTGGAAGTGGGCTATTCTATCCTATCTTAGAAGATCTTGCAAAGTTAGATTTAGGACACATACACTGCAAATGCCCATATTCATGTCAAATGCGGCAACGAAATGGCAAAGTTTCATAGTCCAACTATTGAATCTATGAGCTTGTTCCCATCTAAATTTCCATAGAATCGGGTAAAAGCTTATTCAAATCAATTTCAACATAGACACGAGCATAGGAAATTACCTTTTTCTCCATAGTTTGTCGCAAAGGGCCCACTTGTTTTCCAAGCAACGCTACAACTAAATTGAAAATATCATCTCTCCAAAATTCCAAAGGAAACAATGGAAATCTCACCCATATAGTACCTTCAACGAAAGTTCCTCTGTAGGATTGAACGTGACAGGCCAAGGTTTAATGAAGAGGCCAACCTAATTGTAGAAATAAGGTCCTCCTTCAAAAGCGTTATTTCTATCTAACATGCATGTAAAAATCACTAGAAAATAGCCATTTGTAGCTAATAGCACTTCCATTTCCCCCTCTAGATTCCATGTGCATCATGCCCACGACTCCAAGAAGGGCAAAGAGACACGAATCCACAAAAACTTGCAAATCAAGGCATGATTAGATAAATAATTAATATCCTCTTCCGCTGAATTAGGCTAGATCACAAGAACATGCCAATTGTCACTTTTTGCAAGGCATCCATTTACATTCATAGGCTTAAAACTCCCGATTTGAGAAGATTTTTCCCCCAAGCCAATGTTGTCCTCACCAAAGATAGGATTTTATGCATGATAGGGGATGAACTACTTCCGATCACAACATCTTTGAAATGCAAGCTCTTCCCTCTAGAGGAAACCTCATGCATAGCCATACAAGGCAAAAACACAAAAACCTCCCTCCAAAGCCAAGGGTTTTGATCAAAAGAAAATATAGAAGCAAAAAGCAACCAAAAACACCACACAAAGATGAAGCTTGGCACGTAGCCCACAAAGCACCAAGAAACAAACAAGGGCACAACCGACCCACTTCACCCCCTCCCCATATAGCACCACAAAGCCCCCAAACTCCCCACAACACTCAAAAGAAACACCCTCCTATACACAGCAAACACCCCCAGAACCCCCCAGCGCAGGAACCACGCAAAATGCACCGCAACTAGGGACAAACCCTAGCTCCCAACAAAACCAAAACACTGCTCTGCCATCTTGTTTTCTATATAACCCTACATTGTTTTAGAATAAAGTTACAAAATTACTAATACAAACCCTACAAATGTTTATTTTTTTGTAATATCTTGTTGCAGCAGCCTTGAGCTTTTTCAATACCATATTTTTTCATTATGTCTACTCCTAGACCTCAGCCTAAGCCTAATCCCACTAAAAAAGGTCAAAAGGATGAAGCATGGAAACATACCAAAGATTTTCCCAGTAGCACAAAAGGACGCACTAAATGTAAATATTGTAAAGAAATTTATCATAATGGCATCAATAGATTGAAATACCATATTGTCGGAATATGCGACCATGATGTTGATCCATGTAAGGAAGCACCTCTCGAGACTGTTCATAAATGTCGTGAAGTTAGAAGCTTTTGAAGAACTAAAGGAAACGAAGAAGAGGCAATGGGAGGAGTTGGCAAGTATCAGTTCCAATTAAGCCGAAGGTTGTGTTGGAGAGGCCTCTTCCATGCCTCCATACCATCCTAGTGCTTCTGCAACTATTCCCGGCTCTTCTAGTGCTAGTAGCACTATTAACACTAGTCCTAGAGTTCGGAACTCTAGGATGAATTCATATTTTGAGCCATGCACCACTCTTGGTTCACAACCCTCGTTCAAAGCATGCCTTGGAACAAAGAGTCTATGATGCTGCTAAAAAGCAATTGGCAAGTTTTGGTACAATTGCAACATTCCATTTTTTGCAGCCAGGTAATTCGTTTTCATTTGATTGTTTTAAATTTAAAATTTATAGTTTGCTTTGTCTAATGAATTTTTATTACACATACTTATCTTATTTAATCTTTTTGAGACAGGTCTCCTTATTGGCAAGGCATGATAGATGTTGTAACCATTTGTGGAGCGAGGTTCAAAGCCCCTAATGATACTGAGTTAAGTGGCCCACTTTTGTTAGAAATAGTTAATGATGTAAAAGCCGAATTACAAAGTTGTGTGTTTTGGAGCAAAAAGGGTTGTACCATCATGACCGATGGTTGGACCAATAGGAGTAGGACACTCCTAAAGTTTCTTGTTTCTGTGGAGGTGATTGATCATTCTACTTCCCTAAATGCATTAAATAATTTGAATTTGATTTAGTGATCAATATTTGTAATTTATGATTTATTGATTGATCATTGATTTTGTTTTATTTTCAAGTTCAATCATGTTCATCAAGTCCATTGATGCTTTCGCACATAGCAAAATGTCATATACCTATGTGAGGTTGTAGAGGAAATCATAGGTGAGGTGGGAGAAGAAAACATAGTTCAAGTGGTGACCAACAATGCAGCAAATTATGTTGATGCAGGTAAATTTTAGATGGAGAAACACCCGAGCATATTTTGGTCTCTACATGCCACATTGCATTGACCTCATGTTGGAAGATATTGACAAGCTTCCTTGGGTCGAACCATGTATAGATAAGGCCAAAAAAAATTGCAAATCTATGTATCACGCATGGTTCCTTAATGTAGTGAGGCAATGTACGGCGCAAAATGAGTTGGCTCATCCTGGAATCATAAGATTTGCCACAAATTTCATTACATTGTAGTCCTTGCTTCAGTCAAATGCAGCTTTGAGGCGCATGTTTGTTGGTGAGGAGTGGGACTACCAATCCTATGCTACAACCACAACAAGGATGGATGAGACAAATTACATGTTTGATGATCCAAGCTTTTGGGCCCCTTGTGCAAAGATCGTGCCGGTAAACTTTTTATAAATTCTACATTATGTTTTTACTTTTAATTTACATTCATATTTTTCTTTTGTTTGCAATTTTGCTTATTTTTATTCACACTTAAGTTAGTTATTAATGTTTCACAATATTCGCAGCTCAAAGAGCCCCTAGTAATTTTCCCACGAGTTGCTAATGGGGAGAAGCCTGCTATGGGCTACATATATGAGGGCATGGAAAGGGCCAAGGAAACTATTAGATCTATCTATGAAGAAGATGAGGGTAAGTATCGCCCCATTTGGGGAATAATTGATAGGAGATGGCACCTTCAACTTCACAAGCCCATCCATGCAACCACTTATTACATCAATCTAGCATTGCATTTTCGCCTTGATTTCAAGGCAAATGGGGAGGTTCTTAATGGGCTCTACTCAATTTTAGAGTGGGTGGCTATTGGTGATACTAAGGTGAGCACTTTCCTCTGCAAGATAGAGGCCTTCGATAATGCACAATGGGAGCTCTTCTCTCATCAAATTTGCATAACCAGTCGAACAGAATTGCAGCCAGGTAAAATTATATTTTAAGTGCATAATTCAATTGTATAACTTCAAGTCTTAAAGTTAAAAATGAGAATTTTTTTTTTTTCTTATCTTAGATAGATGGTGGCAAATGTTTGGTCTTAAAACAGCAAACCTATAGAGGATTGCTACCGCATATTGAGGCACCCATGCAACGCTTCAGATTGTGAGTACAATTGGAGCATGTTTGAGCACATACACTCCAAGAGGCACAATAGACTAACCATGGAGATGTCGAATGATCTAGTATTTGTTCATTACAACCTTCGGCTTAGTTAGAGACAGATTTTGGACAGTGACACCACCCCGATTTAGTGACGAGGACCTTGAGTGGATCAATCGGGCCAATAGAGAGGTTGAGGTTGTAGCCATGGCAGAAGAGGAGGATAGAGCTCGAGCAAACATAGACACATCTGATGTTGGTGAGGGTGGCATGTCACAGGCAGGGACTATGGTTGTTGATTCATCCAAGACCTACCTTAGACGCCTTTGTAGGAGGAATGCAAGCTCCTTTGAGCCATAGACTTGTTTTAGTTTTGATATATGTTTGACTTTGGAACATTTGATGTCATGGATTTCATATTTTGTGAGTTTTGCATACATTTGATGATATTTATAATTTTATAATATCTAAGTTTGTTATTTTCGTTAGCTACAAGTTGTGTTTATAGTTCTGTGGTCAATGTATACTTGTTATGTGATCAATTTAGCTTCTATTTGATGATTTATTGTGTCTTTAAGGTTTATTTCATAAAGGGTGCATGAAACAAGTTTTAAATCCTTAAAAATCCAAGTTTCTTGGGTTTTTTTACTTTGTTGAGTCATGCCAAGTTTTTTTGCCAAGTCCCGAGTCAAGTTACCCTTGTTGGGTTCAAGTCAAATCCGAGTCCTATATCTATAATACAAATTACCCCTTCGTACCTAAGGCAAAGTTTGCTAAGGGTCTTTATGATCCTAAATCTCCTCAAACAGTTTCAAGAATCCTAGGTACATCAGCGAGAGGTGGTGCCACAAGAAAATGGAGATACAACATGTGTAGTATGGAATGTTTTGGCAGCATTACTAGAATTAATACACACTTCTTCTTTATTTGAGGAAAAGTTGTGGATCCATGTAGATTTTTAGAACAGGTTGCAAATTTCCACTAGAGAATTGAGATCAACAAGCTTAGGGGTGTTCTTGATAACAGTGTAGTTTCCATGCCTACTACTTTGTCTTGTAGGATGCACATTCGTGTTGTTCAACAGTGCTAGAGCTACCCACACGTTTCTTCCCATACATTGCATCAAAGAGTAGATCGATATCAGGACCTTCATCCACTTAGAGTGTTGTGGTTGAATCACAAGAGGATAAGGGGAAACACAAGATGACATGGCTAAATTGTTCAATGTGCAGCTCACGGATGATATAGATGATGCCAATGGCCTCTCATTTCATGTAGCTCAATCTCCTTATAAGGAAATGATATCGATGGTGGCGAGGGGAGGGCCATCATATGTGCCACTGGGTGAGAACAAACTTCCAAGATCAATGTTTTGATGGAGAAGATGAATACATATTGGGTGGAGTCTAGACGCAACATAGTTATGGATGGGTGGATAGACATTAGGCATCGTCCACTTGTCAACACCATGGTTACACATGCAAAGGGCCCATACTTTCTCAGGGCGATTGATTGTACAAGGCATCGCAAAGATGCTGATTTTTAGTTTGAGGTCCTTAGAGAAGTTATTGAGGAGGTTGGGACACAAAATATGGTCCAAGTAGTGATAGGTGCAACACGTGTACAAAGTTGCAGGAAAGCTTATTGAGGCAGCCTACAAACATATTTGGTGGACTCCATGTTATGTACATGACATGAACAATACTTTCAAAGACATGGGGAAGATTGACTATATTAGAGGAGTGGTCAACAGTGCGATAAATGTGCAGATGTTTATCTGCAACCACCACAATTCACATGCACTCTTCAGGAGCTTTGTGAAGGAGTTCTTGAAACCAATTGAGACTAGATATGCATCCTATTTCATTCTCTTGGAGAGAATGATTGAGTTGCAAGAGGCACTTCAACTCATGGTTATGACTATATAGTGGATTTGGTGGTTCGAGGCCAAGCCAGAGCAAGGAAAGAGGGTGAAGGATATAGTGAAAAGTGATTTGTTTAGGAACGAAGCAAAATACATTGTCTCTATCATTGCTCTGATTTTCTAGGTCATTAGCTATGGGGATGGGGATGCACCTACCTGTTGTGAGGTCTCACATCATCGCCCCAAATCTTGGGGACCCCCTATTTTCGACTTTGAGTGGGCTTGTCTTCCCTTTTCGATCTGAGCTTGACACCTTTTAAATCTAAAATTCTAAACTCCCTAAATTCAAAATTTTGACATGAAGATATAAAGATATGCATTGGGGGTCAATTTAGGGCCTTTTAAAAGTAAAATCTGGGCTTATAGTCTTTAAAGTCTGCATTGAAACATTAAAATTGAAAAGGGAAAAGTAAAATCTGGGCACTTAAAACGAAATTTGTGCAATAAAAAAAAAAAATCTGAGCCTAGGCAATTTCGATTTTGCATTAGACTCATAATCTTTGGCTAGAAAATTGAAATTTGGAAATTAATAATATATTTTGGGGCTTTGATTTAATTTAGAAAATTAGAAAATCAGATTGCATTGAAAATTTAAATAAAATCAATTATTGTTTGATGATTTTCGAAATTAAAGGAGTGGCAATTAATTGTTTTTATTGCATTTATTTTCCTAATTCCTATGTCGTCCCTTAAATTCATTAATTTAATTGTTTTATTGCATGTTTAGGTGAAGGTCGGCCCTTAAAGTGCATCCCCGGGCTGCCTATATAGGGGGGGGGGGCTCTCCACTCTCTCCCCACACTCAAACATCAAATGCGAACTGGACAGCAGGCAGTGTGAACCGCGTCTAAGGCAGGAGCGGCGATCTAGGGCAGCAGGCCCGAACCAAGATAGCAGGCCCTTGCTTGGCGAGTTAGGGCAGTTAAGAGTAGAGGCCCAAAATCAGTCTCTGGGCTCCTGAAAATCAGAGCAGAGGCCCGAATTTGAGCGGGCAGGCCTTGGCAGGCCCGAAATCAGTCCCAGGCAGTGCCGAATTTGATGAATTAGCAGTGTGTGTAGCAGGCGCTAGCCTTGTGGAGGGCTTCTGAATTCATACCAGGCTTGGGCTTTTTCTCAGTCAGTTTGAGGCATTTTGGAGGCTGACTTAGGCCTGATTTCATTCATTTCCAGTCAAGGGAAAGCAGAGATTTATTATATATAGTTTGGGGCCTCCTTTGCAAGCATTTTGGTGTACAAAATTAAAGATTTGAGGGCTCTTTTCATAGCATTTTTGCCCAGATCCGAAAATTGAAGACAACATTTCAATCTCAGAATTTGATAGGGAGGTGGATTGTGGATTTGAATTTGAAGTCCAGATTTGCTAGAAGATGGAGTTAATTGCTTAAGGCCTCATTGCAAGATTTTGGAGGGCAATTGAAAGAAGATTTGATCTATTTGGAGGTCATATTATCGGAATTGTGGAGATAGAGAAATTTTTGTGAATCAAGCTAAGGCAATTGCATTAAGAGGGAATTCAAAGCTTTATATTTGGTGAGTGGCCTATCTTTTCCTCTCTCCTTAATTGTTTTCATTTCATTGGTGCTAGTCTAGGTGTTGAAAACTAATTTCAAGAGTAGAGTTAGGATTTTGGTCAGTAGGTTGATTACTCGATTGTCTTGATTAGCTTTTTTCCCTCAAGTTCTTGCTTGCATTCCATCATTTCATTTCATCATATTTAGAGGAAGTTTGGAGTGATAAGTGTAGTCCATCTCATAGGAAACGGCGGAGAGTGATAAGTGGTAGTCCCACCCCTAGGGAGAAGTTTGGAGTGATAAGTGTAGTCCATCTTAAGGCAAAGGCGGGGAGTGATAAGTGTAGTTTTCTTCATCATCATATTAGGAAGAAGATTGGAGTGATAAGTGTAGCTCATCTCTTAAGGTAACAGTGGGGAGTGATAAGTGTATATTCCATCTCATTTAGAGGAAGTTTGGAGTGATAAGTGTAGTTTCACCATTATTGTAGAAAAGGCGGGGAGTGATAAGTGTTTAGGATGGTGATGCCAATGCAAACAAGCAACCCAAAGGAACTAATGCTAAAATGGGAGACAAGGAAGTCATGATACCCAATTCCAACTTCTGCTCAAAATTGAAACACGTTGGAGACACCAACATTGGTACCCTTGACTTGATTCAATTAAGAGAGAGGTTGAGAGACAACCAGTCCCCTATGGCGAGGATCAATCAGTATAGAATTGTGCAAAGAAAGGTTCAGTCTACCCCAGCAGCGGATATGATACGGCAGAATTGGTTACACCAAGTCATCAAGGCTCACAAAGTCAGATTGCAAGTCAGGGTGCAGCAACTTCATCGTGCTTCTCAGTTGGATCCCGAGCTCCCCTCAAGGTACACAGTTTGATCCTTGGATGTTTTATTTTATTGAAGAAATTGAGAATGGTAAAGGAAAATTGGTTGGATTAGGATCATTAGCATGAATTTAGAGTTGCAACTTAGATAGTACAAAATCGGGGGCAAATCTACATGGGGTCCTACCTCTTCAATTCAAATGCAAGACTACTAGTGATGCTTTGCCAGTCGAACCAAATCCAATTTTGGGGAGATGCACTGCACCACTATGGTTGAGGCGGATGCTTATGCCAAAGGGCAAGGTTGTGGCAATTCGAACAGTTGAAGACATCCAAGGGTAATGAAAGAAAGCAAAGAAGAGGTGCATGCAAATCAGTATTCATTGTTTAAGTATTTAGTATCTGCAATTTTGATATTTTACTAATTTGCCAATGTTTCATTTGAAATGTAATTCTTATACATCTTTTCCTTGTATATACCATATCTCCCCTCCATAATGGGGTGGCATATTGGTTGTACGTTTTAAGGGAATCATCTCCACCATTCTACATGCTTACTTCACTAGTAATTATGCATTATGCATATATTAGAAGTAACAAAATATCTGCATACATCAAATGAAGACAATTGACAAGTTATGCAATGCAATATCTTTCATACCAATATATATATATAAGTGTTCTTGTTTACTGTGTTTGCAGATTATATTATGTGCTGATTGATCTTCCTTGCTTGTCTTCGATGCCTATATATATATATATATAAGTGTTCTTGTTTACTGTGTTTGCAGATTATATTATGTGCTGATTGATCTTCCTTGCTTGTCTTCGATGCCTCCCTTTGAGTGCCAGTCTTGCTATATGTGTGTGTGTGTGTATTTCAGTCAGTAACAGAAGGTTGTGTCTTTTCCATTGTCACAATCCTCCCAACATGGCGCCTCTTAAAATTGTCCCTTGCCCCTTCACTAATAAATAGCTGTCGTTTAACAGTTACTAATGAGTATTAAATCACTGCTCTTAACGTACAGATTGTTGTCCTTCGAATGATAAATCCATCGTTTTTAATATTCATCGCTACCTTCATAAATCTGCTGCCTTCCTCTTAAAAAAAGATCATTGTTTAAAGGCAAAGTATATTACTACTGTCTGTGCGGGGGCATGACAGAAGACTTGTTGGGATGCTGAAGATAGAACTGAAAATGGATGTGCACAAGGAATCAGAAAGAGCATAATAGCTGATAAAAATTCCTTCAACACCAGTAACATCCTAGTTTCTGAGTCAGGTGATAATTATAGCACAAATGAGGACTAGTTCACAAAGACTTGCATGCAAGAAAGGTATATGAACAGCATCTAAGGAAGAAAAAGAGGAGGGACTGCATTTTGTAGCATAGAGGCGGTGAAACTGCAAGAACACTTCATCATAGAAACGCCCAGCTTACAAGCACATTCAGGTCAACTATACAGAGACCTTATGTCGACTCTCTGTTAGAGTGCTTTCAAAAGGAAAGATAATGAATCTTGTGAAAAAGAAGCAGAAGCATTATACTAGAGTTCAGCCCATCTTGGTAAAGCTAAGACAGTTGAACCATCTGTTATTTCATCTAATACAAAAGTCATACAGACCATAGGGTTTCAAAATCTCAACAGAAACAAACTACTCAAACTAGGGTTTTCAATGACAAACGAAATCCAGCCTAGTATTTTCAGGGTCCATAACATGGTTACATGAAATGTGACAACAAGAAGTTCTTGTGTTAGAAAGGCTTGAAACAGGTATGCAAAGCAAACAACCCACTGTGAATGGTGCATGAGCTGTTGTTGCTCACAACAGCATTTGAATAAAATGACACCCACAATTAAAGCATTCAAGGGCCATCACACTACCATTACAAGTTAATGACAGTTATCCTGATGATTGTTGGTTACTAATTATAATCTGGTTCAAAAATGTTAAAAATGAGAGAAAGATCCACCATGATACGACACAATTAGCATTCAACTATGAACACAGATGATTCTTTTTTAATCATTTAGGTAAATGATTAAAACTTATTAAATAGTTTAACTCTACAAAAGAGATTTTCTATGATTAATTAGTTGCAAAATAAATATTATAAATATTTAGTTATGTAAAAAAAATTACAACGAAAACTATTTCCTGCAATGCAACCATATTACTGATACTCCTAAGAGTTATTATGTGGTCATTAGTTATGATAAAGTCATAATGATTGTCAAAGTCATTCGGTAATGAAGGAAAGACAAGTCGGTAAAGCTCAGAAGCTATTCGGGAAAAAGAAATAAGGGGACATGTAATTTCGGTAAAGGCAAAGCAAGTTTAGTCACCGAGCAAGGCAAAACCGAGCACCGAGAACTAAATGATACCGAGCTACAACATCAACTGAACCAAGAAGTTGAGACAATTACCGAGCTAGAGGAAAACGTGTTAGTGAGCATAGCAGGCCGACACAAGGAGAATCTCTAGATACATTGAATCTGGACACCAAACAGAAAAAGGTTTACAAATCTCGAGGACATTGTATGTCAGAGCATTGGAGATGTAAACATAATGATTACACATGATTACAAGGTGAGATCTACAAATGAGAATTAAGTATGAAATATGCATTGGAGGAGTAACCAATGCTAACACCGCTTGAACAAATAATTCTAGAACATCTAGCATTGCTTCTAGAATTGTATATAAAAGGATCTAAGTGTGAAGATCAGTGAGTATGCATGCGCAAAAAGGAGATTGCATGTGTGAAGCAGAGATTGCAGATAGAAGGTGATGAGCAAAGAAGCCACCCAGTACAGAGCACTAAAAACTAGAAAGTGATTGTGATTCAGAATTGAATCTACAAAGCATTGAGTTGATATTGTGAGTAGTACACAGTATGAGGTAATAAGTTATTGAGCATAAAGAGTCAGATATGTATATAATTGATGCAAGTTTAACAGACAAGTTTGTGTTACTGATTAAAGAGTAATCAGAATTGTAAAGTCTCTTAACCGAGCAGATCTTAGCAGATCTTATATTGTAAATCCTTTAACCATGTACAATTCTTAGATTAGAATTGTAAAATCATCTTACAAGGTAGACTTAACAGGTCTTAAGACTCTTAACCGGGTTAATACTCTTAACAGGGTAAGCTATCAAAAATAGCTAACAGTGTAGCTCTAACCAAGCAAACTTTTTACTGCAGTAGTAAAGTTTTGTGGGTGTCATCCCCACCGCAATTTTTATCCTCTAAAAAGGATTTCTGCAATACCAAAATGAATGTGCTATGAGTTATATGATATGTTTTATGTGATGCATGCAAAAGTTATGGATTCAGTAAATGTTTAAGGAAGAAAGTTCAAATAGTTTAAAAGTGTTTTACAGTACTGATTCACCCCTCCCCTCTCAATACTTACCTTTCCATACCTAATCCAACAATTACCACTTCTTTGTTCAACCCCGCCAAATCCAGGTACAATTTGCTCCCAATCAGGTTCTAGCGTGGTCCAATGGGGGAGTCAACTAGGGTGTCATTTTTAGCCTTGGGGTTCATCCCAGATGAACCCAGCAAGCCCACTTCAAATCTAATTTAAGATAAACCAATTTTGAATCTGAAACTTTTTTATAGGACCCACAGTGAACCTCATTGTAAATGCAAAAAGCAAAACATATTCACTCTTATTGAACTTTTATTTTGCTTGCCATTGCAGAAATGGAATTGACTATCAAAAATCCCAAAGTGATTGGTTTGCTATTCCTACACATGCAAAAGCCCGTTTGTTGCCAACGAGATTGTAAAGGAAAATTTTTACACGAGAGGGAAGTTGTTCTATTTTGTTGCCTACATATTTATTTTATAAATGAAGTCTCTTCTATTGCTTTCATTTGTTTTAGTAGGTTATTTATGAAACTTGTTGCCACAGAAAGTATAATGTAGTGTAACACAGGAATGCATTCCCCCCAAACCCCCTGTCCTAGGGACAGGGACTTGGCATCCCCCCACCATCACCTTCCCGCCACCAAGTCACCGTTGGGATGGCGTCAAGATGCAAGGATGGACAGACATCCCTAGGATGTCCAAGAGACGCCCAAGCATCCCTCGACCATCCCGGGGATGTCTACACGTCCCTCGTCCCCAATCAAGATGAGAAAGCAGCAGCTAGAGATGTAGGGCTGGTTGGTGTTCCCTTGGTGGATCTTGACTGTGAGGAGTCCAATAATTCTAGTGATGAGGAGTTTGCCTTGGGGGAGGATTAGAGGCCTCTCTTCATTACATTTTGAAATGATTTTGTACTTGTTTTGATATCATGCTACTCATTGTAATCATCTTTATGATATTTTTGATATAATATAAATCAGAATCTTCTATTTGCCGATAATTTGAGTTTTTAATAATAAATGGTAATTCAATATTCAATGTTCAATATTCAAGTCTATTGTATTTTGTATTGGGTATGTTATAATTTTTCTATGTTCAAATATTTGGTATTATTAGTTCTTATATTGTTATACATCATTTCATAATTAGCATTTCAAGTACCCCTCTCCCTCCCCCTCCCTCTCCCCCTCCCCAAATATATTTGTTTTCATTTGTTTTAGTAGGTTATTTATGAAACTTGTTGAGCAGAGAGTATAATGCAGTGTAGCATGGGGATGCGTCCCCCCTCCCAAACGCCCCCCACCATCCCTAGGTCAGGGACATCCCCAAGACGGGTGCTTGGTGTCTCCTTGTCCCCCACCACCAAGTCATCGTAGGGACGAGCGGACATTCCCGAGATGTCCCGGAATGTCCAGAGGATGCCCAGGCATCCCTCGACCATCTCGGGGATGTCTGCACGTCCTTCGTCACTAATCAGGATAAGACTGCAGCAGCTAGAGATGTAGGGCTGGTTGGTGTTCCTTTAACAAATCTTGAAAGTGAGGAATCCAGTATTTCCAGTGATGAGGAGTTGGCCTTGGGGGATGATTAGAGGCGTCCCTTCACTACATTTTGACGTGATTTTGTATTTGTTTTGATATCATGCTACTCATTGTAATCATCTTTATGATATTTTTGATATAATATAAATCAGAATCTCCTATTTGCCAATAATTTGAATTTTTAATAGTAATTGGTAACTCAATATTCAATGTTCAATGTTCAAGTATATTGTATTTTGTATTGGGTATGTTGCAACTTTGCTATGTTCAAGTATTTGGTATTATTAGTTCTTATACTGTTATACATCATTTTGTAACTAGCATTTCAAGTACTATATATATATATATATATATATAGTATATTTGAATAATTGAATGTATGCATGTACTTGACATACATACAAGCTTTGTAGCAAAGTTAAAAATATTCAATTGAAATGGGACCTGTACTATACCACTCTCTATTATATGTGATGAATATTCATGGCGCTGTGGCCTGTTACATTGTACTTCTTATCAGATTACTGAGAGTTATTTTCATAAAATTCAGCTTTGCCGTGCACTTATCTTTTCACATTCACTCAACCTTTTTTTCTAGTTCTTTATATTTAATTTTATGATGGATCAAAATTTAAAAGAATACACAGCTTTTATCCTAAGTTTCAAGCACTATCCTTTATTGTGTTTGCAAGGTAAATAAGATACTCGTCACTTTCAATAGGCGGTTTACAGAATACGGAGAAATCCACAACCTTCACCACGTTGTTGTGACCACTTCTCATTTCTCGTTACTAGTAACTGTGGTTTCAAAAGAAAAAGAAAATCGGTATTGCAAAAGTTTGGAGGGTTTCCAGCGCGTGGCTGAAATATTCCATTGAACGCACGGTTTTAAGGAGTTTTCACGAAACATGAAATAAAATTAATGAGAAAAAATAGAATATCAAGTTATTTCCGTTGCCCAGCTGAAATATTATATCCAGGCTAGGGTTTGAAGGGCTTCAACACTGAATCATTAAATCCAACCAAGTGCTTCAAACATTTTTCAAATGAAAGGAAAAATTTACCTGCCAACAACAGCCGCTAGGGTTTTCACATAGGTGGCCACCATCTCATCCTCGGAGGGCTTGGGGTCCTTAGGGAACTCCATGACAATAAGCCAGTGCTCATAATCGCATCCATCCAGAAGAATCGTCTCCCTGGGCGGCCTGTTGCTCCAGTTTGGGGACGGGTCGTTCAATGGGGAATACCCTGACCCCGACGTTGTCTTGCACCGCACCGTTTGATGAGATCGTATAACATGAGGGAACAGTACAGAAGAAGGACGAAAGATTTTGGAATGAAATAAAAACGATGGTTTTTGGGTATGAGGAAATGCTGAAGAACCGTGTACTGAAGAGAAACTTCTGAAGAGGTTTATGGAGTAATTTAGGTTAGGACGAAGACGAAGTCCCACGAAAGCCATTAATTACAGATACCAGAGAAAATGTTTGAAAAATCAAGGTTTAATGGTTTTTGTAGGATTTTGCAGGGGTTTTAAGTTCTCTTAGGGTTTAGCACATTGAGATATATATTTCTTTGGTTTTCTAAGGTTTGGCTGATGCGAGCAGGTTTTGGACATTGTAAACGGGTTCCCACTCAATCTGGTGAAATGGGTGCTGATAGCTAAGAAAAATATTAGGGAAAGATAAGGGAGCCTTACAGATTCAGTAGTCCCGGAGAGTAAGACTTAACGGCTAAAAATGAAGAATTGAAGTGTACTTTAGGTTTTATTAGTCCCTGCCTATATATAGGCAGGGAACTTATGTTCTCGTTTGCTCTTTTCAATTAATTTGAGCCGCTGGAAAATCGAGAACGTTAAAGTCTGCTATGAATTATTTAAAAAATAAATTATCTTAGCCAAAAAATTAATTTTCGATTGGTCTAAGCGAATTTTCTGGGGTGTTTAATTATTTTCCAGCATCCGAAAAATCAGGAAAATCGCATTGAAAGAAGAGAAAGGAGAGAGAAGAGGCGGTGGGGTGGGATCCAGCTCATGAGGACGTACAATGAATATTAAATTTCGTCGCAAGTATCATTAAGTCCCATTGTCTCGTTAGCTTCTGCATTTTGTGCTCCACAAACTACGATAATCGGAGGAGGTGCAAAGCAATCCCTAGCAAATTTCTTAAGCCGATCATTGTCTGAAATAAACTCTACTGCAGTTTTCTTCTTTATCTCTCATTTTATGCTTAAATTATGTACGAATTTTAGTATATTTATTGCATAAATTATAGCTTTGATCCTCTCACTACCTAGTTTATAGATTGTTCAACTTAGATTGGCAGATGGAAGACGTGCACTTCTGATACCGTGTCACCATAAATTTTTTTTACAGATAATTATGAGCAGAATCTGCACTGTTACCATTTAGTGATTAGTGAGTTTCGTATCTCTGTCTTTGGATATAATTGTTTCAATTTTTTATTGCCTTGTGACAGCCTGTCGAGCTGAAGTAAGCTGTGCACACACTTTAAATGTAAAGCGTAAGAAGAAAACTGAATTAAAGGAGTGCAAATCTGCAAAAAAAGATTAAGGCAAAAAACCATTATGAACTCCATTTCGCTATGCTTTTGACGCTCCAACTGTTTTGATACATCTTGCCCATTGAAGAAATAAATCTGAGAATCTGGAATTGGCATTACTGCAGCTGAAATTCTGACCACCGCATACAAAATAGATTACAACCAACAGACAAAAAGGCAGGGACTATAGCTCAGCCAGAGCTCTTGTTCCATTTGTCCCGGAAAGCTTTTTAAAGGAAGATAATAGATTCAAGAGGTTTGGAAGGTTATTTAGGAAAAATTATGGTCTATTTTTTACATAAATTTGTGCATTATATGAGTTAAATTGGTAGATTATTTAGCAAATGATGATGTTTGTATATTACAAAGGTCTTAATATAGAAGTGTAGCTATTATATCAATTATGAATCTATTTATATCTAAACGTGAGTGAAACAAATCTCTTAATCGAAAAGATAATTAAGCAGAGAAAGAGAGAGGTAGACATGAAGTGATTTGTAAACAGAGGGGGAGAGATAAGGGTAGAGAGATATGGAGAGATTTTGTGTGGGTGTGTGTGTGTGTGTGTGTGTGTGAGAGAGAGAGAGAGAGGAGGGGGGGGAGGGGAGAAGGATAAGGGGGAAAATGAAGATAGAGCATGATAGGGAGAAGGAGAGGGAGGGAATGTGTGTGTGTCTGTGTGTCTGTGTGTGCGCGCGCAAAGAGAGGAGAGGGAGAGATGGGGAGAGGAAGAGGGGGAGATGGAGACCAAGATAGGTGGAATGTGTGTGTGTCTGTGTGTGTGCGCGCAAAGAGAGGAGAGGGAGAGATGGGGAGAGAAAGAGGGGGAGAGGGAGGGATATAGGGAAAAATATAGCTTGGGAGAGAAGGGGGGATGAGAGATATAAGTATAAGGACAAAGAGAGAAGAAGAGGGGAGGGAGAGGGTGGATAGCTCGATATATTGAGAGGGAGAAGGAGAGGGAGAGAAGAAGTGGCATAGATAAAGGGTGATATAGAGAGATAGAAAGGGATAGGGAACCAATAGAAATTTAGGAAGAGGGAGAGAGAGAGAGAGAGATGACATTCAAATCTTGCAAGTGTAAGAGTATATTCACATGGAGATGTGTGGACCAATTTATAACCAACACATTAACAAAGATGTTGACATTGGTTGACACCTAGTATGGTGGATACACCTCTGATTAATATTTGGATTAGTGCTAATAATTTTTACAAAATATTGAATTGTTTGTAATTGACATGTATAACCTCATTTTGTTTCTTTGTCAGATATGCAATATCCTTTAGCTCCAATATCCCCTTGTACTTCTCAAGATAGTAGACGTGGGAGCTCAAAACATAAAATATTTGCAACTACAATATGTGACTTATAGTACAAATGCTTTTGGAATTGATTATGTGCGATTTTTTTATCAATGTTTCAGATTGCACTTGTGATCCATCATCAGGATGCAAGAGAGAACAAGTAGAGAGAAATGAATTAGTTGCAAACCAATAATCCAAAAAAAGGGGAGAAAGGAGAGGAAAGGAGAAGGAACATAGACCAAGGAGATGTCAGTCTGCGTTTTTCCCCTTTCCTCTCCTTTCTCCCCTTTTTTTTTGGATTATTGGTCTACAACTAATTCATTTTTCTCTCCTTGTTCTCTCTTGCATCCTGATGATGGATCACGAAGTGTGATTTGAAACATTGATGAAAAAACTCGCACATAATCAATTTTGGAAGCATTTGTGCTATATTGATGGATTGTGGAAATCTAATAGATCTTAATATGTGACTTGTCATTCACAATTGTAGTAATAAGTAAGTTGGTTTTGTAAAAAGAGTGCCAAGGGAGGAAGCTACTTTAAAATTGCATAGAATGTGAAATTCCTCTGTTGCAATCTGAACATACTCTGCCTACTGTTCAATGTCATACTTAATTTATATGTGGATGATAATTTGAGCATAAGAACACACATGTATTTGACGTGCACAAAAGCCAAACTTTCACTTTCTTTTACAATTGGTGGATAGATTATCACTTACATAAAGACATCTCAAAGAGTAATAATGCTCTATTACTATACACTAACAAATTCTGGAAACAAATATAAAAAATATTCTAACTTCAGAATAAGCAGATTGTCGAGTTATTTAATATAAGAAATATTCTAACTTCAAAACATGCAAACTGAGAGTCGATTTATTTATGGGCACCTGTGTGATGATGTACTGGCAGTGGTTATTTTTGGGCACCTGTGTGATGATGTTCTAGCAGCGAGTATCTTCACACACTTCTTTGTCTGATTGTTCCACTGGTGTATTACTCCAGCTGCAAGACTGGCTCCATGCCTCTGATTTGTTATCGTGTGCAATAACTGAAGTCGTAATGTCCATTTCACTGTCTAATTCTATGGATATCTCGACATGGCTAGGATGCATATGTGGTCAGGTATTGCTTTGTCCATGAGTACACCCTGTCACTTCCTGAGTTGATATTCTCAACACATGCACTGAGATATTCATACGCTAGCTTTCATTTCCAACACGACAATCTCCAATAGGTCAGACGGATTGTCTGACGAAAGGATTGAAATTTGTCTTTATCAGAAATATTGAATCCTGGTCATCTTTCTGATGTTTCTTCCTCTACCCGTTCCACTAAGCCAGATAGCTATCTGATGAAAGGAAAAGAATTTTTCTTCATCGCAAACAATTCATAAGATATTCAAAACATGTATGTGACTTTGCAAGCCCGTCCCTTAAATGCATATAACCAAAAGCAGTTGTATCCCACATAGTATCCTGCAAAGCGGTTGTATCCCATAAGGGAACTGCTTTATTAAGTTCAACCCGTAAAGGGAACTTTTTATTAACAACATAAAACTTAAAGTTTCTACGTAATTATTTAATATTAATTTGTTCAGGTAATTAATATTAAATAATTAATTCCTTTATAATTTAATTAGTCAATTAATGACTATTTGGGGACATGACAAGTCTCCCCTACCATGTGTTGCTTGCCCACAAGCAACTATGAATCTGGATGACTCAGAATCTACTCATTTTCCCAAGTAGCATCATCCAAAGGCAAATCCTTCCATTTGATCAAATATTCCTGAATAGTGCGATTTCGCAAATGCCGATCACGTGTTTCTACAATCCTCTCAGGAATCATTGCTAGTTTGTCGTCCTCATCCAAAGGTGGTAAAGCCTCTGAAACGGTGACCTGTTGACCTAAAGCCCTTTTGAGACAAGAGACATGGAATACATTGTGGATCCTGCTACCTGTCGATAAATCCAATTCATATGCAACTTCTCCAGCTTTGCCCACAATCAGATAAGGTCCATAAAACTAAGGTTTCAATTTCTCAGCCCCACTTCGTTTAAGGGATGACTATCGATAGGGCTGTAATCTGAGGTACACTAAATCACCAACCTCAAAACTTCATTCTGTCCTTTTCTTATCGGCGTAGAGCTTTTGCCAATTTTGAGCACAATGTAAATTTTCCTTGAGGAGTTTCAAGATGTTCTGACATTCTTGAAGCCAATCTCGTGACTTAGGCACTTTACTGGTGTCAAAAGCAAGATCAACAAAAGAGAAAGCATCATACCTATATAATGCCTTAAATGATGACATACCAATGGACATATGAAAAGTAGTATTATAACAATACTCGCCCAAATGCAACCAATGAATCCAAGCCTTTTGATGCCCAACAACATAATTACGAAGGTAACCTTCAATCCACTTGTTGACTATTTATGTCTAACCATCGATTTGCGGATGGTAACTGGTGCTATGATGTAATTTTGTACCTGTCAACCTGAATAATTTTGTCCAAAAGTTACTCAAAAACCAACTATCACGATCACTAATTATCTTCTTTGGTAGACCATGTAAACGAAATACCTCTTTGAAAAACAACCCAGCAACCTGAACAACTGTGAATTCTATAGTGATAGTAAAGAAATGTGAAAATTTTGTTAATCTATCAACCACCACAAAAATACAATCTTTACCTTGAGCTTGTGGTAAACCAGTAATGAAATCCATTAAAATACTTTCCCATTTTGTATCTGGAATAGGTAGAGATTGCAATAACCCTACTGGATAAGAGTGTTCTGCTTTATTTTGCTGACAGGTGATACATTCCTTGACGTATTGCAAAATGTCATTTTTGAGTCATTTCCATGTGAATCTTTCTCGAATGTGCCTGTAAGTTTTGAAATAACCTGGATGTCCTGCTAAAGGCAAATCATGAAGTGTTTGCAAAATTTTTAGCTTCAACTTAGACTCTAGTACTAAGAAGATTCTATCCTTGTAGTAAATAATATCATTCACAACTTTGTACCTATCATCCTGTACTTTCCCATCCAATAAGTCACAAGCAACAAAGTTCTTAGAATATTTGACCAACAACAAAGATCTCCAATCAGCTAACACCCCACTTAAAGCATTTATTTCTAGTTTCCTAGACAAAGCATCAGCTACAACATTGTTCTTACCCTTAACATATTCAATTTCAAAATCATAAGCTTGAATTTTACTGACCCACTGTTGTTGCCTATCATTCAAATCTCTTTGACTAAGGAAATACTTCAAACTATTATGATCAATTTTAACCACAAATTTAGCTCCAACTAAGTATTGTCTGAATTTAGCTAATGCATGCATAATAGCTAACATTTCCTTGTCATATATGGAATACAGTTTTTCAGCGCTAGTGAGTTTCCTGCTTGCAAACACTATTGGATGTTTATTTTGCATTAACACGGCTCCAATTCCTTTACCTGACGCATCACATTCTAATACAAAGGGTTGATCAAAATTTGGTAATGCAAGGACAGGACAAGAACTCATTACCTCTTTGAGTTTGTCAAATACCTGTTGTGATTCTCCAGTCCATCTGAATGCCCCTTGTTTGGTAAGATTTGTCAGAGGTGCTCCAAGCTATGAAAACCCTCTAACAAATCTCCTATAATAACTACATAGACCAAAGAAACCTCTTAAATTAGAAAGAGTCCGTGGAGGTGGCCAATCCAAAATAGCCCTGATCTTTTCTTGATGTACCTGCACACCTTTAGCACTGATCATATGTCCCAAATATAAAATTTTTGTCATACCAAATTCACATTTAGAAGCTTTTGCATAAAGAGATTGAGACTCCATTATACCCAAAATTTCATCAATATGCTTCAGATGTTCCTCCCGAGTCTTGTTGTAAATCAATATATCATCAAAGAAAACAAGCAAGAATTTTCATAGCTGCTTATTAAAAATATGGTTCATACAAGACTGAAATGTTGCTGGAGCATTTGTCAGTCTGAAAGGCATAACCAAAAATTCATAATGACCATAATGACATCGGAAAGCAATTTTATGAATGTCTTGTTCTCTTAACTTAATCTGATGATACCCTGGTCTCAAATCAATTTTAGAAAAATATACAGCACCATGTAATTCATCTAACAATTCATCAATGCGAGGAACCAGATACCTATTCTTTATGGTCTTTTTATTGAGGGCACGGTAATCAATACACATGAGAAGGGTTCCATCTTTCTTTTTAACCAACACTAATGAAGATGCAAATGGACTGGAACTAGGCCTAATGTGCCCCATAGCCAATAACTCATGAATAGTTTTTTCTATTTCATCTTTGAAAGCCTTAGGATGCATGTATGGAGTAGTAATGACTGGTTTTGCTCCTTCCTCCAATTCAATAGTATGCTCAAAACCTTTATCAAGAGGTACACCTGGGGGTATATCACTAAAAACCAATTTGTGTGAATCAAGTACTTGCAACAAATCATCTGAATAATGCTTTGATTCAAAATGTGTTACTTGAGTAGAAATCAAGCATTGTGTTGACCACGCAACCTCACCATGATGAAAAATAGCCTCCATCCTTTTAGCAGTAATAATCTTGGGACCATCGTTTGTCATGCCTCTGAGAATCACCTTTTGTCCATCAACCTTGAAAGAAAACTCCACGCGTTTGAAACTCTGAGAATATTTATCCAAAGTTTCCATCCACTGGATTCCTAACACCATGTTAGTATCCACCAAATCAATCACATAAAAATCATCAGTTACTGTATAATTACCCAAAGCAATTTTAAGTTATGGAACCTTCAGTGTGCTAACTAAATTAGTGCCACCTGCTACTTTCACATCAAAACCTTCATGTTTAACTGCATGTAACCCACATTGTTTAACAAGAGCAGCATCAATAAAATTATGAGTAGATCCACTATCAATCATAACAATAACTCACTGACCCTGTAACACCCCTCTTACCCTAAAAATGTTGTAATGAGGAATTCCTATCATAGAAGCCATTATACCACCTGCCTGTTTATTTTCTTGTTCACTAGCAGAAACCGTTTGGGAACCTTCTATATTAGGATCAATATTTTCCTCATCTTCATTATCTGATGTTACTTCAATGTAATGTATTTTACCTTTTCCCAAACACCTGTGACCTAGTTTCCATGACTCTTTACAACTGAAGCACAATTTGCGTCTCCTAAGTTCATCTCTTTCCTCTTTATCAAATGTGGGTTGCGGGAACATTTCTTTACTGAAGGGTTGTTTGTCTTTATCTAGTTTTGTAAAAGGACCTTTATTCTAGTTTTTCCCTTTGGAAGACGGTTCTAATTCTCTTGCCTTCTTAATAGCCATCTATAATGTAGGCGGATTTAAAGATTTCACCCAACCTTTCAAAGAATCAGAAAGTCCATCAATGAAAATAACAATCTTGTGCCTCTCAGAAATTTCAGTGACAAACACAGCCAATGTTTCAAATTTTGTTATATATTGTTCAACTGCCCATGTTTGTTTTAGTTGTGTTAACTCTTTTAAATGTAATTCAGGATCTTTGGAATCAAACCTATCAATGAGACGTTCAGTGAATTCCAAATATTTCTCTACCAAATTATGGCCTAAGGTGACCTGCCCATGGTGCCACCATTCATGTGTAATCCCATCTAAATGTAATGCTGCATATTTAATAGCTTCGTCCTCCAACATAGGGTTTAATTGAAAATAGATATCTAACTTTTGAAACCATGCCCTAGCAGTTGTCTTGCCTAATCCATCATAGTAAGGTATGGACATCTTCCCTATTTTCCTTTGTAATTCATTGTTGTAATTTCTGCCCCTATGAGACCTATGTTTCATCCTGACATCCACGTATTCCTGGAATGTCATGTAGGACCTGAATTCTACCCCAACTGCTTCCCAATCATTTAGAATTTCATCTTGTACTTCTCTAACTGTAGGTTCATGTTCTGGTTGTAAATTTCTAGGAGTGAAATTTGGCAGGGATGGCCTAGCTGTTGCTATTCTTTTAGGCTGATTGTTAATTACTGAACGTTCATCGTTTCGATTTTGGTTTATATTTTGAGCCATGAATTGAGTCATCAAATCAATCATTGTATTTATATTATTTTGCATATCCTGTTGACTTCTCATTAATGCAGCAATTAGATCCCTATTAGTTTCTGGTTCCCCCATGTGTTCAAAAATTATTTCTTCATCTGTCTTAGTATGACTTTCCTCAATTGCAAATTGTGGAGTTGAACTAGAAGGACTGGTCGGGTTTCTATTTTGACGTTCTCTGGTATTCCAGAAGCTATAATGGGCTGATGGCATATTTAGAAATATATATTCTCTATTTTGGACAACACAAACACCCTACAGGCTGGCAAGAATGAAAGCTCTAATACCACTGTGAAATTCCTCTGTTGCAATCTAAACATACTCTGCCTATTGTTCAATGTTATACTTAATTTATATGTGGATGATAATTTGAGCATAAGAACACACATGTATTTGACGTGCACAGAAGCCAGA
The DNA here is from genome assembly GCA_027943335.1 of Chamaecyparis obtusa. Lineage (NCBI taxonomy): Eukaryota > Viridiplantae > Streptophyta > Pinopsida > Cupressales > Cupressaceae > Chamaecyparis > Chamaecyparis obtusa. Next base: position 2,283,556 of record BSBK01002760.1, read on the forward strand.
CTTTCACTTTCTTTTACAATTGGTGGACAGATTATCACTTATGTAAAGACATCTCAGAGAGTAATAATGCTCTATTACTATACACTAACAAATTCTGGAAACAAATATAAGAAATATTCTAACTTTAGAATAAGAAGACTGTCGAGTTATTTAATATAAGAAATATTCTAACTTCAAAACATGCAAACTGAGAGTCGAGTTATTTCTGGGCACCTGTGTGATGATGTACTGGCAGTGGTTATTTCTGGGCACTTGTGTGATGACGTTATAGCAACGAGTATCTTGAACACACACTTCTTTGTTTGACTGTTCCACTGGTGTATTACTCCAGCCGCAAGACTGGCTCTGTGCCTCTAATTTGTTATCGTGTGCAATAACTGAAGTTGTAATGTCTATTTCACTGTCTAATTTTGTGGATATCCTGACATGGCCAAGATGCATATGTGGTCAAGTATTGCTTTGTCCGTGAGTACACCCTGTCACTTCCTAAGTTGATATTCTCAACACACGCATTGAGATATTCATACGCTAGCTTCCGTTTCCAACACGACAATCTCCAATAGGTCAAACGAATTTTTTGATGAAAGGATTGAAATTTGTCTTTATCAGAAATATTGAATCCTGGTCATCTTTCCGATGTTTCTTCCTCTACTCGTTCCACTAAGCCAGATAGCTATCTGATAAAAGGAAGAGAATTTGTCTTCATCGCAAACAATTCATAAGATATTCAAAACATGTCTGTGACTTTACAAGCCCATCCCTTAAATGCATAACCAAAAGCGGTTGTATCCTGCACAGTATCCCGCAAATCGGTTGTATCCCATAAGGGAACTGCTTTATTAAGTTCAACCTGTAAAGGGAACTTTTTATTAACAACATAAAACTTAAAGTTTCTAAGTAATTATTTAATATTAATTTGTTCAGGTAATTAATATTAAATAATTAATTCCTTTATTTAATTAGTCAATTAATGACTATTTGGGGACATGACATAGAACGTGTCATTTTTCACTAAATATGTATGAAGTTACAACTATTTGTTGATTTGACACTGTTACAATTAATGTATTGTATATTCTTGCTCACTTATTTTGTTTCTTATTTCTCACCTTTGGGAGTCTTAAAAAATGAAACATGTCATTATCATCCTTATACTTGTACTTGCTTTTCTTTAGTTTCTCATGCAATCAAATGACTATGAAGATGCTATTTTGATTTCATATCATTAAAACTAGTATAGTATAAGGTCAAATCCTCTTGAGATCCATACAATGTTGCATTATTTATATAACTTTTGTGTGTTGATAATCACATTATAAAATGAATTAACATCATCTTTGATTTTCTATCTGGATACACTTAAAAATGGCTTCATTGATTAATTAAATATTTATTATTTAATTGATATTGACTTAATAAATTAATTAAATATTTATTATTTAATTAATAGTTATTTCCTCTATTTATTAAATAAATTATTTAATTTATTTACTAAATTCAATATAGTCTATTCCTCTATTCTAAGTCTTCTAATTGGTCTTATTAAAGTGATTTAATTAAATATACAATCACCTAAATATGACTAAGTCCCCTAAGTCCACCTCACCTACCTAGTCACCTGACACATCACTTTGGCTAAGATAAATAATAATTATTAATTATTTATTAGTAATTATCCTCACCCATACATGTCCTATTCTTAAGAGCTATGCGGCCTCATAGGACTTAGTCTCATGACCACATGTCCTCTCAACAACCAAGTCAAGAGACATTCCCTATTCCTAAGGGGCTTCTCAAGCCACCTCTAAGGGTCAAAGGTGACTCATAGGACACTTGTGCAAAGAGTCCTCATGAGGAAAAGGTCTCTCCCTCTTTCTCTCTTTGGTCTTTGTGAGACACTTGACATGTGTCTTTCCCTTCCACCTTCTTCTCCTCCATGTCAATGTGAGAGGAACATCATCCCTATTCTTCCTCTCACATTCCAACTACATCCCCCTTTCTCTCAACTCCTTCAACCAAGTCAATCCTAGCCTTAGGATCTTCCACCTTTCATTCTCAACCATAGGATTGTGCCACCTAGGTCTAGATCCTTCAAAACTCTATAAAAGGAGCCACATTTCCCCTTTGTGAGCTAATAGGTATTTTTTTAATAGGCATTCAAGCATTCAAGCAATCAAGCATCCAAGCATCCAAGCATTCTAAGAGCAATCAATCCATATTATCATCATTTCATTTGCATTCCATCCATTAGATTGCATAAGCTATTGTGCACTCATTTCATAAAATCTCCACACTTTGGTAGCATCTTGGGAGAAGGCTTCATTTGGAAATCTGAGAGCTCAACCTCTACAAGAAATCAAGGCGAGGAGGACAATGGAGATAAGCTGCATGGTAGGTGAAGGTAATTAATTTAGTTTCATCATTTTATAGTTACTCTGTATTCTTCATTGTGTTGCATTAGATTGATTTATTGATTTTAAATAGTTAATTTATCATCTCTAGTTATTAGACATCTAATTTGCATACATTTTTGGCGCTAGAAGGAGGGCCAGCCTCCATTTTTAACATTTTGTTTTTTTAGTTTTTCGTGTGTAGACATTTCCAGGTTTTTACTGGCATTCGTTCACGAATACTGCGCATTCATTCATCTGTTCTGCACATGCATTTCTGATCAAATATGTCATTTTTCTAATTTTTTCATTTTCAATTTTTAATTAACATCTGCGCATCCATCATTCTATTTTGGGCATATGTTTAATTAGTCTGCGCATTTATCCAATGTTATTGCGCATCTGTTATTTACAATAGTCAGGTTTAAATTTTTTATTTATTTTGATTTTAGCTAACCTTTGACAAGTTAGCTTTTAGGTTGTTTTGCAGAACGTTGTTTTTGAAGACCCCATTGTTAAACAATTTTTCTAACGGTTTGATTGCAGATTGCCAAGGGGTTTGCAAAATAAACCATAATCTCGTTTGGGCTTAAAAAAAGACATGTCTTTGCTTTGTGTGTTTTCTTTAGAATAGCTCAAGTGTTTGTTGTGTCTTGCTTGATAGCATATCTGTAATCCTAAAATTATAACAACATATCCTCTCCCCTCACCATTCGTGGACCTTGGGTGTAAGAGAAACTGTTATAATTTTTAGAGGCCGATCTTTGGTGGGAAAAGAGGTACTCACCCCAAGGAATGACCCAACCGGTAACTGGCTAAAGCCAAGCCCTTCCAAACCGGTATATAAAAAATGCTAGTGTGATTAGTCTCACATTAGACAGGTGTGAATTCATTGTGGCAACCAAAATCTCCTCCAGTGCCCTAGTGGTGCGTTAAAGTCCTACTTAGTAGAGGTGAAAGCCTTGCTTTGAAAGGATTGGGAGAGCCCCCTTAATTGGGAAAATGACTTGATCATAACCACCTGAATGGATGTCCTTATTAAAAGCTTTTGTTTAGTGGCCAAAAACCTTCTATCTGCTAGCTTAAGGAGTCACCCAAGCTCGTGAAGACACCCCACATTACTCACGGTTCATAGTAGAGATAACAATTCTTTGGGAAGTAATGACCCATTGAATTTGGAACTTGGTGTGCCTGAGAAGTGAGTGCATTGTAAGGAGGAGCTCGTGCCTCCAAATTCCTAGGTTGTCCACTGTGGATTTGCGTGGCTGGATTTTATTATCCTAGTGGGGATTCAACAGATATCATCCTTGCCAACCAAAGGATTGTAAGTGTGTTTGTGCATTCATATTAGCATAGTTAGATTTAAAATCATTTATGTCTTGCGTGCGTGTGTTTATGCATTTTTCATTTTTCCAAAAAAACCAGAAAACATCAGAAAAATCCAAAATTAAAAAAAAATAAAATTTCAATTTAGATCAAAACTTCAGAACCTGCGCATATATCAAATCTTGTTGTGCATTTGATCCAATTTTTTGCACATTTGTTCAGACTGTCTGTGCTTTTGATTTTACCAGTTTGCATCTGTCACATCTTGTTACGCATATATCAATCTGTCCTACGCATTTACAACAGTGAGCATTTCCACAAACTTTGCAATTTTCCAAATCACTTTTTCAAATACCCATTTTCGTCTTTAGTAAGATTCTGGAAAAACAGTCGAGTTACACAGACCTCTGATCTTTAGTTTGACCATTTTCATCACTTTTCATCATTCCTTCATCAAGACTCATCAAATCATTTTCTTCCAATCTTTGAAATTCTCAATTTGGTGTTGAAACATTACCTTATCTATCAGATTTTGATCTTTGTGAGTTTACCATATCAAGATATATCATCCTTAAACCACCAAACTTACTTAGGTTATTATCTCTTGATTTCCCTTTGTCATATCATAGTGAGATCTATACCTCCTATTGGTTTAGGGTTTATCAAGTTGTCTTATCACTTTTCAACATGTTTCAATATCTTTTCTATCAATCACTTTCCATATCGTCTCATCAAGAATTCTTTCATCTCACAATCAATTCTCTCAATTTTATGGTTCAAACTCGATCTCAGAAACTTAAACAAGCCATTAATCCAGAATCCCTAGACAAGATGGAAGGAAATACCAGCAACGAAGAAAACCCTTGGCCAAAAGAAGCTCCTAAGAAAACTTCACTTTTTACATCCAATGACGAACCCACCGATGACGAACTTAGGGAAGCTTCACAAGATCCTCAATTTTATCATGTCATGGAAAGACTCTTAGGCTTGGATAGAGAGATGTATTTCCTCATGCTTGCTCAACAAGGAGCTAAGTTACCAAGTGATTTTGATGTTTCCTATCTTAGAGAACCAGCTCACACAAACAATCAAGAAATCCCTAAAGGTTCTCAAGATACTCATGGAGCAAAGGAAACCAATCAGCAATCCAATGCTTCTCATAGTCATGAACAACACACTATTTCTCAAAATGATCAGCAAAACCATGCTTCCCAAAACCATGCTTCACAAAACAATGCTTCCCACAACAATGTTTCCCAAAACTCTCAAGGAAACACGTTATCTTTGGATCCCGTTCTACAACAAATCCAGATGCTTCAATAACAAATCTGTGACATCCAAACTGGATCATCAACAAAGAAGTATTCCTTGGATGATATATGTCCTTATCCTTTTGATAAGAACTTAGCAATGATACCATTCCCTCCTCATTTTGAGGTACCAAAATTTGACAAATACAAAGGGAATTCGGATCCACAAGACCACATTTGTGAGTTTTGTGCTACTTGTATTGAAGTCGCTCACAATGACACTTATCTTATGTGACTATTTCCACGAAGTTTAGGAGGACAAGCCATGGAATGGTTCTCCAAACTATCCCCAGGCATCAAATCTTTCAATGAGCTTCTTGACAAATTTGTGACTCATTATTCATATAACATCAAACATGAAGTCGCTATGATTGATCTTTGCAATGCACATCAAAAGAATGGAGAACCCTTCCTTACTTTTTTGCAAAGATGGCGTCAATTGTTTGCCAAATATCCATGAACGATTCTTGAACAAGAAAAGATGGATATCTTTGTGCATAAGCTTACACCAGAAATGAGTTATAGGTTACAATTGCAATGTCCACCAAATTTTAATAAGCTCATAGAAAATGGTATCAAGATTGAGGAAGCCATGGTCAGAAAAGGTGAGATCAAACTTTATTATAAAGACAATGCTAGATCCTCAAATTCCAATTCCAACAACTATAACAATGACAAATCAAAATTCTAGAATAAAAACAAAAACATTGTCAATGATGGGATTGTTGATAATCTTAATGTCAAACCAACACAACCCCTTCTCAATCTCACCAGTCAGGCCAATGCTACTCAAGGTACTTACAACAATCAATCATCAAATCAAAATACCAACAAAGATTCATCTAAACCAAGATTGCCTTTCATGTCACCTCAAAGAAACTTTACTCCTTTAGGGGAATCTCTTGAATCAACCTTACGAAAGTTAATCACAAAGAAGCTCATTACGCTTCCTGACATGAAAGATTTTGAACCTAGAGTGAAGCCTTCTTGGTGGGATGAGCATGATTATTGCGAATTTCACAAAGGCAAAGGACATAAAACCAATGATTGCAAAAGTCTCAAAAATGTAATTCAAGATCTAATTGAAAGCAGTGAGATTAGTGTTGACGGACATACCTTGAATGAATCACATACAGCTTTCAAAGATCCACTTCCTGAGCATGAAAAAGGAGGTTCTTCCAATACTAAGAGTGACAATCAAGCCAATTATAATTCCACTCCATATCGATATGTTGGTAACATTTCTGAATGTCATCCTTCTAAGTATTATGCCAATGTCATTACCATCAAAGGAAGATCAGAGAGTCAACCATTCCATGCTACTACTCGTGCTCAATCCAAAGTTACTCTCCAAGGAGTCTAGTCTAAACCACATGCACCTCATAACAAGTCTGTTTATGTCCCAAAGTCTACAACAAATATTTCCAACCAATACAACCTCTTGGAACAACTCAAGAAAACACCTACCCAGATATCCATCTTAAAGCTTTTGCGTCTACCCCCATCTCACAAAGATATCCTTGAAAAAGCTCTTTTAGAAACCCAAGTACCCACAAATCTAGATCATGATCAATTTCAAGCTATGGTGGGTCATTTAACAACCCCACATTACCTATCCTTCACTGAGAATGATGACTTAGCTATTACCCAACCTCATAATGCTCCATTACATATTGAAGTCCTTGTCTAGAGTCACAAAATTAAACGAGTACTAATAGATGGAGGAGCTGGCTTAAATATCTATACATTGAAACTAGTCCTTGCATTGGGCTTCTCTGAAAATGTTGTTGATCCCAAAAAGAAAATCACAATAAAGGCTTATGATGAAGAAGAGAGATCATCCAAGGGGTCTATTGTTCTTCCAATTAGATTTGGTCCTATAATCAAAGATGTACCTTGCCAAGTCCTAGACATGGATCTTGCTTATAACATTCTCTTGGGATGACCATGGATTCATTCCATGCAAGTTGTACCATCAACCTATCATCAATGCTTGAAATTCCCTCATAATGGTCAAGAGGTCACTATCAAAGGAGACACTAATCCTTTTCAATATTGTAGCAATGTGAAGACCTCTGATTCTTTGGTTCCTTATAATCATACTGGATCTTCTGCAACTACACCCATTGATCCTGGTAATATAGCATCAACTTCAAAATCAAATGGGATCAAGATAGACATCAAAGAAAGAAGTATGGGAGAGTACACTTTAGGTCAAGCTCTTTGCATCACAGAGTTACCTTTATCTCCTAGATCATATGGTAGATCTTTGATCACTAAACAACAATCAGAACCCCCTTCAACACTTGTTTATGACACATTTATAAGTGGGGGCACAATATCCAAAGAGGCAGCTGAGCATAATGCTGATCATTTGCTTAAGTCATTATAGAAGGAAGAGGATATCAAACATGAATATATATCACCTGATGTCTATGGTAAAGGGTATACTTTGCTACAAAAGATGGGATACCAAGGTGCTGGACCTATAGGGTTACAAAGAGAAGGGGTTATCAAACCAATTTTACAAAATCCCAACTATCAAAGAGACACTACAGGATTAGGATACAAAGGAGAAGGACCAAAAGAACCAAAAGGAAAAGCAAAGGTCACCCCTTTTCATGAGATATCTACAACTCCTACCTTGCAATTCAGGAAAAATGGTATGTATGTAGATCTAGAGAAACAAAGGATAGCACAGAGGATCATTAATAGACTTGGGGATAATGATGATTCTGACTCAAATGCTTATGAATGGGATTCATTATTTGATTGTACTGAAGAGATAGGAGTTGATGTTGTCCATCACCATAGTACCGATTACCATGAGGGAGAGAGTTCAAGGAGTGACTCACTAGGATTAGTCCCATGTAATACTACTCTTGTCGATCGTGAGGGAAGTGAGTATTATCTTGTGATAGAAAAATCAGATGAGAGTATGGAAATAGACCTCGCTGATACCATCATAAACCTTGACAACTTTTCTATCAATACCATCTCTACCTTTGAAACTGACCCGAATGATCTGATGCCCCTTGTACATCCTGAACTTATCAATTGGGATTATCCTGATCATCTAGAACTTGATGTATTCCATAATGATGATGTAATCATTGACTATCTTGAAATCAGAGATCATTTACCACCAGAAGATCACAAGTCAGGATTTCTGATAGAACTCAATGACATGGCCTACTTTGGTGAGAGTGCCAATCCTTTCAGTCATAAAAATATAAAAATAATCAATAGATCTAATGGTGAAAACCACTCAGTGGCAATATTAGATCCAAAAATAGTAAAAAGAAATGATGCATCTAATGGTGAAAAACTCTCTGAGGTGCTTGACGATGGAAGGATTGACACTCTTCCCAACTATTTCTATCGAGAGCAATCTACTATTCTTATAGAACCAACAATACCTCTTAACATTGGAACAGAAGAGTCTCCATGCATCCTCAAAGTAGCAGCATCCTTAACAGACTCAGAGAAAGAAGCTTTTGCAAAAAAATTCAAAGAGAGACAAATCAACTTTGCTTGGTCCTATGCTGATATGCCTGGCCTGGATCCAAATCTCATTATGCATCATTTATCTATCAGACCAAGTGTAAAACTAGTTAAGCAGAAGCTCCGCAAGATGCATCCCCATATTGCACTAATGGTTAAAGCGGAATTGAAGAAGCTCCTAGATGTTGGATTTATTCGGGCTATTGATTATGCTGAGTGGATTTCAAATATTGTCCCCATCTCAAAACCAAACAAGTCTATCATGATTTGTATTGATTTTTGAGATCTTAATAAAGCTTGTCCGAAAGATGACTTTCCTCTGCCAAATATTGACATTATTGTTGACTTGACAGCTAGGCATGAGATGTTATCATTAATGGATGGATTTTCTGGCTATAACCAAATCAAGATTGTGCTAGAAGACCAAGAAAAGACTACTTTTACTTGTCCATGGGGTACATATTACTAGAATGTGATGCCTTTTGGCCTCAAAAATGCTGGAGCAACTTACCAAAGAGCAATGACCACAATCTTTCATGATATGATGCACACCATTATGGAAGATTATGTTGACGACATTTTAGCAAAATCCAAAGATAGAGCTAGTCATTTGAGAGTGTTGGATAGAATATTCACCCGGATGGAAAAGTATTAGATTCGACTCAATCTGAAGAAATGTGCATTCGGAGTTACATCCGGTAAACTGTTAGGGTACATTGTCTCAGCTAAAGGAATCGAAATGGATCCATAAAAAGTTAAAGCAATATTGGAGATGGCTTCCCCCACTAACATCAGTCAATTAAGATCCTTGAAGGGATGTCTCCAATCCATCCGAAGATTTGTTTCTCAAATAGCAGATCGAAGTCATCCCTTTCAACATTTGTTACATAAAAATATCTTATTCCAATGGGATGATCAATGTGAAATAGCTTTCAATAAAATTAAGCAATATCTAGCGAATCCTCCAACTTTGATGTCACCAATTCCGGGCAAGCCACTCTTGCTTTACATTTCAGCTATGACAGTTTCACTAGGTGCTCTACTGGCTCAGCAAGATCATGAAGGAAAAGAAAAAGCCATCTATTATATCAGTCACACCCTAGTGGGATATGAGCTAAATTATTCTCCTATAGAAAGAGCATGTCTAGCCATTGTTTTTGCATCACAAAAGTGGCGACATTACATGTTGTCACACTCAATCCAGCTCATTGCAAAGATTGATCCTTTAAAGTATCTATTAAGCAAAACATCACTGACAGACATATTGGCTAAGTGGGTCATGCTACTTAGTGAATTTGATATTGAATATGTAGACAGGAAGGCTATCAAAGGTCAAGTGATAGCAGATCAACTAGTAGATGCTCCATTAACAAATGACCAACCTATACATACAGAGTTTCCTGATGCACACATTTTGGCTTTATCTACACAAACTTGGCAACTATATTTTGATGGATCGTATACTCAACAGGGTTCAGGAGCTGGTATTCTTTTTGTCACACCACAAGGATACACCATTCCAAAATCTTACAAGCTACTCTTTCCTTGCACCAACAATGTAGTAGAGTATGAAGCCTTGCTGATTGGGTTAAAGATGGCTTTACAATGGAAAGTAACTAAAATAAATGTCTATGGGGATTCTCAGTTGATTATAAACTAGGTTAATGATGATTATCAGACTAAAGATGATAAGTTATTACCATATAAATGTATGGTTGATGACTTCAAACAATATTTCTCAGTCATCACTTTTGAGTAGATTCCTTGGCATGATAACAAGGTTACCGATGCCATGGCAATGATTGCTTCTTTGTTTGATACAGAAGATACCAAGGTCCATTTTGAGTTCTTGGTGGAATCCCTAACTTGTCCTGCATATGATGATCTTGATATGAGTATTATATGTCATCTAATTGGACACAACTCCCCAATCTATGGAAACATTTATTCCTATTTGAAAAATGACATCCTACCCCCTGACCTATCCTGCAATCAAAAACAAACATTTCTCTACCAAGCCTCCCACTATGTCCTAATATCTGATACCCTTTATCGGCGAGGTCTTGACGGTACTCTCCTTCGATGTCTCAAGCATGATGAAGATCAAACTGCCTTGCAAGATGTACATGAGGGTATTTGTGGGACACATTTGAGTGGTCCCTCTTTGGCTAAGAAACTCATGCGTATGGGTTATTATTGGCCTACCATGGAAACAGATTCCTTTCATTTTGCTAGAGCATGCAAGAAATGTCAGATACATGGAAACCTTATTCATGCTCCAGCATAAGAGTTACATCCTTTTACAACTACCTTGCCATTCAGTTGGTGGGGGCTCGACCTCATGGGTGCTATCAACCCTCCATCTTCCAATGGTCACAAATGGATTCTCACTGCCATGGAATATTTTACTAAATGGATTGAGGCCGTTCCATTAATTACTGCCACAGGGAAACAGATATCCATGTTTATCTTAAACTATATCATTTGTAGATATGGTATACCTATGTATCTCATTACTGATCATGGGAAATAGTTTCAAAATTAGGACATGGATGAAATATGCGCAAAATTCCATATCACCCATAATTATTCCACCATATACTATCCCCAAGGAAACGGCCAAGCTGAGGTGTCAAATAAAACTATTGTTAAAATCCTACAAAAGACTATCAATGATGCTGGCCGTGACTGGCATATCCAACTAAATCTAGCCTTATGGGCTTACCGAACCTCCATCCATACTCCTACTAGAGCCACCCCATATTCCCTTGTCTATGGATCTGAAGCAGTCCTGCCCCTCGAGGTTGAGTTGCCTTCACTTCATGTCACTCTCAAAGATTTGATTCCTGATGAAGACTATAGAGTTGCTCAGTTGACTGAACTAGAACTGCTGGATGAATGTCATTAGAGAGCTTATGATCATTTGAAAGTCTATTAGCAGCGTATGTCTCGTCAGTATAACAACAAGGTAAAGATCAGAGACTTTCAGCTGGGTGACTTAGTCCTTCGCGAAAATCTAAAGAATCAATTGCATCGTGAAAAGAAGGGCAAGTTCGAACCCAATTGGTTAGGTCCTTTTGTGATTACAACAGTTTATGGTTCTGGGGCTTATCAATTGTCCACACCTGAGGGAGATCCTTTGGATGAACCTCTTAATAGTATCCATCTCAAGAAGTTCTATCCTTGAAATCCCAATGCAAGGGCTATGTATATATTTTGTAAATCCAAAAATCATAAAAATACAAAAAAATCAAAAAATCAAAAGAAAACTACAATAAAAGCATGTGGTGAAAACTTGGAAACAGGCGCTATGTGTATCAACTTAGCTCCTCTATCTATTAGGATTCTTCTAGTGTGTCCGTTCATTGTATATATCCATAATAAAATAGCTAGTCAGTCCCCATACCCGCCATGTACATATCATAATAAAATGGCTAGTTCATACACCATCCATTGTATCTACCCATAATAAAACCCCATCATAGCTTGATCATTTGTCATGGTCTTTATCCTAGTCTTGTTACGTCTTTCTTCATCCATAATAAGTCAGTCCATCACCTAGCTAGGGGCATGTCCTCGACCTAGTTCAGGAAGTGGATCTACGATAGTCATGACTCTTAGAGGACACAATGGAGTATTTTCACTAGACAAAGCAAAACACAATCAAATGTTCTTTCACAATGATATCTTTATGATGAATCAAAATTTTTGATCTATCCTTCGAAACATGACTGTTTATTTATCGAATCTTGACTATACATCATCACTTGAACTGATCACTATATCTTACACTATCTTTTTGGCAAAAGAAATATATATTCATGACAGGCATGTTAGAATGATTTGTTGTAAATTATGCATTCATATCTGGATTTCATTGTTATCATGTTTTCTATGCTATTCCATGATATCTTTGACATGAGTTTGAAACTCTAAAATGTCATTGATTAGGATAGCCATGATGGAGCATGGTATTTTCTCTGGTTGTTGTTTGTGGGATATTTCCCCATGAAATCGAAGGAACAAATAATTGGGGTGTCTACGCATAAGTGCCTTCATTCATTTAATAGTATTGACAACATCCAAATCATGTTTTTCTACATATGCTATTTATGGTGATATGCCAGCGCATACCTCGACTCCAAATATTTGTTCCCTGATGGAGGAGGGAATATTCCTTGTCTATTACGCAAACGAAACTCAGGTCATCTCGGTTCAATTATACCTAGATGCTTGTCAAGTTTGCAATATTAAACTCCATGCAAGAAGTGCTCAGGTCATCCTGGTTTAATTATACCATGATGCTTGCATTTTCTTGCAACATAACGAGCTCAATGATGAAACTTAAGTTCCAGTTATTATGAAGTTCTAAGATGTTACCTAAAGTTGTGGAGATACATTCATTTCATATTGCATTTCATTTAAACAGTTCATAACTTACATATCAGTGCTCCTTTTATAGAGATTTATAGGTTATCTTTCTTATTAGGTTATATGTTCTCTTAGTCTTTTCTTCTTGTGTTAGATACATTGTTATTTAAGTTGAGGACATTTGGACAACTAAAAATATTAAGACTTTTTGCATTTAATCATTTAGAGACATATGTTATCTTCATTAGGAGTGTTCATTTGTATATACTTTAATCATTTATTATAGCAATCATTTCATCTCATTTTATCATGTTATTAGTTCTTATATTCAATCATCTTAGGGATATTATCCATTAGTACATTATATATCGTTCATTCATTTGCATTGCACTTTCATTTATTATCCATTATACACATTATATATCATTCATTTATTTTACATCGTTTATTTACTATCCATTATATGTGTTTCCAATCATCAGTTATATCATTCATTCAGTATTCGTTCCTTATACATTGTCCACATTGTTCATCACATAATTGCATTGATAATTACATAGCATTAGTAAACTCATTTAAGACATGCATTTATATCACCATCATATGATTATTAACCATTAAGCATCAAAAATATCAAATCGGATATAAATCATTCTAAGACATACATTCTATGCATATTAAAATAAATCATCACATCCTGCATAGGTTAGTACACACATGTATATAAATCATCAAAGCAAATCATGATAGAATTGCATCACTGTAAATATAGAATCAATCATATAGCATCCATCATATAAAGTCCATAAAACAACAAAAAAAAGTCCAAATGTCCAATGATATAAATCAATAACAATGTGTCCATAGTCAGTGTCCATCAAGTCAAAATATAATGATATAATGAAACATAATGGTACAACAGTGTATACAATGATCTCTCAAAATCTATGAGCCACTGCCTCCAGACTTTGTCTGCCGCTGTCTACGAGATGCAATGTGGCCCTGTGCTACTGAACTCCTTGATGCTAAGGATCCACCTTGATCTCCCGAACCTGTCAGTGCTCTAGGAGGGCATGATGATACACCCTCTCCACCAACTGGTGCCCCTCTGTCATGAACTACCATCCTGATAGCCACTGAGCTCTCCCTATAACTCCCAATCCATTGATCCCTTGGGACTGCCTGTTTGTACGCCTCTCGCCAGTAGGATATCTCCTTCCCAGCATGTATCATGGCTCTGATGCTATCTCCATGAGGATCCAACTCCTCTGTGCACTGCAGCTCATCTAGTAGCATCTCTGACTCCTCGAGTCTCTCAATAACCACATCCCACTTAACTCTTAATACTCTCATCTGTCTATCCATCCTCTCAATCTGTCTCTCTAGACCTGGAACCCGATATGCTTGCACCTATGTAACTGCTAGTCAGACTAGCAGTGCATCAATATTTGGCTCCTCCTCAGCAACATCTCTCTGAAAATAGGGATCCTGTCCCCCGATATCCATGTCTGCCTGCTCATCCTGTGCCTGTACATCATGAACTTGGCCACCCTATACAACACCGCCCTGTGCCAATAAGACATCTGCCTCATCCTGTCCCTGCACCTATACCTGTGCAGCTAGTTCCTGTCCTAGGGCAGCTGGTATATGTACCTGAGTGACTGGTACCTATAATGGAGCTCCTGCAGCTGGCTGTGCCAGAGGTTGTCTCGGTCCCTATCTAGCTAGGGGAGGCATCAATCCCCTTTGCCTCACTCCACCTCCCCTCATTTGTGGTCCTACCCTATCCCCTCTCCCTCCATCTCCACCACCATCTCCACCATCTCCTCCACCATCACCGCCGCCTCGTCTCCCTTGCCCACGTCTATCTCTCCCTCGTCGTCTCTCTGCAGAATCTCTCTCTGGAGGCCTAGCTGCTGGATCTGTAATCCGTGGTACATGAAAGTCTCTCAAGAACTGCTCAAGATCTGTAGTCATCCCAGGGTCTACCACTATCTGCCTCATGGTCCATGCCTGAAATGGCATGTCCACAAACTCCTGTCAGGTCGTATCAAAGGATGCCATAGTTCCCTAGTCTCGTCTCTCCTGATGCATCATGGTGAACTCTATCACACCCTGGGGCATGCCCTGGACTCTGCCAAACTGGCGCAGAACCTGGTTGACCAACTGTCTCTCCAAAATAAAGGGCATCCACCCTATCAGCCACCGTGACTCAAAGAAAAAACCTAGTTGTCGCTCATCATCCCACGGCTCACAACCTAAGTACGGTCTCCATGTCACTGTATCTACATTATCAAATGTATATCGCCAAAACTCTAAATGGCCCAGTTTTGTCTGCGACAAAATTGAGGAATATAAATGAATGTAGGGTTTCCCTGCGCCCCAAAATCTAATGGCCACTGGTCACGTCACTGCAATGTGCTCCCATGCCCAAACATGGAGTAGTGTCACACCTGCTGATAGAGATGCACCCCCATGGTAAACCATCTGATGCAAATCATGGTAAAGATGCGCTAATAAGCACACCCCCCAAGAAAATCAGGTCCCCTCCATCATCTGTTGTAATGTGCGGCCCCATCCAACTACAAATTCATGTGACCTACGATCCAGGCATTCGAATCCCCCAATCGCCCCTGCTAGAACCACTGGAAGAGGGTCATATAATTCGACCATATCCTCCCACCTAATCTCTCCATCCCCGAAAATGGCTCTGCACTCTGTGACTCCGCCGTGCCGATCATACTATACTAACTCCCCTATGATAGGAAGCCTGAGGATGCGATATACATGCTCTAGTGTCACTGTCATCTCCCTTGTCGGAAGATGAAAGGTACTCATCTCTGAGTGCCATCTCTCTGCCAAGGTAGTCATCATACTTAGATTCGCCCAAATCTCAGGCGTGTAAATCACATAGTACAACCCAAATGCTCTGATCAACAGTTTGTCAGTCTCTAATAGTGTCGGTCTCAAATTCTGTGTAACGGGATATCTCTCCCGTGACATCAGAATATCTGTAATATCCTCCTATTCAAGTCAACAACAATCAACCTATCAAATTTTGATAAACTGATCTATCAATCTATCTATCCTATCATCTTAATTTCAAATATATTTTATCACGTGTTTCAACAAGATAATTCTATCAATTATCTACAAACTGTATGCACCCTAAAATGGTCGCCTAGACTTTGGGCCCCATTTATTCAATTTATCAATCCTGAATCAGTTTTATCAATAATCAATATTTTCAACATTATTAATTTCTTGATCAAGTCTTAATTTCGATCATATATTGGATTTTTATCCTTGGGCTAACCATTTATCCTAAGTCTTTATTTAATTAAAAGGAATATTTCCTCCCCTTTCAATTAAATAAAAAGCCCCACTTTCCTCTTATCCTAAGTTGCACAAATAAAACATTATTCCTATTTTATAAAAAGGAGAAAAACACTTTTTGTCTCATATGGACATAAAGTCAACTCTTATTTTCTCATTGGAGGATACTTGTGCACATGGATTGCTCCTCTTTCAAGCTCCACCGCTGATTAAGACTTTTGCCTCTTAATCTCAATGGTCCATTTCACCTCATTTCTTATAAAAGGAGAGCTCTCTCCTTCATTTGCATATCCATGTTTTATGCTAATGTTATGCTGGAGGTTTTAGGTGCATTTGGAGTTTGAAGACATTGAAGACTTGTTGCTTTCATCATCTAGTTTATATTTATTTTCTTAGTTGCATGATCATGGCATCATAGATTAGATTTCCTTTTATGCAATAGAATAGATCCCACATAGCTTAATTAGGGGCTTGAAATCTATTGTACTTCTTTTCATAGTTTAGTTTGCACTTCATTTGATAGATTAGTCTTGCACATTCATACTAGTTGCATTTGCATTGCATTTTTCATTTAGATTCTTGGGGACATTGGCACTCTTGCCCTTGTCTTCACTTGAATCTCTCATTGCATGGTTGACTAGCAAGGTCACATTCTTGTAGCTCTAGCTGAGAGCAAAACTCATAAGTCCTTTGCAACTCCATGCATAGAGAGCTATGAGCCGCTTTGTGAGGCCTCATTGTTGAGCAACCTTGCAAGTAATGGTTCATAGAAGTGTGGTCATTTTTACACTACACATTTCTGGCGCCCACCGTGGGGCAGAGTAGATAGCTTTGTCCTTTCATTTGATGCATTTTTCATCATTTTCAGATTAATTTTCGTAAAACTCTGCATTTTCTGGTTTTCTGTCTCAGATTATCGCGCGACACTTCTCAGAAGTATCGCGCGATATACTTTCTGTCTTGACGCGATAGTTCGCGCGGAAAAAGTATCGCACGAATATATTGAAGTCTATCGCCTGGCATCGGGTGAAATATCGCCTGGCATTGTACGAAGTATCGCGCGACTGAGAAATATCGCGCGATACTGTTGAAGTCTGAGAAATATTGCCTGGTCTGGCAGAGACTTGCGTTTTCAGTTTTCTTGTCCGAATTTGATTATTTTAGCTTGCTGTTTTGTTTTGCTGTGTTTAGATAGGTCTAACCTGCATCTTTTAGCTTAAATCTATCAGATTATTGCACATTTACATTTGGATTTTGATTTTGTTAACATTGTGGGTCTAACAAGTTGTGTTTGTAGGTGCTTTCCTTTGCTTGAAAATTGCTAAAAACGCATGTCAAAGAGGGCTACTAACAATTTTTGCAGGGCTGCCCAAGCATAAAAACAAAAAAAAATTATTTCTTGCTTGTTATTTACTTTCCTTTCAAGTGTGGCATTCACTAATTGTATTAGGAATCTTAATACCTTGTGAAAGGGATCTTGAGGTGGTAGGAGAAGTATGCTCTTCACCTTTAGGTGAATCAGAAAATCTTGACCCATCTTAAGGTTTTGGAAGCAAGGGAGTAATTGAATCTCTTTGCTTGGTTTGTTTGGGAGAGATTCTTGAGATAGGGGAGTATGCTCTTCACCCTTGTGGTGAATCAAAAACCTTGAACCTCAAGATTTGATCCATTTTTGTTTAGTTTAGGAATCTTTTAGCGGGCCTGCTCTTGAGCAATCAAGAGGAACGACTCAAGTGGGGACAACCTTGTCATCATTTTCCTTGGTGGCAAGTGATTCCAACTCACTATAATCTCAAGGCTATCAAGGACACCAAAAACCTTGATAGACATAACACTTGTCTTCGTTTGATGTGAGTAGCTCATGGGATTGCGACCATGGGGAAAACATTGAACAATAATGCTTAAGGTACTCTTGAGGCCGCAAGGTCCTAGTCCTTTATGAGGAGCAAGAGGGGTGTTGTGAACAGAAATCCTTATTAAGAACCATTAGATAGAAGCCACCCTCTTTTAGCCGCTTATCTTCTTAGTGCAAGGATTGATCCAAGTGGTTTACCCGGATCACCTTAAGATACTCACCATATGTGTCCCTTTGGTTGTGTCATTTGACATTTCCATGACAAAGCCAACATCTCTTGTGGGTAACCACTTGGTGTGAGGTGAGGGGGCATCAAGTTGTGGGCTAAGTTGGTAAGTATTGAGCCTTGACTTCCTAGGATAGATTTGCTTGAAGTGTCTTCGATTGTGTGATACCAGTGCAAACGTTCTTACATACAAACAATCGGTAGCATTCATAGGGTGTTGTTTCAATTTTGATATCACAAGTGTTTGTCTTGGCAAGGTTGCTTTTGCCCTTGTTTCAAGTGTTTGAGACCATGTTTTGATCCCTTGCTGTTTGCAAACCTACTGAAATTCTGCTGATACTGTGACTGAAATCGAAAACATCAACCTTCAGACTGGAAATTTTGACCAAACAGATCCAAAAATGCAAATTTCACACAATTCTGGTCACGAGTTAAACAAATCTGCAACAGTATCGCGCCCTGTAAAGCGAAGTATCGCGCGATACTTCGCGCATGCTAGAAATATCGCCCTCTTTGAAGAGAAATATCGCGCAATAGTTCACCCCTGACGGACTATCGCTCGGCCTGCCTGGAGTATATCGCCTGCCAGTATTAAGAAGTATCGCTTGGCTTCAGGCGAAGTATCGCGCGGGTATAGGTTTATCGCCCTAGTAGCCTGGAGTATATCGCCTGGTTTATTTTTGTCGTGCTTAAATTTTGGTCAGTTTCAGTTGCTGTCAATTAGGCTAGGTCTTAGAGCAGACTTCTCACCCTGACGTTTGAGATCTGTCTTGACTCCAAATTTCTGGTTTTTAGTCCTCCGGGATAGCATCATTTGATTTTCAAAGTCACTTTGGAATAATTGTCAAGTTAGAAAGCCATTCTTGGTGCCAAAGTTCATCTTTAAAATTGTTAGCTATATTCTGGGAAAATTTTAGTTCTCTTATTGTCCAAATCGCTTTCATTTTCATCTTAATTTCAATTATCTTTTGGCCTAGTCCAACCTCCTGATTCAAAAGTGCAAGGGTAGTCACCCTTTGATTTGAAGCACCTCTTTGACAGTGTTGGTAAAGCCCTCTTTTTCTTTTCATTTCTCTTTGGACAATAGAGGACTTCGATTATCTTAGTTTGGTGTTGACACTTTGAAAGGTCACCTTATCATTGAGAATATCTCTCTTTCATGTCAGTTACGACAAGGTACCAAGTTAATCAAGGGAAGCAACCCCCTGTTGCCGTTAGCCAGTTACCACCCGTCAAGACTCGTCGACAACCTAAGGGAAAAGGACCCATTTTTGACCAATCTCCTAAGAGTGAATCCGAGGTTTGTTTTAATCTGGGAGCTAATCCTAGTGAAGTGAGCACCTCTTTTGTACCACTTTCATCAAGTATGGACATGAGTTACACTTTCACCCGACAACAAAGAGAAGCCATGAATCAAACTCTTGAGGATATCTTCCAACGACACAGAAGAGAGTATGGTGGTTCTTCTCATGCTAGTCCACCCGGGTCACCTCCTAACAATGCGAGATATTTTGATGCTCATCAACGAGCTGAAAGACAGCATAAGCAAGCTCACTCAGATTCAGGGTCACAACACGAAGACCAGAATAATGAATCTAGTGATCACCATATCAACGCAGCTAATGCAATAAGGCATTCAAGACAAACCTCCCCACTTAAAGACACCTATCAATATGCAAATACAAGATTGAGAAGCATTGAGAGAGAGAAGCAAGCCTACTTAGATGAACAGGCTGCTAAAAAGGAAAAATTCCGACAACTAGAGGAAGAGGAACGTGCATTGTTGGATATACAGAAAAGAGTCACCCAAGAAGAAGAAGATAGACTCTATGCACAACAACTCCAAAGCTAATTTAACGGCAGGGGAGCCAATAATGGGACCAACTCACCCCCATCTACCCTTCCCTTAGCCCTCGAAGAAGATCAAAGACACCCTCATGATCCCCAAGTCCTAGAGGAAGAAGGACTTCAAGATATGACCATCATAGGAGACAGTCGTCTCATAAACATTCAAAGTAACCCTCCCAACGAGCACATCATGGCTCACAACATGGAGGCAGTTATGCTAAAATTGATCATATGGACTTCATGACTATGCAACAAGAACCATCCTTTCAAGCCTATGTGGAACAATATGTGGAACAAAACAAAGACCAATTCTTGGAAAGTCTTATCAACAAAGGCGCTAAAGTTCCATATAATTTTGATGTTCACCAAAAGATCAAGAAACAGAATCCTTCAACTGATGAGGTGATCTTACAAATGCAAAAGGATATAGACAGGATGAAGGCTCCCAAGAGCACATTCCATTTGGACTCCATATGTCCTAACCCCATTGACAAAAGTGTGGTGATGGTAGAATTCCCTAAGAAACTTGAATTTCCAACATATGACAAATATGATGGCACTAGTGACCCTCACAACCATGTTCGACAGTTCTACATAATGAGCTTTTCCTTTCACCATGAAGACTCCTACTTGATGAGATTATTCCCAAGGAGTTTAAAAGGTCAAGCCATGGAATGGTTTACCAACCTTTCCCCTCCAGTAAAGACATTTAAAGAGCTTGTCCAAAGATTTGTTCAGCATTTTGCTTACAACTTATCCAGGTCGGTCACAATGCTTGATTTGTGTAAACTTAAACAAAATCAAGGGGAATCTTTTGTCACATTTTTACAATGATGGAGGCGATTGTGTTCGAAATACCCACGGACAATCCCTGAAGAAGAGAGAATTGATATCATTGTGAACAATCTAATACCAGAACTCAGATATGAAGTCAAGAAAATCCTATTTAATTCCTTTGATACTATGGTAGAGGTGGCATGTCGCATTGAGGATGTCCTAAAAGAACAAGGAATTTTGGCTAAACCAACAAATAACCACAATAGCCAAAATAACAATACTAATGGTAACAAGGACAAAAAGAACTCCTATTGGAACAAAAACAAGCAAGTGATCAATGACGGAGTTGTTGATTCATCTTAGGTCAAAAATGAAGGAGTTCTTAACCTCTCTCATGCAGTTCAAGCTATGAAGTTGCAAACATCTTCAACGCAACAAGACAAACCTAAGTATCAAAAGAGATCTAAAACAGAGAAAAGAGAATTTACTAAATTGGGAGAATCTTATGCAGATGTTTTCAAGACACTAGTTGCTCATAATTTGGCGCACCCACAGGATCCTACAAAACATCGAATACCGGATCCTTTACCTCATTGGTGGGATGCTAAGGCTTTTTGCGTTTTCCATAATGGGATTGGACACGACATAGAAAATTGTTTTAAACTCAAGCATCTTGTCCAAGACCTTATTGAGAAAGGACAATTACAAGTGGATGGGTTAACCACTAATGTAGACCATAAAGCCTTTAAAGAGCCCTTGCCTAAATATGAAAAAGGAGAGAATTCTAGCAGTAAGAATGGCAAGGCGGCTATTAACTATACATACACACATGTTGACAATGTGATTAACATGCTTGAAGTGGCTGACGATAACATCAACATGGTGAGAAAGAAAGATCCTTATGGACATAATGTGGACTCAACTCCTATGACTAATGAAAGACCTGCTGTGGTGATAAGAGGTCCTCACTCACAAGGAATGCCCCAGTCCCTCAATGCTGTCACTAGGGGTTAGGTCCAAGCACCCATTATCATCAAAGGTCCTAGCACTAGCAAGTCTAAACAGCCCGTGTCCAAAGGTGCTCCTCCCAAATCTGCCATTGGTCCTGATTCCAATTATAATCTTATTGACCAGCTACAACATACACCCGCTCAGATATCCATTTTTGAGCTTTTAAAATTATCTCCTAAGCACAAGCGCGTCCTCAAGGATGTTTTGCGAGCAGCCAATGTCCCTAATAACTTAGATATTGACCAATTCCAAAACATGGTCAACCATTTGGCTAGCCCTCATTACCTCACCTTCTCAGAAGAAGATGACAAATCCATTAGTCACCCACATAATTTGGCCTTACACATCGAAGTCATGATTCATAAAACCCGTGTTCGGCATGTACTGATAGATGGGGGTGCGGGGCTCAATATTTGTACCCTGAGTTTACTGTTAGCTCTAGGGTATTCTGAGAACGTCATTGACACAAAGAAAAGGATCACAATCAAAGCATATGACGAGGCATAAAGAAGTTCTAAGGGATTGGCTGTTTTGCCTATTCGCATTGGTCCCGTAGAAAAAGATATATTATTCCAAATTGTTGATGTTGGACCTCTAGCCTACAACATTTTGCTAGGTAGGCCATGTATTCACGAAATGTAGGCAGTCCCATCAACATATCACCAGTGTGTTAAGTTTCCCCATAACGGTGTAGAAATTTGCATTCCTGGAGATAGTGCTCTATCAGTTAATAACATTTCTGCGGGATCACATGTACCTTTGAATAGGGAAGCTGACAATCCTAGTAGTTCACTCGAAAAATGCAAGCAGCAGTTCAAGACCATGGATCTTGGGATGGGAGATTATAAGATTGATTCTTTTACAAAAATACCAATCTCTCCTAGGTCTTATGGGAGACCATCCCCAAATGTGAAGCCTTCATCATCAGCAATGACGTTATTTGGGAAATTTGTTGAGTCTTCGGTCCCCATTCAAGAAGAGAAAGAGGAAGTTGCTGTAAGGGACTGGATATATCATGAGGAGAAATACAAACATAACGAGAATTTTGCTCCCTCACCTGAAACTTATGGGAAAGGGTATACATTGGTTAAAAATATGGGATATCCGGGATTTGGTCCCCTTAGTCATAGGCTGGACGCTAAAGTTGAGCCTCTTGATCATGCTCTTTTTGGACGAAAGAACAAGTCCACGATTGGCTTAGGTTTTGAGAATAAGAAGAAGAAAGGTGTCCCTGTCCCAGCTGCGACGGACAGTGACAGTGATGCAGATTATACGCCTGATCTTTCCAACCAACAAGATGTGTCCGATGATTGGGTGCCCTCAACGAATCTCCTTTGGGGAGATTCCACAGATTTGATGCTTAATAGTCCTACTATCCCAGCTGCGACGGATAGTGACTGTGTGACTGCTAGATTGACAAAGGAAAGTGTTACTGTCCTAGCTGTGACGGATAGTACTAATACTAGCACTAGAGAGGGGGAAACCCTTCCTAACCTTGAGGCTTCTACATCATGAGGCCTAAATGATAACTCAGAGATAGACTCCCATGAATATGAATGGGATTCGCTTTCAGATGCAACAATTGATCTAGACGTGGATATTATTCATGCCTATAGTACCCAACCCGATGCGACTAACGATCCTAGTGTCAGACTAGAGGATTGCCCTCCTCAAATCGCCTTAGTAGACGACGCTTCATTTGATAGGATGAGTCCTAATTCAGGTATCTTAGGAGAAGACTTGATGAAATCCGATTATATGGTCACCAGAGATGACACCTTTCGCATTAACATCGAACCCACCATTGACTTACCCCTTGTTCACTTTGACCTGATTGACTGGTCTCAGCGCCACCAAGAGCCCACATTCCTCACATTTCACAATGATTATGAAATTGCTTGCTATCTGAATGCTCTTGAACCCTTGGCTTCTTCCACCAGTGAACCAACAACCAGCATGACAGAGCCTGATATTAAGTACCTTAGTCTCAAAACAAAAGAAAAAAAGAAAAATAGGTCTGATGGCGAAAACCACTTTGTGGCGGTGTCAGAACCAAAAATAGTAAAAAGAAACGACGCATCCGAAGGTGAAAACCTCTTTGAGGCACCTAAGGATGGGGTACTTAATAACTTGCCGAGTTATTTCCAGGATAGATCATCAATATTGATTGAACCAATAAAGACGGTCAATTTAAACACAGAAGAAAATCCTCAGATAGTCCATCTTGCTCAGTCTTTATCAGAGGAAGAGACCAAGGCATATGTACAGTTTTTACAGAAAAAAAAATTTAATTTTGCATGGACCTACTCAGACATGCCAGGGCTTGATACGAATCTCATAATGCATCACTTATCTATAGCTCCAGGAGTCAAGCCAGTAAAACAGAAATTAAGAAAAATGCATCCACATGTAGCTCTACTTGTCAAAGGAGAATTAGAAAAACTTTTGAGAGCTGGATTTATTAGAGCCATCGATTATGCAGAATGGATCTCAAACATAGTACCGGTCTCCAAACATGATGGGTCCATTCGTGTCTGCATAGATTTTAGAGATCTAAACAAAGCCTGCCCAAAGGATGATTTTCCACTTCCAAACATTGACATGATAGTGGACATGACGGCGAGCTATGACATATATTCCCTAATGGATGGTTTCTCGGGGTATAATCAAATCAAAATAGCTCCTGAAGACCAAGAGAAAATAGCCTTCACATGTGCATGGGGAACCTACTGCTGGAACGTCATGCCATTCGGGTTAAAGAATGTAGGAGCAACCTACCAAAGAGCTATGACGACTATCTTTCATGATATGATGCACAAAAATATGGAAGATTATGTGGATGATACTCTGGCAAAATTAAGGAAAAGGGACACACACCTCAATGATCTGGAAGTAATTCTAGATCATATGGAACAATTTCAACTCAGATTGAACCCAAAGAAGTGCGCATTTGGCGTCACCTTAGGCAAACTTTTAGGATTCATAATATTAGCAAAAGGTATCGAGGTTGACCCCGAAAAGGTCCAAGCAATCCTAGATATGCCACCTCCTCGAAATATCAGCCAAATGAGAAGTCTTCAGGGACGTCTTCAATCAATTAGGAGGTTTATTTCTCAGCTTGCAGATAGAGCGCAACCCTTCAACAAGACATTGCATAAGGGCGCTTCTTGTGTTTGGAATGAGGATTGTCAAAAGAGCCTAGATCAGATCAAACAATACTTGGCCAATCCTCCGATCCTAATGCCTCCTATTCCATGGAAACCATTGATCCTATATATCTCAGCTACAGACACTTCCCTGGGGGCATTATTGGCTCAATCAGATGATACTGGGAAAGAACGGGCCATCTACTATATCAGCCGTACTCTGGTCTCCTATGAGATCAATTACAATAATATTGAGAAGTCTTGTCTCGCGGTGGTGTTTGCTTCTCAAAAGTTGCGCCACTACATGCTTGCTCATACCATACATTTGGTTGCCAAAATTGATCCCCTTAAATACTTGCTTGGTAAGGCTGCCCTGACGGGTAGACTCGCTAAATGGATGATGGTCCTAACTGAATTTGACATAGAGTACGTTGAAAGGAAGGCAATAAAAGGGCAAGCTATTGCCAACCAATTAGCTGATTTTCCAATCCAGGATAGTATGCCAGTCCAAGTGGAATTTCCAGATGAACACATCTTATATACCACTACTCGCACTTGGACAATGTTCTTTGATGGCTCCCGCATGCAAAATGGATCAGGTGCTGGAGTGTTATTTGTTTCTCCACATGGGTACAACATTCTGAAGTTTTACAAACTATTATTCCCATGTACCAATAATATTGCAGAATATGAAGCCTTAACTAATGGCTTGAGAATGGCTATAGAATGGAACATTACAGAGTTACATGTCTTTGGGGATTCACAGTTAATCATCAACCAAGTCAATGAAGAGTATCAAACCAAGGATGACAAATTGATACCCTATAAAAAGATGGTTGATTCTTTGAGACGCTATTTCACCTTTGTGACGTTTCAACAAATCCCTAGGACAGAGAACAAAGCTGCAGACGCCATGGCCACATTAGCTTCACTTCTGCAGTTGGAGACACATGAATCCCGATTTGAATTCCTAGTGGAAGAGCTACACCATCCCATCTTTGACTCGTCTGAAAGCCGTGTCATTTGTGCCATTATCACACACGAGTCTTCCCGATATGATGCTATCTATTCATATCTTCATGATGGCATCATCCCTAGCACATTCACCTGCTCCGAATGACGAAACCTCATCCGTAACTCCTCTCGCCACACCCTCATCTCTGGTGATTTATATAGGAGGGGTTTAGATGGGACGCTCCTTAGGTGCTTGGAAAAGGAGGAATCCAACCAAGCGTTAGCTGACATCCACGAGGGCATTTGTGGTGGACATTCTAATGGTCTTGCCATGGCCCAAAGGTTGCTTAGGGCGGGATATTATTGGCCCACAATGCAGATAGATGCAGTCACCTTTGCTAAGTCATGCAAAAAATGTCAGAAACATGGCAACCTGATTCACGCTCCAGGTAGGGAGCTGATCCCTTCTGTTTCTCATTGGCCATTTCAGCGCTGGGCCTTTGATCTGGTTGGGCAGATTCATCCCAACTCATCAGGTGGACACAAGTTCATTATTACTGCCACTGACTACTTCACAAAATGGGTGGAAGCTGTGCCACTTTCTGTTGCTTCAGGAAGGACCATTTCTTTGTTCATCTTGAATCATATCATTTGCCGATTTGGAGTGTCTTCTGAGATCATTACTGACAATGGAGGTCAATTTAAGAATAAGGACCTAAAGCACCTATGAAAAAAGTTTAAAATCAAGCAACATTGGTCCTCCATATATTTTCCACAGGAAAACGGATAGGCAGAAGCTTCTAACAAAACCATTCTTAAGATTCTTCATAGAACAGTGCACAAGAATGGTAGGGATTAGCACTTACAAATTAATCCAGCACTATGGGCTTACAGAACAAGCATTCGCACACCTACAGGAGCCACTCCTTTCTCTCTCACCTATGGCGCTGAAGCAATATTGCCTCTAGAAGTCGAGATACCATCACTTAGAGTCTCACTCAAAGGTTTGATTACAGATGAGGATTACCGCGCCATGAGGTTACAGGAGTTAGAACTTCTAGATGAGAAGCGTAAGGCTTCCTTTGATCATATGAGAGTGTATCAAAAGCGTATGTCCAAGGCATTCAACAAGAAGGTTCGCCCTAGAGAATTTAAAATAGGTGATCTTGTTTTGTGAGAGAACCCTAAGAACCAACAAAACAGAGAGAAAAAGGGCAAGTTTGAACCTAACTGGCTTGGACCGTATGTCATCACAGCTGCTTTTGGTACTGGTGCGTATTTACTGTCAGATCCTGATGGAGAACAGCTCCCTAATCCCATCAACATTATGCACCTCAAGAAGTTCTATCCTTGATGCCCATTCTGTCTGGGGGCATCCTTTGTACATATCTTATTGATCCTGAAAAAATTCCAAAAAAATTGATATATGATGCTGAAAAATCTTAAAAAGCATATAAAGTCCTGAAAAAAATACAAAAAAATCAAAATATTCAAAAAATAAAAAAAATAGAAAAAGTGCCTTGGTGAAAACCTAGCAATAGGCATCTTGGTAGCAAAAAATTCAAAAAAATGAAAAAATGAAAAAAGAATCCAAGTGGTGAAAACCTGGAAACAGGCGCTACTTGAGGCCTTTGCACCCCTATTTGTTAGCATGTGTCCTCGACACTTAGCCACTTTCCATCATGCCTTGACCTTATTTGGCCCAATCTAGAATTGGTTTTTGTCTTTGTCTAGGGGGCATAACTGTTAGCATTGGTCTTTTAGGTATGTTTGTCTCTTGGGGCATTTCACAACAAGTGTTTTTCAACACCACCCCAAATAGTGTTTTTCAACACTACCCTTGTGTCGAGTGTTTCTTAACACTTATCAGGTGTCTTACCCAAACAGTCTCGTATGATGCGATATTTCTCATTTGCAGATATGATACTCAGAATTTGACTCTATGACCAACACACATGCACTTAAACAATTAACTCGCTGACGATATGGTGACTTTATTTTTCTTTGTGTGCTGTCTATGAGGATTTCTTTGATGAGTGGTCTCTCCCTGAGAAGTCTCCGATGATGCATTGCTAGAAGACTAAGGGAATGAGAACATGTTTTCTTTCTTTATCTGCTTGTGGGTATATTTTGTTGATCCTAACTGTCATGAGCATTTATGCTAGTCTTACTTGACACTATGGATTGACGAGGTATTATCCTTGACTGTTTTGTGAGTGCATGCTTTTAGCTATCCTGACTTTCATGTGTCTTGATACAAGCATAATCTCGCTATACCAAATTTAGGTGATCTCACTACATTAGTCATCCTGACCTATATGTCTTTGATGCCTAGGTGAGATTCTCACATCTCTATCTGATAAAGATCATACTCATATCCACATAGTTATGCTAGTGTGCATTGTATGATCTCACGACGCTACCAATAACGCTCGATGATGATAATTAGACGTCTATAAGCGTTGTGACCTTGCAAGTCAACCACTTTTTATTGTAGCTTGCATTTTTAGGTTCATGATAGTTTAGTTTTGCATCTTGCACATGGAGAGAGTTCTCCTTTTCATCCTACGTGGACCTATCAGTCGACTGCGCTCACCTTTTCTTCTTCTCGATCATGTCTTTCGCTCCTCGTCTTTTCATCTCGAACCTGTTCCTGTTCATCACAAGGGGTTAATCATATCATCATATCTATATCAAAACTGTCATTTTCAAGAAACATGAGTCTATATCATACATATGAGAATTAAACATACATCTATGAGAGAGAACATACATAAGCACATACATAAGCATTTTGAGCAAAATGACAAGATAATATACATAAACTGATACATCCATCACAAGTGAGACAAATACACATGATACATCGAACATCCAGTAATCTCATAAACAATATCATGATATACAATACAATATGAGATCCCAAAATCTGGATCAACAGTCTCAAAAAATGTCCAAACATCTAAGACCTAATCCTAAGACTCGCTACCACCCTCGTGAGGAGCTCGTGGTGGTGGAGGAGGCATAGCTCTCCTATCGAGTACCACATCTGATACCCCTGCCCGCTGAGAGTATGATGGTGCTCTCTCACCCTTTGGGATGGCCTGCAAATATAACCCATGGTAATAGGCAGCTCTCGCTGACTCTCGTCGGAGCTCTAGTGCCTCGGCCTGTGCCATCGCCTCACGGCGTGCTATCTCTGCTCTGAGATCAGCTATCTGCTGATCCCGCTCTGCCCTCAAATCCAGGAGCTGCTGATCTCTCACGGCTATAGTGGTCCGTAGCTGCTGTATCTTTGCCTCCTGAGCTTGTATCTGGGCTCTCAGGTCCTCTCCCCCCGCAGGCTGCTCCTGCTGTACCTCTGCTTGCCGGCGAGCTGGTCTCGCCTCCTCCTCAGGTGTGACTGACCGTTGTCCCTGTGACCGTTTCTGGCCACCTGATCTCGACCCCTCTCCTCTCTCCATCCTCCTCCCTCTCCCCCTCCTGCCATCTCCTCCATCCCCTCCCTCCCCTCCTCCCTCTCCTCCGTCCCCTCCATCCCCTCCGTCTCCTCCCGGCCCTGGCACCTGTACATCTGGTACTATAAATCGAGGGAATGGTACCCTCCGCCACTCTGCCCTGTAGGCTCCATCAGCCCCTGCGTCTGCCACATCTGGAAAATAATTCCAAAGCTCGCTCCTGATAGCTGTTGTCTCTGCGACAACCTGCTGATAATCCAGCATGGGTAGCCACCCATGACCCTCCTCATCCCTAGCCCTGGCATATGTAGTAGTCTCTGTTGAGACTCGCTGCTGCCTCCCAAACTGCCGCCACACCCAAGTGATGTAGAATCTCTCTACAATCTCTGCATATCAACCTACCAGTGGCCGATTGCACAGCATGTAGCTCAACTCATCCGCTGCATCCCCCCAAACCTCAACCTCCCTGTACGGCCTCCATGTAAATGAGGCTATCTCATCCAGAATCTGTCTGTTATAGGTCACATCCCAAGAATGGGCATGTGATATAAACCCGATGTACTTATAGATGTAGGGGTACCTCCTCTCCCTCGGCTGAACCCTGGGGCGCACCACAGCGATGTGCTCCCATGCCCATACTTGTGCCAGGATGGCACCACATGCCCATGTCCGACCGTCCCTGTAGACGATCTCGTGCAGCTCATGATACATCTCTGCCAGGATCGCAGGCCCCCATGCCATCCGTCCGGGCCTGCCTACCAAGTCTACCAATAACCTGCCCCATCCAAGCGGGAATCCCTTCTGACTGCGATCAGTCATCAGGATCTGTAAAATGATAGATGGCACAATGCATGGCACCGGATAATCTCTGCCAAAATCATCAAGCAGTCGCTCCCAGCTGACATGCCTGTCTAGGATAGTCACATCCTGAAACATCTCCTGAATCAATCGACGCCCCTCAGTGGCATCCTGATCATAGTATACCTGTGACAACACATAAATCATGTTAGTTTTCATCTTTTGGAAACATTGCATTTTACATGACTATCTCAAAAACATGATTATACTTACAGGCTCTCCATGGCATGGAACTCGGAAGATCCTATAGACATCCTCTAGTGTGATGGATGCCTCGCCTGTAGGAAGGTGGAAGGTGTTGTGCTCGCTGTGCCATCTCTCGGCCAGCGCAGTCAACAACCCATGGTCCGCTCGGATATATGGGTACCTCAACAGATACCGAAATCCCATCGCCCTAAGGTCGGCATTGCCCGGATCATCCAGATCTCGGACACACCGTAATCCTGTCACCTTCGGCGCTCTGATGATGAGCGCTGGAAAAACCTCCTGCAAGCCAAAACTAAGCCCGTTGTTAGTACATATCATGATGGATGTCCAAAAACTCAGTATAAAACATCTTAAAAATGTAACATTGTCTAGACCCATGTCATTTTTGCTCAAAAATGCATTAAAAATCAATATTTTATACTGGGCGATATTCTTTTTATGGAGAAGTATCGCGCGATACTTCTCTCTATAGTGAGGCGATAAACCTTATATCGCGCGATACTTCGCCTAGTATCGTGCGATCTTTCGCCCAGTATCGTGCGATACTGGTGCCTAAGGTCACGCGATACTTTGGGGGCATGCGAAGTATCGCGCGATACTTCTCTCCAAAGCGCGCGATACTTCTAAAATATCGCGCGATATTTCGCATAAGAAAAAATTTTGAAATTTGAAATTTGAAAAAACATGCTAAAATAAGCTATTAAATGCTAAAAATGACCAACAAGCTCGAGTTTTCGAAAACATACCGGGGCAGGATAGTGTGGTGGCCGGTTGTGCAACCGGGCGCGCTCGAATCGATGCCTGTGGATGGGAACTCCTGCTTGCTGGGCCATTTTCTCTCTCTAAAGCTCTGAAATTCTCAAATCGCTAAAAGATAAATAATTTTTGAAAATGACATTTTGACCCCTTTTATAGTCTTTTGACTTTTTGACCTCATTTTCAAAACACCTCAGAATTGCGTGAAAATTGCACCCCTAGCTAATTTCGACGTCCTGGATCTATTTTAAGACTCGAAATCGAAATTCGAGGTCATCTTGATAGTCAAAATCACGTTTCAAAATCTTCCCCCCTTCTGCGCAGTTGGCTGATCTTTTGAGGCCTAATCTTTTGATCTTTGTTGGGGCATCGTCATTCCTTCCTTTTCATGTCTTCCAAACTTCTAATCTTTCATTCATATTCATTCCATTCCCTCATTTCTCATGTTTGACTGCATCTTTCCAGTCAGGCTGGGGCATGTTTCATTGCCTAATGGTTAACCTATTGACCCTTACCTTCGATTGTGATTTCATTCTGATTTGATCAAATCTTTATCGATTTGCTGTCTCTCCTCTACCTGATTTCGATTTTGACTCCGAGGGGGCAGTACCTATGAGATTCTCATCCCTAATTTTCGTGATTTTCCTGATTCAGACATCTTTTGTGAGCTTTCGCTCAAATTTGAGATTCTTATCTCTTACTTTGAATGTGATCCCGAATCGACCTCATGTTCAAAGGCCTTTGTTTATGCTTTGTCCGGATATGATCCCGAATCGACCTCATATCTGAGTTGTTTTGTGATCTCAAATCGATCTCACATTGCAACTTCATTCTTTGACTACATGTGTTCCCAAATCGATCACACATTAGTCAAAGAGGGGCAAATGTATGCACCCTAAAATGGTCGCCTAGACTTTGGGCCCCATTTATTCAATTTATCAATCCTGAATCAATTTTATCAATAATCAATATTTTCAACATTATTAATTTCTTGATCAAGTCTTAATTTCGATCATATATTGGATTTTTATCCTTGGGCTAACCATTTATCCTAAGTCTTTATTTAATTAAAAAGAATATTTCCTCCCCTTTCAATTAAATAAAAAGCCCCACTTTCCTCTTATCCTAAGTTGCACAAATAAAATATTATTCCTATTTTATAAAAAGGAGAAAAACATTTTTTGTCTCATATGGACATAAAGTCAACTCTTATTTTCTCATTGGAGGATACTTGTGCACATAGATTGCTCCTCTTTCAAGCTCCACCGCTGATTAAGACTTTTGCCTCTTAATCTCAATGGTCCATTTCACCTCATTTCTTATAAAAGGAGAGCTCTCTCCTTCATTTGCATATCCATGTTTTATGCTAATGTTATGCTGGAGGTTTTAGGTGCATTTGGAGTTTGAAGACATTGAAGACTTGTTGCTTTCATCATCTAGTTTATATTTGTTTTCTTAGTTACATGATCATGGCATCATAGATTAGATTTCCTTTTATGCAATAGAATAGATCCCACATAGCTTAATTAGGGGCTTGAAATCTATTGTACTTCTTTTCATAGTTTAGTTTGCACTTCATTTGATAGATTAGTCTTGCACATTCATACTAGTTGCATTTGCATTGCATTTTTCATTTAGATTCTTGGGGACATTGGCACTCTTGCCCTTGTCTTCACTTGAATCTCTCATTGCATGGTTGACTAGCAAGGTCACATTCTTGTAGCTCTAGCTGAGAGCAAAACTCATAAGTCCTTTGCAACTCCATGCATAAAGAGCTATGAGTCACTTTGTGAGGCCTCATTGTTGAGCAACCTTGCAAGTAATGGTTCATAGAAGTGTGGTCATTTTTACACTGCACACAAACAAGATTGGTTAACTAGCGACCATGCTACAATGTTGCCTATCTTAATCAAATCGATCAACATCAACTACCGACAGATCAAATCAGCTTATCGACATCAAGTTTGACCTAATTGACTATCAACTTTGACCATATTCTACCACCTAAAACACATGCGCAACATTGAAACATGCATGCGCAACTTTCTTTCACATTTGCGCAGGTGTTCACCTATGCGCATTTTTCCTCCACATTTGTGCAATAATTCTATACGAATGCGCAGATTTTCATATATGCGCGCTTTTATTGCATACTTGCACAACACTAATTTTTTACTAGTATGAATGTGCATCTGCCCTACACGAATGCACATAAGTTTTTGATTTTCTGCGCAAACGTTGCTTTTTACTGCGCATTGATGTGCCACAACTGCGCATTTGTACTTCGTTTAAAAACAAAAAAAAATTCTACCCTAATCTATCATTTAATTCACCCTAAACATGCTAAAATTCTACACTAACATGCATCGAATCATGAAATCACAAAGCAGGATCAAGTCACCTGCCGGTTCACCCAAATCAGGTGGTCGCTGGAAGCATCTGACCCTCTCGAAGTGGTGATATGACAACGGGAACGACATCCTAGCAGCTCTGCTATTCTCTCTCTCACGCTCTGATCTCCAAAAGACAAGTGTGCACAATGAGCCTATTGTGGACCCCTTAGCCCTATTTATAGCCTGTGGACCCAATGTGCTTGGTGTGTGGACCCTACTACCCGTTTTTCTCCCATTCTGCCCTATTTTCATCACTCTTTTCTACCGTTCTCGTGAGATTGATTATCCAACTCAAAAAATAAATAAATTAAAAAAATAATAATAAAAAAAATAAAAATATTTTTTGTCAATCAATCTCTTGAGGGGGCATGCATAGGTCGTCTAAGACATTATTTGGGGCAGGGGCAAAAATGCTTGAATTTTCTTTGAAACAATGTGACCAGCACATTATTTCAAAGAGGGGTAAAATGCATACACTTAAAAATGGCTTCATTGATTAATTAAATATTTATTATTTAATTGATATTGACTTGATAAATTAATTAAATATTTATTATTTAATTAATAGTTATTTCCTCTATTTATTAAATAAATTATTTAATTTATTTACTAAATTCACTATAGTCTATTCCTCTATTCTAAGTCTTCTAATTGGTCTTATTAAAATGATTTAATTAAATATGCAATCACCTAAATATGACTAAGTCCCCTAAGTCCACCTCACCTACCTAGTCACCTAACACATCACTTTGGCTAAAATAAATAATAATTATTAATTATTTATTAGTAATTATCCTCACCCATACATGTCTTATTCTTAAGGGCTATGTGGCCTCATAGGACTTAGTCTCATGACCACATGTCCTCTCAACAACCAAGTCAAGAGACATTCCCTATTCCTAAGGGGCTTCTCAAGCCACCTCTAAGGGTCAAAGGTGATGCATAGGACACTTGTGCAAAGAGTCCTCATGAGGAAAAGGTCTCTCCCTCTTTCTCTCTTTGGTCTTTGTGAGACACTTGACATGTGTCTTTCCCTTCCACCTTCTTCTACTCCATGTCAATGTGAGAGGAACATCATCCCTATTCTTCCTCTCACATTCCAACTACATCCCCCTTTCTCTCAACTCCTTCAACGAGGTCAATCCTAGCCTTAGGATCTTCCACCTTTCATTCTCAACCGTAGGATTGTGCCACCTAGGTCTAGATCCTCCAAAAATCTATAAAAAGAGCCACATTTCCCCTTTGTGAGCTAATAGGTATTTTTGTAATAGGCATTCAAGCATTCAAGCAATCAAACATCCAAGCATTCTAAGAGCAATCAATCCATATTATCATCACTTCATTTGCATTCCATCCATTAGATTGCATAAGCTATTGTGCACTCATTTCATAAAATCTCCACACTTTGGTAGCATCTTGGGAGAAGGCTTCATTTGGAAATCTGAGAGCTCAACCTCTACAAGAAATCAAGGCTAGGAGGACAATGGAGACAAGCTGCATGGTAGGTGAAGGTAATTAATTTAGTTTCATCATTTTATAGTTACTTTGTATTCTTCATTGTGTTGCATTAGATTGATTTATTGCCTTTAAATAGTTAATTTATCATCTCTAGTTATTAGACATCTAATTTGCATACACTATCCAACAATCATATTAAATTAAATTTAATCTAAACATTATTTACAAATTTAATTATTAAAATAGAATACATATAATTTTTATAATTACATATTAATGTTAAATTAATAATTAAATAATTTTAAATCAATTTATTATTTTTTAATTGATAAATTGCAAACAAGGGATTTTCTCCCATTCATATTCATTCAAAAAATTTTTACATTGTCTTCACCATTACAATCCTTGGACATGCATGCAAAAATAAAAAATTGCAACCAACCAAAAAAAAGTATTTGCTAGCTCCTAATCTTACAAAATGAAGCTCGTTTACATTTTGTAACTAAGTATTTACATAACTATATATAGATTTAAATAACTATATATATTATAAATCTATAATACATAGTTTGGTTACATAATTTTCAAACCATATTCTCCTCCTTGATGAAATAATAATGAATCCAATCAAGCCCCTTAGTCACAGCAAGACCCGGGATGAAATGTTTGTGTTAACCCTATGTCTTTGACTAATCGCCAAGAAAAGGTATTTGAACATCCCTTTGATCACCCAGAGAATTAACCCATGGTGGGTTTTGATCTATGTGCAAGTGCATGTTAATCGAATAAAAATATCCATTTTAATAACTCTACATCCATTTAGAAACAATATTCTAGCAACTAATAAATTTACATGCTAAGTATGTATTACTCTAACAGATATTTTTATGCCAAAGGCGTTTCCATATGAAATGTAAGAGCTAAAATTGAATAACTACCATTGAAGTCATCTAAAACATTCGTGGCATCCCCACCTGACAATAATAGTGATTTAACACTGTTGTCACCAAGTTTCTCCTTCAACTCTTTGCCAGATTAAAAAAACCCTTTCGATATACTTGTCGATTTCAATTGCCTAAAACATTTCTAAGCCCCAACAAATTCGTTGTGTGCATATCCTAGAAATACAGCCTGCCTGAGACCGCATTTCTAAGGTATTCTCGCCAAAACACTCACTGGCATCTCAACGACTAACTCTTAACAGATCTGCAAGAAGGACATTTTTTCATTTGGGATTGGTAGATTTTTTATGCACACGAGGAGGGTGGTTTGAGTGCCATTACGTTGGTACCACATAGCTTTGGTTGTTGCTCTAGGATTAGTACGACAAGTCCCATTACTCTAGGACTTCAGAGATCAGGTGGATTATGGGAGATCTGACTAGTCTACAGAGATCTGAAATCACCAGGGCGCGTTATCCCTGGCAAGTTGAAGGTTACAAGTTTGATCACAATCCTGGCAAAGCACAGCATTGTCGCTGGAGCACTAGATTAACACTACCTTATTTGTGCATCCACGACATTTCCAACTGTCATTTCTTTTGAAAAGTGATCATGTCCTGTTCCCAGGCCTCCATCAATGCACAGGTGAAGAGAATGTTGTTAAAAATAGTAAAAAATGGCACTATGTCTACCACTGTATTTCTTTGAGAATTTCTAATTGAGGGTGATCGATTTAATGTTTTTTTTAATTCACTGCTTTCGTATACATGCAAATTGTAGTCAATCCATAGAACAAAAGCTTTTGGGAATGAAGATTTAATGTTTTTTTCAATTCACTGCTTTCATATACATGCAAATTGTAGTCAATCCATAGAACATAAGCTTTTGGGAATAGAAATAAACTTGCATACGTTTCGTGATTCCTATGAGCCCATTTGGTTGTTGGAATTGATCTGGAATTGGAAAATGGGAATTGGGGAATTGGTATAAGCCAATTCTAATTTTGGTCCATAATGAGCATTTAGCCAATCCATCTCAGAACCTGGAATTAGAATTGAGGCATGGAATTGGAATTGCAAATTTAATTTTGAGAAGGGAAACCAATTCCGATTTTCTAATTCCACATTAATTCCAGCAACCAATGTTGAATTGAGTAAATAGTGGCATTTAAATGGTTATTGGGATGATTTCATTTCCTACTTTTTAAAGTAAATACTAACATTTAAATGGTTGTTGGGATCATTTCCTACTTTTTTAGGTGAAATATATTCCAAAGAGAATTACATTTGTATAAGAATACATTTGCTCATTTATTGGCCTTCCATCCTAAGTTAACTCAATGCAAATGTGGAGCAAATTTGCAAACTGTAGTTGTCCAAACAAGTTGGTGTAACTCATCTCACTTTATTTCATGTCACATAGCCATATTGGATTTGATCGTAGTCATGATTTGCCAGCATAGTCCTTACTGCAAAGGTCCCATCCAAGGCAATGATCGATTGGCCAATTAAATGCTTCCCCATTTGCATAGTGTTTATCGATGCCATATGATTTTCCATAACATAACATAATATATCTCTCTTCAATTTAATCCCACCTTCTCCGCAAACATAACATGATTCTATTAATGAAGAAAGTACAAGGTTTTGTTTCAATTGCATAATTGATTTGAAGACATCACTTATCCAGTGATACCTTTGTCCCAAACAGCATTTGTTAAATGGTCTACTAACAGACCTCATGTATACTACAAAGACCAAACTTTTCTCTAATTAACTTCCCACAATTCTTTGACGTACCCATTGCACACCAAGGTGCGATTGCTAGTGATAAATCTCATCCCTTACGTCCTAGTCACACCATGGCATGATTTCATAGTGATATACCACATATTATCATTATGTCGAAGGCATTTCATATTCAAAAGAGTCGACATGATATTTTCATCAAACGGTAGGTAATGCAATAAAGGACAAGCAAGACGATTGAAATGATTTGATGCATTCTTTTGTATGATCAAATTTTACACGAGATTTATTTTTATCTGCTAAATTTCTCTAACGGTCTTTTGCATTATTAAGGCCATTGTTTACAAATGACCAAAGTAGACATATAGTTGTTGGGACATCCCGTGTCTTGTCACTTTATTTAAAATTGATTCTTCAGTTCTAACTTCAATAAAAACCCGTATAATAATTATATTTTGACCCTAGCACGTGTCACTTAAATAACATAAAAATCCATGCACAAATATGCTTTGATAAAGCTAACAAAGCAGAAGGTAAGTTTTATTAACGCTTGCCCTATTATGGTTTGCCTTAGCCTATGACATAGGGTTTCTATGCAGCAAGATTTTTTCAGTTTACCCTTTTCTGCCATTTTCCTCTTTTTAATGTTTGGTTTGTGCTTTCGTCAAATGCACCTTCTCCTATAAATGGCCTTTTTTAAGCACATTTCCTTTTTTTTTTTAAATTTATTTATAATATGTATTATACAATTTGTTTGTTTTTATTTTGTTTATCTTATCTATTATATTTCATTCTAAAGTCTTTTTTGACATATAATAATATTTTTAATATAAGTTTAAAATCAAATTTGAAATAAAATAAAATAAGTTAAATAATTGATTAAAAATATCAAATACGTTTATTTTTATTTATATGTTATTTATTAATTTTAAAAAATTATACATATTAACACATTTTTAAAAATTAATTAGTATAAAAAAATTAAATTGAACAATATTAAATAGCTATATTTTTTGGGGTAAAATATATTTATTTTAATTTATATTTTATTTTATTTTTTAAAGAAATTTTTTACAATACATTTAAATAAATCTTAATTAGTATAAAAAAATTAAATTGAACAATATTAAATAACTATATTTTTGGGGGGTAAAATATATTTATTTTAATTTATATTTTATTTTATTTTTATAAAGAAATTTTTTACAACACATTTAAATAAATTTTAATTAGTATAAAAAAATTAAATTGAACAATATTAAATAACTATATTTTTGGGGGGTAAAATGTATTTATTTTAATTTATATTTTATTTGTTTGTTATAAAGATATTTTTTACACATGGTATATTAAAATAAAATTTAGAAATAATTATATAAATAAACAAATAGCTTCATTATTTTATTTCAAATTTATTATTATAGTTTTAAAATTTGATTTTTTATTATAAACTAAATTAATATTTTTATTAACATTTAGATATTATATATTTTAATTTTGATTTCATCTATTAGATATTTTAATTTTTAATTTAATTAAAACTAAAATTTATTTTTATTATTTATATCTATTGGAACCATTTACATTAGAAGTTTGTGAATCTCCCATCAACAACATCAAACAACCTACAACCTCCATACAACAACATCAAACACCTACAACCCACTAACCCCCACAGACAAAGCCCCACAAAAAAAACAACTCAAAATAGCAAGGATGAATAGGCCAATTACAGGCCCTTGATATTCATGAGATCCCTCGAAGCATCCTAATCAGTGGGAAAGGAAAGTTGTTCCACCATTGTGGAGCTCTTGATCCCTTATCTTTCTCCATTGAAACCCCATAGTTTGCAAGCCAATCAGCAGCCTTATTCCCAGATCTTTTAATGTGCGATTTTTTCATCTCTCACATCTCCCAACAATCTAGAGAAAAGAGTTCATCTTGGGCATGTTACATCTGCACCAACCATATTTGGAAGACCAGTCCATATTATCAAACTTGCAAAAACCCTCGTTGAATACTTCCTTAACTATTGCATGCCCACTTCCACAGTCTCCCCAAACCATCATATCTTCAAAATGTGGCCCATACACAGGCTAGCTCTCTAATTATGCATGAATTTCCTTACAAACCTCAAGAAGATCAAGAGTTAGAGCTTTGAGCTTGCACCAAGAATGATTGGGGGAGCATCCCACCATGTAGTCACAAGCCATCTCGCCAACACAATCCTTAAAGTGGCTAGACACCAACCTGAATCTAGGCACTTCAGCTAATGGCTTGGGCATGGGCCACTTGTCTTTCCAGAAATGAATCTTAGCTCCATCTCCAAGACACCATCTTATCCCAAGCATCACAAGTTTTCTGCAATGACAAAGGAAGCACCATATGCTAGATCCAGTAGGGAGAATAGTCCCCTCACCAAACAAAAGATCTACATTATTTTGTAAATATTTCGCGTGCAACACTTTACTCCAAAGTCTCTCTTTCTCTGCATGTATTCTTCACACCAACTGAGCCTCCAAAGCAAAGTTCATCTATTTACTCTTCCTAATACCCAAACCCCCACTTTTGATAGGCTTGCAAACATTGTCACATTTAACCATATTGAACTTAAAAGCTTCATCGCACCTTTTCCATAAGAAATTCCTCTTTGTGTCTTCAATAATCCTAGCCTATTTTATAAAATTATAATAGTAATAAAAATTAATTCATTTTTTAATATTTTAAAATAACTATATTTTAACTTTATATTTAGTAAATAAAAACCATCACTACAAAATTTGGGGTCGAATTTCGATGCTAATTTGCGATGCCACTACAATTTGTGTTTGTTTTTTTGTAAGTGCCCCGGACGGTGTCGTAATAGCAACGACGACGTCATAATTACAACACCCATTTGGTTATAAACAAAAAAGAAAAAAGAAAAAGAAAGTGTCATTTGTAATTTTTGTGAATTCGAACAGCTGTCGTGAAGACAACACTGCACTTTTGTGTGGCATGAAGAGGGCATTCGAGTTTGGTGTGCGTGAAGAGGCCGGCACCATGTGGGAAGAGGGCACTGGCACTTGAGGTAGGCATTCGAGCTTTGACTTCTCATTAACTCAATTTCATTTTGATGGTATTTGTTGATTTAATGGCATAATATGAATGTTAATAGTGGCATTATTTACATCTTAGCATTTATAATGCTCGATGACCCGCAAGCTCTAAGAGCTAGGGCATGATTGCTATTACCTTCAAGGCATTGTGTGAAGTGTTTAATCTCTCTTTATTTGTTTTTCTATTGATATTCACTATGTGGTACTCCCTGTTTATGATCATTTCATGAGAAAATGTCTTGGTGGCTCGCGGGCTGCAAGCTAGGGCATCATACATTTTTTATGAGCTCACTGTTTAATACTGGCATTGTTTACATCTTTTCATTTGGAATGTTTGATGACCTGCGAGCTTTGAGAGCTAGGGCATCATTTCTATTACCTTCAAGGCATTGTGTGAAGTGTTTGATCTCTTTTTATTTGTTTTGTTGTTGATATTCACTATGTGGTACTCCCCGTTTATGATCATTTCATGAGGAAATGTCTTGATGGCTCCCGGGCTGCAAGCTAGGGCATCATACATTATTCATGAGCTCGTTGTTTAATACTAGCATTGTTTACATCTTTTCATTTGGAATGCTTGATGACCTGCGAGCTTTGAGAGCTAGGGCATCGTTTCTATTACCTTAAAGGCATTGTGTGAAGTGTTTGATCTCTCTTTATTTGTTTTGCTATTGATATTCACTATGTGGTACTCCCCATTTATGATCATTTCATGAGGAAATGTCTTGATGGCTCACGGGCTGCAAGCTAGGGCATCATACATTGTTCATGAGCTCACTGTTTAATACTGGCATTGTTCATGAGCTCACTGTTTAATATTTGACATCATGCAAACATACATTAATACACTTACTATTTTGAATTTGAGCTCGGGCATCATGCAATGTTATTATTGTTAGATTAGGTGAAATACTAATCTCCCAAGAACACCTGCATGCATAACCCTGTCACATGGAAGAAGCAAAGAACAGAAGCAAGAAAAATCTATGGAGGCCAAAAAGCCAGAGACATCATATGCACATGTAAAGAGCAATTGTATTCCAAGATTCTCTATTATGATCCAATAAGTGAATTAATTAAAATACAAAGAGGTGAATCCTTATAAAAGGAAACATGAAACCCTAAAAGGGAAACCCTAAAGAATAATAAGATGCCTAAGTCTAACTTAAGTGTAGAGAATAATAGACTAATAATTAAATAAATTAATTATTAGCTATAATAAGACAACTCTAACACCCCCCCTTAAGTGTAACTTAGGGAGAAGCTAAACAACTAAGGACTAAAAGATGCATGAAAACAAAAATGCATGAAAGAGCAATGGGTCCCGGCAACAAGGCCTGATCAGGTACCCAAGTACAAGAAAATAAACTAGATGAAGGAAACAAAGCCTCCAATCTAGGGAATGTCCCAAAGAAAGGAACAAGAAAGA
Organism: Chamaecyparis obtusa; assembly: GCA_027943335.1. Lineage (NCBI taxonomy): Eukaryota > Viridiplantae > Streptophyta > Pinopsida > Cupressales > Cupressaceae > Chamaecyparis > Chamaecyparis obtusa. The sequence goes on from BSBK01002760.1 coordinate 2,325,956, forward strand.
GCATGAAGCATCTCTAAAGCATGAAGCTGCAAACACTGTCAGAAGAATACTGCTGGAACCCCCACTGAAATAGTGCATGACCAGGTAGAGAAGACAAAGTCTGAAGAGCTGATCAATCGAAGAGGTGACCTCCAAAAAAGGAATGAACGAGTGTCTATATAGTAGATGATCCATCTCACCGAAATGCATAGGTGCCTAGCCACTGCATCCGCCTAGTACATAGGAACAAAAACTGAATACATAGATCACTCAACCGAACCAAGGAAGCAATAGAACCAACAGGTGAACCCCCCATAATGCTGAACAGAGAGAGGGGTGAAAGGAACACTAAAATGCAATGCCAGAAACATCTGCAAGAAGAAGAATCAGGAACACCAATAGTGCAACAAAAGTACACGCACAGGATAAAGGGCGGTGTCGAAGAAGAAGAATAGATCTTCTGGACACACAGCATGGGCTAATGTCGTGGAAGGTACACTCACTTGACAAAGGTGGATGAGCACAAAAGGCAAAACATCATAACCCCCCATGGCACTTTATAACTGAGTGCGAGTACAAACAAACACAAGGAGTACAAGATCCCAAATATGCAAAAGTAGGCACTTTATCTCAGTACGTTTACAGAAAAGAAATGCTATAGAAGAGAAGCATACAATGCTCAGAAGTCAGAAAGAAGAGTGAGCCAGAAGAACAGAAGAAGAGATCCCAGGACCTGTAGAACCCAAGTAATCCGCCAGAGTGCGAAAGTGAAAAACTCAGAGGAGAGAAAACCTGGAGCAAAATCTGGATAAAAGACCCCTACAACTGAATAACTCACAGAACCAGCTTTCCAACGATATATGGTGAGCCCAAAAATGAGTCCGGATGAGCGAGATATGGCTCCCGGAAGGCAAAAAATAAACATCACCTTTGACAGAAAAAATACTGTCAAAACAGTAGAGCCAAAAACTCTAACCTCCATAATCAGAAAGAGCTCGGAAAGAGCTTTCCGACGATATAAAGAAGTCCAAAAAAGACCTCTGTATGCTCCAGATAGAGCAAAAACAGCGCGGGAGGGTTAGAAAGGCTCCACAAGAAGAATTTAGAGCCCCTGGGGCTAAAAAAATTGAGCCCCTGGGCGCATGGCGCGCGCAGGGGGCTGGAGCTAGAGCTCCTGGTCACCCATGTGACCACTGCTAGGGCCCGCAGGGTTTAAAAACCCGCCGGGCGGCCGGCGGAGCGGTGGGCAGAGCGGGGCCGGCGGAGGAGGCCAGCGGGGCGGCGGAGGAGCCGGTGGTGGCTCTGTAGCGAAGCGGTGGCCGCGGATGGACGCGGAGCCCGGGGGCGGTGCGGCCAGTGGTGGCGAAGCGGAGGGAGCCCGGTGGCCGGTGATGGGGGCGGCAGCGGCCGCCGCGACAGCGCTTGCAGCTGCTAGCGGCTCGGCGGAGGCCGCGGGGTGGCGCCCGGGTGGCCGTTGGGTGGCGCCCGGGAGGCCGTCCCTTAGTAAAAAAATTTTAATTTTTTTTTTGAAAATCACCGTCTTGATCCGCGTGCCAAGTCGTACGGCCTGGTACCTAAAAATTTTTGCCTCAAATTGCAAAAGTGTCCAAAATAGACAAATTTTATATGGATTCTAGCTATCTCAAACCTTCCAGACACAATGGTGGCATCCGTTTTTGCTCAAAATACCCCCAATTTTTTTTTCTTTTTTGCAGGCAAAAAAGAAATAAAAAATAACGTCCTACTTCTGAATCACTTCAACAAAAACACGAACAGTGAGCAGCAAGATGGCTCTGATACCATGTTAGATTAGGTGAAATACTAATCTCCCAAGAACACCTGCATGCATAACCCTGTCACATGGAATAAGCAAAGAACAGAAGCAAGAAAAATCTATGGAGGCCAAAAAGTCAGAGACATCATATGCACATGTAAAGAGCAATTGTATTCCAAGATTCTCTATTATGATCCAATAAGTGAATTAATTAAAATACAAAGAGGTGAATCCTTATAAAAGGAAACATGAAACCCTAAAAGGGAAACCCTAAAGAATAATAAGATGCCTAAGTCTAACTTAAGTGTAGATAATAATAGACTAATAATTAAATAAATTAATTATTAGCTATAATAAGACAACTCTAACAATTATTGTCATTGCATGCTTGATGTTGTTGTGCACCATATATTTTTTTATACACTATTTATTTCATTGAGACCGTGAGCTTGGCATTTGTAATGTATTTTCTGTTATTGGATCAATGCTACCATGTTGTTGAGTTTGTGTATGGCTTGACTATGCACATGCATAAATGTAGATGAGGATCAGTAATAGGGTGCCAGGAATTGCTTAGATCCTTTGGATCTAACCCCATCTTTTCCTTCCTTGCAGGTTTTGGATCATACAAGAGCATACTAGATTGAACCCCGGGTCAACACTTCATTACTTCAGACAATGTCTGGTACCTTCATTATTTATGTTCATCCACTTATGTATGTTTGCATTCATTCATATTCTTCTAAAATTTGGTTATTAGTGACCATATAGAACCATTCTTGATGTTTTTGAGTCATTTGATGAAAAGATGTAAATAGGGACATCAGTAATAAAATAGGGATATATTAAGATTAATATTGTAAGTAAAAACATTACACAGTGGCATTCATATTAAGTACAATATGAATTCACATGCCTTTTTTTTTTTATCTGTAATAGGTTATATTTATTAATTGTTAAGAGAATTACAATATAAAAGTTAAGTCATCTTGACTTATCAAAAAGTAACTACAAGACTTCACCCTTGCACCCATAATCATTGTTACTGGCAGTTTATAACAATACGCCCAGTATTACATCATATGCAGTTAAACTTACTACACCAAAATTTACCCCCCTAAATAGTAGTGTATGCACCCTAAAATGGTCGCCTAGACTTTGGGCCCCATTTATTCAATTTATCAATCCTGAATCATTTTGATCAATAATCAATATTTTCAACAATATCAATTTCTTGATCAAATCTTAATTTCGATCATATATTGGATTTTTATCCTTGGGCTAACCATTTATCCTAAGTCTTTATTTAATTAAAAGGAATATTTCCTCCCCTTTCAATTAAATAAAAAGCCCCACTTTCCTCTTATCCTAAGTTGCACAAAAAAAGCATTATTCATATTTTATAAAAAGGGAAAAAGCACTTTTGTCTCACATGAGGCTCAAAAGTCAACACTTCACTCTCATTGGAGGATGTTTGTGCACATGGATTGCTCCTCTTTCAAGCTCCACCGCTGATTAAGACTTTTTGCCTCTTAATCTTCATGGTCCATTCCTCCTCATTTCTTATAAAAAGAGAGCTCTCTCCTCCATTTGCATATAGATATAGATATCCTTGTTTTATGCTATTGTTATGCTGCAGGTTTTCTAGGTACATTTGGAGCTTTTGAAGATATTGAAGACTTGTTGCTTTCATCATTCTTAGTTGCATTTCATAATAGTTTTGCTTTCATAGTTGCATTCATGGCATTCTTAGTGTAGATTTCCTTTTATGCAATCTCACATAGTCTAAATAGGAAGGATTTGTAATCTATTGCTATTTCCTTTCATAGATTAGATTTCTTTTCAAGCATTGCATTGTTATCATTTAGCTTAGTTTGCACATTCATACTAGTTGCATTTACATTTCATTTCCATTTAGATTCTTGGAGATATTGGCATTGTTGCCCTTGTCTTCACTTGAATCTCTCATTGTGTGGTTGACTAGCAAGGTCACCTTCTTGTAGCTCTAGCTGAGAGCAAAACTCATAGTCCCTTGCAACTCCATACATAGAGAGCTATGAGCCGCTTTGTGAGGCCTCACTCTTGAGCAACCTTGCAAGTAATGGTTCATAGAAGTGCATATTTTAGTGTGTACATTTCTGGCGCCCACCGTGGGGCAAAGTAGATAGCTTTGTCCTTTTATTTGATGCATTTTTCGTCATTTTCAGATTAACTTTCGGAAAAATCTGTGTCTCTGGTTTTCTATCTCAGATTATCGCGCGACACTTCTCAGAAATATCGCGCGATATACTTCCTGTCTTGGCGCGATACTTCACTCGGAAAAAGTATCGCACGCATATAGCGAAGTCTATCGCCTGGCATCGGGCGAAGTATCGCCTGGCATCGTGCGAAGTATCGCTCGACTGGGGAAGTATCGCCCGACTATAGGAAACTATGTCGCGCGATACTGTTGGAGACTGAGAAACATCGCCTGGTCTGGCAGAGACTTGCACTTTCGGTTTTTTTGTCCGAATTCGACTATTTTAGCTTGCTGTTTTGTTTTACTTTGTTTAATTAGGTCTAACCTGCTTTTTTTAGCTTAAATCTATTAGATTATTGCACATTTACATTTGGATTTTGATTTTGCTAACATTGTGGGCCTAACAAGTTGTGTTTGTAGGTGCTCTCCTTTGCTTAAAAATTGCCAAAAACGCATGTCAAAGAGGGCTACTAACAGTTTTTGCAGGGCTGCCCAAGCATAAAAACAAAAAAAAAATTCTTGCTTGTTTATTTGCTTTCCTTTCAAGTGTGGCATTCACTAATTGTATTAGGAATCTTAATACCTTGTGAAAGGGATTTTGAGGTGGTAGGAGAAGTATGCTCTTCACCTTTAGGTGAATCAGAAAATCTTGACCCATCTTAAGGTTTTGGAAGCAAGGGGGTAATTGATTTCTTTGTTTGGTGTGTTTGGGAAAAATTCTTGAGATAGGGGAGTATGCTCTTCACCCTTGTGGTGAATCAAAAACCTTGAACCTCAAGTGTTGATCCATTTTGTTTAGTTTAGGAATCCTTTAGAGGGCCTGCTCTTGAGCAATCAAGAGGAACGACTCAAGTGGGGACAACCTTGTCATCATTCTCCTTGGTGGCAAGTGATTCCAACTCACTATAATCTCAAGGCTATCAAGGACACCAAAAACCTTGATAGACATAACACTTGTCTTCGCTTGATGTAAGTACTTGTGGGATTGTGACCATGAGGAAAACATTGAGCAAGAATGCTTAAGGTACTCTTGAGGCCGCGAGGTCCTAGTCCTTTATGAGGAGCAAGAGGGGTGTTGTGAACGGAAATCCTTATTAAGAACCATTAGATAGAAGCCACCCTCTTTTAGCCGCTTATCTTCTTAGTGCAAGGATTGATCCAAGTGGTTTACCCGGATCATCTTAAGATACTCACCATATGTGTCCCTTTGGTTGTGTCATTTTGACATTTCCATGACAAAGCCAATATCTCTTGTGGGCAACCACTTGGTGTGAGGCAAGGGGGCATCAAGTTGTGGGCTAAGTTGGTAAGTATTGAGCCTTGTCTTGTAGGTAGTAATTGCTTGATTTGTCTTCGATTGTGTGATACCAGTGTAAACATTCTCAACATACAAACAATCGGTAGCATTCATAGGGTGCTTTTTCAATTTTGATATCACAAGTGTTTGTCTTGACAAGGTTGCTTTTCCCCTTGTTTCAAGTGCTTGAAGACATGTTTGATCCTTTACTGTTTGCAAACCTGTCCAAATGCTGTTGAATTTGTGACTAAAACCAAGAACATCAACCCTCAGACTGAAAATTTTGACCAAACAGACCCAAAAACGCAAATTTCACACAATTCTGGTCAAGAGTTGAATAATTCTGTAACAGTATCGCACCCTGTAAGGCGAAGTATCGTGCGATACTTCGCACACGCTAGAAATATCGCCCCCTTTGAAGAGAAATATCGCGCGATAGTTCGCCCCTGACGGACTATCGCCCTGCCTGCCTGGGGTATATCGCCCTATAGTATTAAGAAGTATCGCCTGTCTTAGGGCGAAGTATCGCACGGGTAGAGGTTTATCGCCCCAGTAGCCTGGAGTATATCGCCTGGTTCATTTTTATCGTGCTTAAATTTTGGTCAGTTTCAGTTGCTGTCAATTAGGCCAGGTCTTAGAACAGGCTTCTCACCCCGACGTTTGAGATCTGTCTTGACTCCAAATCTCTGGTTCTTAGTTCTCCGGGATAGCATCATTTGATTTACAAAGTCACTTTGGAATAATTGTCAAGTTAGAAAGCCATTCTTGGTGCCAAGGTTCATCTTTAAAATTGTTAGCTATATTCTGGGAAAATTTCAGTTCTCTTATTGTCCAAATCGCTTTCATTTTCAATTATCTTTTGGCCTAGTCCAACCTCCTGATTCAAAAGTGCAAGGGTAGTCACCCTTTGATTTGAAGCACCTCTTTGACAGTGTTGGTAAAGCCCCCTTTCTTTTCTTTTTTTCATCTTTCTTTGGACAATAGAGGATTTCGATTATCCTAGTTTGGTGTGGACACTTTGAAAGGTCACCTTATCATTGAGAATATCTCTCTTTCATGTCAGTTACGACAAGGTACCAAGTTAATCAAGGGAAGCGACCCCCTGTTGCCTTTAGCCAGTTACCACCTATCAAGACCCGTCGACAACCTAAGGGAAAAGGACCCCTTTTTGACCAATCTCCTAAGAGTGAATCCGAGGTTTGTTTCAATCCGGGAGCTAACCCTAGTGAAGTGAGCACCTCTTTCATACCACTTTCATCAAGCATGGACATGAGTTACACTTTCACCCGGCAACAAAGAGAAGCCATGAATCAAACTCTCGAGGATATCTTTCAACGACACAGAGGAGAGTATGGTGGTTCTTCTCATGCCAGTCCACCCGGGTCACCTCCTAACAACGCAAGGTATTTTGATGCTCAACAACGAGCTGAAAGACAGCATAAGTCAGCCCACTCAGATTCAGGGTCACAACACGAAGACCAGAACAACGAATCTAGTGATCACCATATCAACGCAGCTAATGCAATAAGGCATTCAAGACAAACCTCCCCACTTAAGGACACTTCTCGATATGCAAATACAAGATTAAGAAGCATTGAGAGAGAGAAGCAAGCCTACTTAGATGAACAGGCTGCAAAAAAGGAAAAATTCTGACAACTAGAGGAAGAGGAACGTGCATTGTTGGATATACAGAAAAGAGTCGCCCAAGAAGAAGAAGATAGACTCTATGCACAACAACTCCAAAATCGATCTAACAGGAGGGGAGCCAATAGTGGGACCAACTCGCCCCCATCTACCCCTTCCCCTAGCCCTCGAAGAAGATCAAAGACACCCTCACGATCCCCAAGTCCTAGAGGAAGAAGGACTTCAAGATATGACCATCATAGGAGACAATCGTCTCATAGACATTCAAAGCAACCCTCCCAACGAGCACATCATGGCTCACAACATGGAGGCAGTTATGCTAAATCTGATCATATGGACTTCATGACTATGCAACAAGAACCATCCTTTCAAGCCTATGTGGAGCAATACGTGGAACAAAACAAAGACCAATTTTTGGAAAGTCTTATCAACAAAGGCGCCAAAGTTCCATATAACTTTGATATTCACCAAAAAATCAAGAAACAGAATCCTTCAACTGATGAGTTAATCTTACAAATGCAAAAGGATATAGACAAAATGAAGGCTCCCAAGAGTACATTTCATTTGGACTCCATATGTCCTAATCCCATTGACAAAAGTGTGGTGATGGTGGAATTTCCTAAGAAAGTTGAATTCCCAACATACGACAAATATGATGGCACGGGTGACCCTCATGACCATGTTCGACAATTCTACATAATGAGCTTTTCCTTTCACCACGAAGACTCCTACTTGCTGAGATTATTCCCAAGGAGTTTAAAAGGTCAAGCCATGGAGTGGTTCACCAACCTTTCCCCTCCAGTAAAAACATTTAGAGAACTTGTCCAAAGATTTGTACAACATTTTGCTTACAATTTATCTAGGTCGGTCACCATGCTTGATTTGTGTAAACTTAAGCAAAATCAAGGGGAATCTTTTGTCACCTTTTTGCAACGATGGAGGCGATTGTGTTCGAAATACCCAAGGACAATCCCTGAAGAAGAGAGAATTGATATCATTGTGAACAATCTAATACCAGAACTCAAGTATGAAGTCAAGAAAATTCCATTTAATTCTTTTGATACTATGGTAGAGGTGGCATGTCGCATTGAGGATGTCCTAAAAGAACAAGGAATTTTGGCTAAACCGACAAATAACAACAATAGCCAAAATAACAATACTAATGGTAACAAGGACAAAAAGAACTCTTATTGGAACAAAAACAAGCAAGTCGTCAACGACGGAGTTGTTGATTCATCTCAGGTCAAAAATGAAGGAGTTCTTAATCTCTCTCATGCAGTTCAAGCTATGAAGTTGCAAACATCATCAACGCAACAAGACAAACCTCAGTATCAAAAGAGATCTAAAACGGAGAAAAGACAATTCACTAAATTGGGAGAATCCTATGCAGATGTTTTTAAGACACTAGTTGCTCATAATCTGGCGCACCCACAGGATCCTACAAAACATCGAATACCAGATCCTTTACCTCATTGGTGGGATGCTAAGGCCTTTTGTGTTTTCCATAATGGGATTGGACACGACATAGAAAATTGTTTCAAACTCAAGCATCTTGTCCAAGACCTTATTGAGAAAGGACAATTACAAGTGGATGGGTTAACTACTAATGCAGACCATAAAGCCTTTAAAGAGCCCTTGCCTAAATATGAAAAAGGAGAGAATTCTAGTAAGAATGGCAAGGCGGCTATTAACTATACATACACACACGCTGATAATGTGATTAACATGCTTGAAGTGGCTGACGATAATATCAACATGGTGAGAAAGAAAGACCCTTATGGACATAATGTGGACTCAATTCCTATGACTAATGAAAGACCCGCTGTGGTGATAAGAGGTCCTCACACATAAGGAATACCCCGGTCCCTCAATGTTGTCACTAGGGGTCAGGCTCAAGCGCCCATTATCATCAAAGGTCCTAGCACTAGCAAGTCTAAACAACCCATGTCCAAAGGTGCTTCTCCAAAACCCGTCGTTGGCCCTGATTCCAATTATAACCTTATTGACCAACTACAACGAACACCCGCTCAGATATCCATTTTTGAGCTTTTAGAATTATCTCCTAAGCACAAGCGCGTTCTTGAGGATGCCTTGCGAGCAGCCAATGTCCCTAATAACTTAGATATCGACCAATTCCAAAACATGGTCAACCATTTGGCTAGCCCTCATTTCCTCACCTTCTCAGAAGAAGATGACAAATCCATTAGTCACCCACATAATTTGGCCTTACACATCGAGGTCATGATTCATAAAACCCGTGTTAGGCGTGTACTGATAGATGGGGGTGCGGGGCTCAATATTTGTACTCTGAGTTTGCTGCTAGCTCTAGGGTATTCTGAGAACGTCATTGACACAAAGAAAAGAATCACAATCAAAGCATATGATGAAGCAGAAAGAAGTTCTAAGGGATTGGCTGTTTTGCCTATTCGTATCGGTCCTGTAGAAAGAGACATATTATTCCAAATTGTTGATGTTGGACCTCTCGCCTACAACATTTTGCTAGGTAGGCCATGGATTCATGAAATGCAGGCAGTCCCATCGACATATCACCAGTGTGTTAAGTTCCCCCATAATGGTGTAGAAATTTGCATCCCGGGAGACAGTGCTCTATCAGTTAATAACATTTCTGTGGGATCACATGTACCTTTGAATAGAGAAGCTGACAATCTTAGTAGTTCACTTGAACAATGCAAGCAGAAATTCAAGACCATGGACCTTGGGATGGGAGATTATAAGATTGATTCTTTTACAAAAATGCCAATCTCTCCTAGGTCTTATGGGAGACCCTCCCCAAATGTGAAGCCTTCATCATCAGCAATGGTGTTATTTGGAAAATTTGTTGAGTCTTCGGTCCCCATTCAAGAAGAGAAAGAGGAAGTTGCTGTAAGGAACTAGATATATCACGAAGAGAAATACAAACATAATGAGAATTTTGCTCCTTCACCTGAAACTTATGGGAAAGGATATACACTGGTCAAAAATATGGGATATCCGGGATTTGGTCCCCTTAGTCATAGGCTGGATGCTAAAGCTGAGCCTCTTGATCATGCTCTCTTTGGACGCAAAAATAAGTCCACGATCGGCTTAGGTTTTGAAAACAAGAAGAAGAAAGGTATCCCTGTCCCAGTTGCAACGGACAGCGACAGTGATGCAGATTATACGCCCGATCTCTCCAATCAACAAGATGTGTCTGATGATTGGGTGCCCTCCATGAATCTCCTTTGGGGAGATTCCACAGATTTGATGCTTAATAATCCTACTATCCCAGCTGCGACGGATAGTGATTGTGTGACTTCTAGATCGACAAAGGAAAATGTTACTGTCCTAGCTGCGACGGATAGTACCAATACTAGCACTAGAGAGGGGGAAACCCTTCCTAACCTTGAGGCTTCTACATCACAAGGCCTAAATGATGACTCAGAGACAGACTCCCATGAATATGAATGGGATTCGCTTTCAGATGCAACAATTGATCTAGATGTAGATATTATCCACGCCTATAGTACCCAACCCGATGCAACTAATGATCCTAGTGTCAGACTAGAGGATTGCCCTCCTCAAATCGCCTTAGTAGACGATGCTTCATTTGATAGGATGAGCCCCAATTCAGGTATCTTAGGAGAAGACTTGATGAGCTCTGATTATATGGTCACCAGAGATGACACCTTTCACATTCACAACATCGAACCTACCATTGACTTGCCCCTTGTTCACTTTGACCTGATTGACTGGCCCCAGCGCCACCACGAGCCCACATTCCTCACATTTCGCAACGATTTCGAAATTGCTTGCTATCTGAATGCTCTCGAACCCGTGGCTTCTTCCACCAGTGAACCAACAACCAGCATGACGGAGCCTGATATTAAGTACCTCAGTCTCAAAACAAAAGAGAAAAAGACAAATAGGTCTGATGGCGAAAACCACTTTGTGGCGGTGTCAGAACCAAAAATAGTAAAAAGAAATGACGCATCCAAAGGTGAAAACCTCTTTGAGGCACCTAAGGATGGGGTACTTAATAACTTGCCGAGTTATTTCCAGGATAGATCATCAATCTTGATTGAACCAACAAAGCCGGTCAATCTAAACACAGAAGAAAATCCTCAGATAGTCCATCTTGCTCAGTCTTTATCAGAGGAAGACACCAAGGCATATGTACAGTTTTTACAGAAAAAGAAAATTAATTTTGCATGGACCTACTCAGACATGCCAGGGCTTGACACAAATCTCATAATGCATCACTTATCTATAGCTCCAGGAGTCAAGCCAGTCAAACAGAGACTAAGAAAAATGCATCCACATATAGCTCTACTTGTCAAAGGAGAATTAGAAAAGCTTTTGAAAGCTGGATTTATTAGAGCCATCGATTATGCAGAATGGATCTCAAACATAGTACCGGTCTCCAAACATGATGGGTCCATTCGTGTCTGCACAGATTTTAGAGATCTAAACAAAGCATGCCCCAAGGATGACTTTCCACTTCCAAACATTGACATGATAGTGGACATGACAGCGGGCTATGACATATATTCCCTAATGGATGGTTTCTCGGGGTATAATCAAATCAAAATAGCTCCTGAAGACCAAGAGAAAACAGCATTCACATGTGCATGGGGAACCTACTGTTGGAACGTCATGCCATTCGGGTTAAAGAATGCAGGAGCAACCTACCAAAGAGCTATGACAACTATCTTTCATGACATGATGCACAAAAATATGGAAGATTATGTGGATGATACCCTGGCAAAATCAAGAAAAAGGGACACACACCTCAATGACCTAGAAGTAATTCTAGATCGTATGGAACAATTTCAACTCAGATTGAATCCAAAGAAGTGCGCATTTGGCGTCACCTCAGGCAAACTTTTAGGATTCATAATATCAGCAAAAGGTATCGAGGTTGATCCCGAAAAAGTCCAAGCAATCCTAGATATGCCACCTCCTCGAAATATCAGCCAAATGAGAAGTCTTCAAGGACGTCTTCAATCAATTAGGAGGTTTATTTCTCAGCTTGCAGATAGAGCACAACCCTTCAGCAAGACATTGCATAAGGGTTCTTCTTGTGTTTGGAACGAGGATTGTCAAAAGAGCCTAGATCAGATCAAACAATACTTGGCTAATCCTCCGATCTTAATGCCTCCTATTTCAGGGAAACCATTGCTTCTATATATCTCAGCTACAGACACTTCCCTGGGGGCATTATTGGCTCAAACAGATGATACTAGGAAAGAACGGGCCATCTACTATATCAGCCGTACTCTAGTCTCTTATGAGATCAATTACAATAATATTGAGAAGTCTTGTCTCGCGGTGGTGTTTGCTTCTCAAAAGTTGCGCCACTACATGCTTGCTCATACCATACACTTGATTGCCAAAATTGATCCCCTTAAATATTTGCTTGGTAAGGCTGCCCTGACGGGTAGACTTGCTAAATGGATGATGGTCCTCACTGAATTTGACATAGAGTATGTTGAAAGGAAGGCAATCAAAGGACAAGCTATTGCTGACCAATTAGCTAATTTTCCAATTCAGGATAGTATGCCAGTCCAAGTGGAATTCCCAGATGAACACATCTTATATACCACTACTCGCACTTGGACAATGTTCTTTGATGGCTCCCGCATGCAAAATGGATCAGGTGCTGGAGTGTTATTTGTTTCTCCACATGGGTACAACATTCCAAAGTCTTATAAACTATTATTCCCATGTACCAATAATATTGCAGAATATGAAGCTTTAACTAATGGCTTGAAAATGGCTATAGAATGGAATATCACAGAATTACATGTCTTTGGAGATTCTCAGCTAATCATCAACCAAGTCAATGAAGAGTATCAAACCAAGGATGACAAATTGATACCCTATAAAAAGATGGTTGATTCTTTGAAACGCTATTTCACCTTTGTGACGTTTCAACAAATCCCTAGGATAGAGAACAAAGCTGCAGACGCCATGGCCACATTAGCTTCACTTCTTCAGTTGGAGACACATGAATCCAAATTTGAATTCCTGGTGGAAGAGCTACACCATCCCATCTTTGACTCCTCTGAAAGCCGTGTCATTTGTGCCATTATCACACACGAGTCTTCCCGATATGGTGCTATCTATTCATATCTTCGTGATGGCATCATCCCTGACACATTCACCCGCTCCGAACGCTGAAACCTCATCCGTAACGCCTCTCGCCACACCCTCATCTCTGGTGACTTATATAGAAGGGGTTTAGATGGGACACTCCTTAGGTGCTTGGAAAAGGAGGAATCCAACCGAGCGTTAGCTGACATCCACGAGGGCATTTGTGGTGGGCATTCTAATGGTCTTGCCATGGCCCGAAGGTTGCTTAGGGTGGGATATTATTGGCCCACAATGCAGATAGACGCAGTCACCTTTGCTAAGTCATGTGAAAAATGTCAGAAACACGGCAACCTGATTCATGCTCCGGGTAGGGAACTAATCCCTTCTATTTCTCATTGGCCATTTCAGCGCTGGGCCTTTGATCTGGTTGGGCAAATTCACCCCAACTCATCAGGTGGACACAAGTTCATCATTACTGCCACTGACTACTTCACAAAATGGGTGGAGGCCGTACCACTTTCTGTTGCTTCAGGAAGGACCATTTCTTTGTTCATCTTGAACCATATCATTTGCCGATTTGGAGTGCCTTCTGAGATCATTACTGACAACGGAGGTCAATTTAAGAATAAAGACCTAAAGCACCTGTGCAAAAAGTTTAAAATCAAGCAACATTGGTCCTCCATATATTTCCCACAAGGAAATGGACAGGCCGAAGCTTCTAACAAAACCATTCTTAAGATTCTTCATAGAACAGTACACAAGAATGGTAGGGATTGGCACTTACAAATCAATCCAGCACTATGGGCTTACCGAACAAGCATTCGCACACCTACAGGGGCCACTCCTTTTTCTCTCACCTATGGCGCTGAAGCAATATTGCCTTTAGAAGTCGAGATACCATCCCTTAGAGTCTCACTCAAAGGTTTGATTACAGATGAGGATTACCGTGCCATGAGGTTGCAGGAACTAGAACTTCTAGATGAGAAGCATAAGGCTTCCTTTGATCATATGAGAGCGTATCAGAAGCGTATGTCCAAGGCATTCAACAAGAAGGTTCGCCCTAGAGAATTTCAAATAGGTGATCTTGTTTTACGAGAAAACCCTAAGAACCAGCAAAACAGAGAGCAAAAGGGCAAGTTTGAACCTAACTGGCTTGGACCATATGTCATCACAGCTGCTTTTGGTACTGGGGCGTATTTACTATCAGATCCTGATGGAGAACAGCTCCCTGATCCCATCAACATTGTGCACCTTAAGAAGTTCTATCCTTGATGCCCATTCTGTCTGGGGGCACCTTTTGTATATATCTTATTGGTCCTGAAAAAATACCAAAAAAATTGATATATGATGCTGAAAAAAATCCTAAAAAGCATAAAAAGTCCTGAAAAAAATACAAAAAAATCAAAATATTCAAAAAAATTAAAAAAATAGAAAAAGTGCCTTGGTGAAAACCTAGCAATAGGCGCCTTGGTAGAAAAAATACAAAAAAATCAAAAAAATGAAAAAATGAAAAAAATGATTCCAAGTGGTGAAAACCTGGAAACAGGCGCTACTTGAGGCCTTTGCACCCCTATTTGTTAGCATGCGTCCTTGACACTTAACCACTTTCCATCATGCCTTGACCTTATTTGGCCTAGTCTGGAATTGGTCTTTGTCTTTGTCTAGGGGGCATAACTGTTCGCATAGGTCCTTTTGGTGCGTTTGTCTCTTGGGGCATTTCACAACAGGTGTTTTTCAACACCACCCCAAACAGTGTTTTTCAACACTACCCTTGCGTCGAGTGTTTCTTAACACTTATCAGATGTCTTACCCAATAGTCCACAGTATGATGCGATATTTCCCATTTGCAGATATGATACTCAGAATTTGACTCTATGACCAACACACACGCACTTAAACAATCAACTCGCTGGCGATATGATGACTTTATTTCTCTTTGTGTGCTGTCTATGAGGATTTCTTTTGATGAGTGATCTCTCCCTGAGAAGTTTTCGATGATGCATAGCTAGAAGACTGAGGGAATGAGAACATGTTTTCTTTATTTATCTGCTTGTGGGTATATTTTGTTGGTCCTAACTGTCATGAGCATTTATGCTGGTCCTACTTGACACTATGGATTGACAAGGTATTATCCTTGACTGTTTTGCGAGTGCATGCTTTTAGCTATCCTGACTTTCATGTGTCTTGATACAAGCATAATCTTGCCATATCAAACTTAGGTAATCTTACTGCATTAGTCATCTTGACCTATATGTCTTTGATGCCTAGGTAAGATTTCCACATTTCTATCTGATAAAGATCATATTCATATCCACATAGTTACACTAGTGTGCATTATATGATCTTACGACGCTACCAATAACGCTCGATGATGATAATTAGATGTCTATAAGCGTTGTGACCTTGCAAGTCAACCACTTTCATAGTAGCTTGCATTTTTAGGTTCATGTTAGTCTAAGTCCTGCATCTTGCACATGGAGAGAGCTCTCCTTTTCATCCTACATGGACCTGTTAGTCAACTGCGCTCACCTTCTCTTCTTCTTGATCATATCTTTCATTTCTGATCTTTCATATCACATCATTTTCTATCCATTTTCGGACTCGAAATCGAAATCTGAGTCGGGTTTCCAAATTTTTTCCCCTTCTTCTGAGCAGTTGACTGACCTTTTGAGGCATAATTTGATTTTCGGTGGAATTTCTTCCTTCCATGTCTCTCAAATTTTCTAGTCTTTCATCCACTCTATTTCTAGTCTTCTATTTCTATTCTTCTACTTCCTCACTGGGGCATGTTTCATTGCCTAATGGTTAACCTATTGACCCTTACCTTCGATTGTGATTTCATTCTGATTTGATCAAATCTTTATCGATTTGCTGTCTCTCCTCTACCTGATTTCGATTTCGATTCCGAGGGGGCAGTATTTATGGGATTCTCATCCCTAATTCTCTTGATTTTCCTGATTCAGACATCTTTTGTGAGCTTTTGCTCAAAATTTGAGATTCTTATCTCCCATTTTTAGACATTGATTATTGCCTAGCAGCGACGGTGATAAGTTTTGTCTAAAGCTTGATTTGCACCTAGCAGCGACGGTGTTGGTCTAAGCTTTTGTTTATGTTTGTCCAGATGTGATCCCGAATCGACCTCACATCTGAGTTGTTTTGTGATCCCAAATCGATCTCACATTGCAACTTCATTCTTTGACTACATGTGTTCCCAAATCGATCACACATTAGTCAAAGAGGGGCAAATGTATGCACCCTAAAATGGTCGCCTAGACTTTGGGCCCCATTTATTCAATTTATCAATCCTGAATCATTTTGATCAATAATCAATATTTTCAACAATATCAATTTCTTGATCAAATCTTAATTTCGATCATATATTGGATTTTTATCCTTGGGCTAACCATTTATCCTAAGTCTTTATTTAATTAAAAGGAATATTTCCTCCCCTTTCAATTAAATAAAAAGCCCCACTTTCCTCTTATCCTAAGTTGCACAAAAAAAGCATTATTCATATTTTATAAAAAGGGAAAAAGCACTTTTGTCTCACATGAGGCTCAAAAGTCAACACTTCACTCTCATTGGAGGATGTTTGTGCACATGGATTGCTCCTCTTTCAAGCTCCACCGCTGATTAAGACTTTTTGCCTCTTAATCTTCATGGTCCATTCCTCCTCATTTCTTATAAAAGGAGAGCTCTCTCCTCCATTTGCATATAGATATAGATATCCTTGTTTTATGCTATTGTTATGCTGCAGGTTTTCTAGGTACATTTGGAGCTTTTGAAGACATTGAAGACTTGTTGCTTTCATCATTCTTAGTTGCATTTCATAATAGTTTTGCTTTCATAGTTGCATTCATGGCATTCTTAGTGTAGATTTCCTTTTATGCAATCTCACATAGTCTAAATAGGAAGGATTTGTAATCTATTGCTATTTCCTTTCATAGATTAGATTTCTTTTCAAGCATTGCATTGTTATCATTTAGCTTAGTTTGCACATTCATACTAGTTGCATTTACATTTCATTTCCATTTAGATTCTTGGAGATATTGGCATTGTTGCCCTTGTCTTCACTTGAATCTCTCATTGTGTGGTTGACTAGCAAGGTCACCTTCTTGTAGCTCTAGCTGAGAGCAAAACTCATAGTCCCTTGCAACTCCATACATAGAGAGCTATGAGCCGCTTTGTGAGGCCTCACTCTTGAGCAACCTTGCAAGTAATGGTTCATAGAAGTGCATATTTTAGTGTGTACAAGTAGATTTCCCAAAATGCCACCGAATACACATTTGCTAAATATTGAAACTATATAAACCTAAGAGAGGTCGAGAGTATCACGGACATCACCCTTATCGATTCAGGGTCCAACCCTTTCAAAAACATCACTAGTGGCTGGACACGAGACATCCAAAATGTTCATTTCCATGAGGTGCCACCACAAAAAACCAATCCACCCGCACTTAAAGACACCTTATGCGACGAAGCCCTGCTGACCAGTACTTTCTCAAGACCATTAATGGGACCTCCGCCCATCTCTTAACATCAACAGCCTCCCTAATGGCCTCAACAAGCATTTGCCAAGCTCTTCCACACTCCAACATGTAGACCTATTTATTCACTCACAGTGGCCAAATTAGAAATGGAACCACGCCAACTTCCTCACCTTCCTGTTCATCCTCATACATTTCATTGTAGTTGAAAGCCCAACCCGAGTGCTCCCATTTGAGTAGCAGCTCAATGCCCACCAAAACGGCCTGGTAAAAAAGGGACTCCATCACCCATTTTACCCTTTCCTCATGAACCCCTAATTCGAGCTCCCATGCCATGATCATGGTCACGATATCCACCTGCAACTTCCATCGCCTGTCATTATTGTGGAAGAGAGGACTGAGAGTATCCTGCATTGCCGAGATAACCTTCTCGGTTGGGATTTTTAACAATTTTTGCAACCGTATCTTCTCTACTGGCCCAAATAACCCCTTCAGTTATTTCTTCATCCTAAATGTGAAGTTTGGCTCCATAGTTTACCACCAACGCCGAACTTCAAAGAACACACAACAAAAAGCCCTGCTATCTGCTTAAAGCCTCTGCAATAGCGCGAGAACCCAAGCTTGTCCTTCGCATTAACCCCAACACCTTCACATAAATCTTCCTCTTAAAAGAGAATATAAGGCCACCAACTTCATCATGAAATAAAGGTGCACGTCCTTTCATAATCGTAAAAGCACTACTGAAGGGAAGCTTGCAAAATCTGCCACCCCAAACACAATCCACGCTGACATCATCCTACTTATTACTCCAACCTCCTGTCAAAAAGAATGTCCTCACCACAAACCCAATGCCTATTTCTAATATGCAGCACCTCCATCTCATCCAATGATGTGGACACTGTAGATAATGTGTCTGCTTCTATATTACCTTCCCGCTTAATATGTGTAATTTGAAAATCATCAAAGGAACTTAACTCTTCCCTAATTAAGTCAATGAGATTTTCCAAATGCCATGCTTTAATTGTTAATTTCATAATTGCCTGCACTATAATCATCGAATCACCCTCAAGGTGAATTTTTGAAACTCCACACTATTTTGCCAACCTAATTTCCATCAAAATTGCTTGTCCCTCAGCCATATTATTAGTCCCATCCTTCAATCACATAGCTCCTATAGCCACAGTCTCGCCCTTTGGATTCCTAATGATAGCCCCTACCCCTGATCTATCAGGATTACCTTGTGCAACTCCATCAAAATTAACCTTCATCCAACCCTCCTCTAGGGCTTTCCAAACAACCATATCCTCTTTTTGTTTTTTAGTTTTAATAATCAGAGAACTAAGAGGAGACCTAAATCTAATCCCAGGCCACTTTCTCTGTATAAGAGCACCCTTATGTGTAAAGGGAACATGTAGAGTTTTCTTTCTTGATGTTGCAACTCCCATGATTTCTTCAATAGCATGATCAATTTGGTTAATACTCCTTGACAGGGATTTAGCCTCCCCTCTGAAAATCCTTCTATTTTGTTCCTTCCACATTTCCCATAAGATAAGCGAAGGAGAAACAATCTAAATGCTTGATAATGTTGACTTCTATAACGATCTTGACCAAGCATCCAATAAACTCTTCACATTATTTTGTCTCGGTCCCATCCACCCTAACTTCATCTGCACATGGTCTCATCATTTACTTGCAAATTTACATTTCACAAGTAAATGGTCAATAGATTCCTCTTGACACTCACATAGAGCACACCTAGTCAGCCCTGCCATGCCTAGATGTTTCCTTCTTTCTGCAAATAAAATTCTACCTTTGCATGTAATCCATGTAAAGGCACCAGCTTTTGGGAGAACATCTTGATGCCAACATAAGTCCCGGGAAGTAAAAAGGGCATCCTCTGAGCCCTCAATAAGTCTATATCCTAACTTTACCAAGTAATTCCCGAATTGTGAACCACACTAGAAAAGCTTATCCTCCTTCCCACTATGATTAAGGATTTTTTTTTTAATCAAAAATGGCTTGCATGTGCACTTTTTGCTGAAGTGTAATATCCTCACCATCCAAACTCCTCCACCTAATCACAAACCCTTTCGCCCCAACTCTTAGAGAAATAATCCTGAAGATCCTCATGGCAATCTTCATTCATCAAAGCCTTATGCCCATCCCAAGAATCCACCCATAATTTAGCCTTTGATCCATTCCTTAACTGCCATGAGAGGTGATTTGTTATAACCTCTCTGCAAGAAAGGATAAAATTCCATATTGCAGATCCTTTAGACGGATCTCAAATTGTTAGGATCCTGTCATCATCAGCACAATCCAGATATTTTGCTTGCAACAACCTAACCCAATATTGAGTAGGATTTTTATACATACTCCAAACCAATTTAGCACCTAAGGCTTTATTCATGTAGTGCCAGTTACGAATTCCAACTCCACCATTTGCCTTTGGTCTACAAATTTTCTCCCATGCAAGTAAAGGAATCCTTTCATCATCATTAGCTCCATTCCAAAAAAATTTCCTCATTTTTTGAGTTAAAAGTTTTAGGATTTTCTTATGCATATCCATACACATCATAGAATAGATAGGTATAGCCGAAATCACAGATTGCAGCATAAGAATCCACCCTGTAGAGGACAACCACTTCCCTTTCCATCCTTCCATCTTCCTAAAACACTTATCAACCAGGTCTTTCCACAAATCTACTTTGTTTCCCTCGGAGAAGAAGGGAACCCCTAAGTATCAGCTAGGCATGCTCCCTTGCTGCATTTCTAAAATTTTGCAGATTCTAACCTATAACTGAAGTGGGGTGTTGAAGAAAAAGACCTCTGACTTTTTCCAATTTATAAACTGTCCAGACACTCTATACCATAAAGCAATAGAGTGTCCTTCATGATCCTTGCTTCTTGCACCGATGCCTCACCTCCCAAAAAGGTATCATCCACAAATTGTAGATGAGTCATAGCCTCCACATCTTCTGTGATCTTTATACCGAGCCACTGGACCCCTATCTCTACACTTCTTGATCAACCGTCCTAACACTTCTGCCATTATGATAAAAAGAAATGGTGATAAAGGGTCCCTTTTTCTAATGCCTTTCTCTTGAGAGAAGAAACCCTGCGGACTCCCATTCACCAACACAGAGAATCTTGGAGAGTCAATGCAGTCTTTTATCCATTGGATCCAATGATCCCCAAACCCAAACTTTTTTAGGACCTTCACTAAAAATATTTGATCAACTTCATCATAGGCTCGCTTAATATCCAATTTAACCATCATCTTTTGAGCTTTAGACAATCTAATTGAGTGCACTGCTTCATGGGCTACAATGATGCCTTCAAAAATAGATCTCCCCGGAGAGAAGCCACTTTGTTCTTCAAAAATGATTTTGTTTAAAACCTGTTTGAGTCTATTTGCAATCACTTTCGAGATGAATTTATAAACAGTGTTACATAGAGCTATGGGCCTAAAATCCTCAAAAGTAACCTGTTCATTCCTCTTAGGAACAAGGGCAATGAAAGTAGAGTTCAAATCTTTAAGAATGAAAACACCCTTCCTAGATTCTTCCACCACCTCCCATAAATCATTTTCAAAGATCGGCCATAATTTTTGAAAGAAAGAAATAGGAAAACCATCCGCCCCAGGTGCCTTATCACCACCCAACTTGAAAAGTGCATTTTTTACTTCCGATTTAGAGATGGGAGCCAATAAAAACTCATTCATGTCATCTGTGATAAGAGGGGGAATGACTTCCAAAATAGACTCATAAGTTCTCTTATCAATAACTTCCTGAGGTTTACATTTGGAGAAAAAATCCATAGCTTCCTTTTTAATGAAATCCCTATCCTCAATCAACTCTCTAGAGTTGTTCTTGATACTAAAAACTCTATTTTTTGCCCTTTGAATTTTGACTGAATTGTGAAAGAACTTTGTGTTTTTATGCCTAGCCTTCAACCAAGTCTCCCTTGATTTTTGTTTCCAAAAAATTTCCTCCTTTCTAAGCCAACCATTCAACTCCCTATTCAACCTCTTTTCCTCTTGAAAATCATATTCGTGCATGCCCAATTCAATTACTTTGAGGCTTAATTGCTTCAATTTATCTTCAATCCTACGAATTTCTTCAAAGATATTTCTAAAGTTTACTCTATTCCAGATTTTAAGTTGCTCCTTTATAAATTGTAATTTTTTGAAAAAAATAAAAGCTTTGTTACCCGCTCTTTTAGGAGCCTGTTCCCACCATTTTGAAATTAGATTGCCAAAGTCCTTTGTCTGGAACCACATCATCTCAAACTTGAAGGGGCATCTCTCAGGAGTCTTTTCATTTTGTATATATAAACAAATTGGGAAATGATCCAAACCTTGAAATGAAAAAATCTTAGCTTCACAGGTCCATAAAGCCTTTGCCTAGTTGCTAGCTAAAAAGAATCTATCTAGCTTCTCTGCTATGTTCAAGAAGCCCTCTCTGTGGTTAGTCCATGTAAAATCCCCTTTTTTGAAAGCAACCTCAATCAGACCACCCTCATCCACAAAATCACTGAAAGCTTGCTGACTAGTGCTACACCATCCCTTTCCTCCTTTCTTATCTTCAGGTTTTAAAATAGCGTTAAAGTCACCTCTCAAAATCACCATCTCATCTTTTAGATCCTTGAAAAAAGAAGCAATCTTTTCCCATAACCTTAGTTTGAGAAAACTGTTATTTGGGCCATAAATATTGAATAAAGAGAATTTACACCTAAGCTGTTTAGAGTAAACCTCCAGCCATTGCCAGTTAAAATCTTGATTCCTAACAACCACCTCTACAACAACCTCATTCTAGAGAACGCCCAAACCATGTGAAGCACCTTGAGATTCAGACCAACTACACTTCCATCTACTAAAATTTCTTTCATAAAATAAAAAATCCTCTTTCTTTATGTTTGTTTCTTGTAGAAAAATGAGATCAAGTTGCATTTGATCAAAACATCATTTGATTAAACGCAATTTGTTAGAGGCATTGCAACCTCTGACATTCCATGATAGGAGTTTCATTGCTCCTGGGAAAAGGCATAGCCTTTTCCCGATCTTAAAATCTTGGTTTGATCTGAAGCATTTCCTGTTATGGCCAGCTTCACCCTATTTGATTTAGGACCTCTCCTCTTCTTTTCCCCAATTCTTGGTTTAAGAATTTGTGATGGGGTTTGTTCAACTTGCCTAATGTCTGTAACGCTTGGTAACTCAGCTAAGCCAAGGTCATTTAAACCTCCATCGACCTCCTTTCCAGCATAATCTGAATCCCAATCTTTAGACCCATCACCACTGTCTTTGTTATTATCAAAGGCATTGTTTAAATTTATAATTGGTGAAATTTTTATATCCTTGTAATATAGATTATCATCTATATGCTCATCTTCATCCTTGAAAGGGGTGGGTTTGAGATCCTTGACCCTCTTGTAAGAAAGGGGCACTCTTTGTCTCCATCAAAGTTTTGTTTTCCAAAATAGGGCACCGATGAATATTGGGTGCTAGAATCTCTTGAGCCATGAGCATCCCGAGATTCATTGTTGCTGCTAAAACTTCCACTTCCCCTAGAGGGTTTGCTATATGTTTGTCCCCCTGAAGTGGTAAAGCCATGTTATAGTGAGTGTCTATCCTCTATGCTTCAAAAACCTCGGAAGGAGTATCCTTAACAACCTGTGTAGACAATCTATCATCCCCTGAGGAGGTTGGATAGATCACTCCTTGAATCATTGCTTCCTTAGCTAAATTGCACTCTTTCCTCCATTGAGGAGTATCGTCTTGTCCACGATCCTGGAATCTCCCCTAACTTGCAATCGGGTCTACAGAAACTATCCAACCTCTTACAAGTTCCTGTTCAATTTGATCAAGGAGTTTATCCTCTTTAGCCTACAAAGGCTATTGTGGAGTCGAGAGTACATTCTCCAGTTCCTCTCCCTCCCATATTTCCACCATTTTTTTCCAAGACCCATTATCTATTCCTAAGATGATATAATCTGGAATGGGATCATTGTTTTGAATCTTGATAAGGAAGAAGCATCCTTTTTATTAATCACTTCTTTAGCTGACTAAAAGATCCAATCTTATTACCTATTTGTTTTAGAGTAATTTCATCCCAGTATTCCATAGGGAGGTTGTGGAGATTCAACTAGACTGGGTACTCCTTGAGCTTCTCTTTCTGAGGATCGAAATTTTCCTCCCAGTCTTTCAAGTAGATCCCATGCCCACTTATTAGGTAAGGGGCATTGTTTAGGATCCATAATTTCTCTTCTTTTGTAGCACAAATCCCCATGTAAAAACCATTTGATAGGGTTTTAAGTTTAACATTTTTACCCTAGACCCGACTACACCAATCCCTTACCAAAGATACCGAGGGCCAGGGTCCTAACCATTTAAAGAAAAAATCCCTTTCTTTGAGGGATTCAATAGCATCTACCCATTGAGGATTAGCAATCTTGAGAGTTGACATTACCTCATTTTTTATATTGCTCTCCTTTTCCTTGACAGGTTGCGGGGAAACCTCTGGTTGCATTTTTTGCCTGTAGAACCACCCCTTGATCTTTGTAAAGTCAAAGTTACCTCCAAACCATGTGTATAAAGGAGCATTACCATGAGGTCCTTGATCACTGAACCTATTCTAGTTCTCCCCTCTCCTTCTATTCCCAGAAAAGACCGGTCGAGGGTTTCGAAACTCCCTACTTTCAAACCTCCTTTCAAGGCCAAAACATTCATTCTAACGGAACTGGTTGCGATGATTGAAAGGCCAACTTTTCTAACCCTACCCATTGTAAAACTGACCATGATGCCTTTGAAAATGAGCTCTTGCTCCCTTTTTTGTTCCGTCTCCGAAGGTTCAATTTGTAGGTGACCGTTGCCTGCCAGCTAACACCCGCTGCTTCCACATCGTGCTAATTCACATGCCTTTAATTATGATACACTTTTGAAATTATCACTCATTGGTCATTTGGAAATTCAAGATATAAGTATCAGAATATAAACTATTGTAAAAGGAAGAAACACATATGTATCATCATTTAATACAAAATATAAAAGTATCCCATAGACACATAGTTGCTATTATAACAACCATCCTCTAATCCCATGGTGTCCTAGTCTCAAGGTAAGAAAAAATTACTTAAGCCATCATATAAGTATCATCCTAAAGTTTAAATAGACATTGACTATGGATATACAAAATTGAGCCATAATAAATTACAGAGTTTCACTGCAATTTCTATGTCCACTTACAATAATAAATTATAGAGTTTCACTGCAATTTCTATGTCCATTGCCATTAAAATATATCACTCCTCCTGTTATATAGGCATCCTTCTCATTAAGTGTTGCCATTAAAATATATCACTCCTATTATATAATGTATATGCATACTTGTTTAAAATGTCATGCTTGTTGCTCTTAAATATTATTACCATTTCACTCAAATTTACATGACATTAAAGCTAAGCCCAAAATGTATACATACGTGTAAGTATAGGAGAAGCTAGATTCTGCAACTATTGAAAAAAAAAACTATACCAATAGCAGCTTACGAGAAATTATACTTGTGCTTACCACACCATACCTCAGCATCATACTGCTTATCATTTTCAAGCTTCAGCGAGACTTCATACCACGCATTGTCCACAGATTTGTACGCAATGTTGATTTAGGCTGGAGGTAAACTACATGTGTCATGTAAACAATATGGCTGAATGCAATCTCTTTTGCGCATTTTCAAGAGTTTTCCCACCAATAAAAATGTAAATAATGCATTGAACGCAATCTACGAACACTGCGTGGTATGAAGTCTCGCTAAAGCTTGAAATATATCACTCCTCATGTTATTGTCAAATTTAAATTCAAATATTTCTCAAAACATTTATTCTTGTAGAATTCAGATATCATTATCTCAATAATAAAACAACCTTGCATAATAACTTTTGAATCACATTAACACACACCCATGTTCTGTAGCATAGTTCATTTTAGAAGTGTATGGCTTGATTATGCACATGCATAATTGTAGATGAGGATCAGTAATAGGGTGTCAGGCACTGCTTAGATCCTTTGGATCTAACCCCATCTTTTCCTTCCTTGCAGGTTTTGGATCATACAAGAGCATACTGGATTAAACCTTGGGTCAACACTTCATTACATTAGGCAATGTCTGGTACCTTCATTATTTATGTTCATCCACTTATGTATGTTTGCATTCATTCATATTCTTCTGAAAGTTGGCTATTAGCGACCATATATGACGATTCTTGATGTTTTTAGGTCATTTGATGAAAATATGTAAAAGTTTCTTAAAAGTTTATATTTTATATTTTAATTTTTAAAATCATAAAATGAATAAAATTTAAAGATAACAAATTAAGATAATCTTTGTCTTCACTTAAAAAAAACAAAACATAAAGCTCATAAAGCATGGTAAAAGAGGGCCCTAACTGTGGTAAAATGGGAAAGTTGCCACCTTACACTGCTCTTCATATGGCAACTGCTAAGGAATTAGGTTATAAAATTTCAAGGCATGAAATTTTATACTTTTTGACATCATACTTTTTTCTCTTTAGCATTAAGTTTACAATGTGGGAGAGTCGAAGAAAATATATGTACAGTTATAAAATTTCATGCCTTGAAATTTGGCATGCAATTTTATAACATAGTTCCTTAGTATTTGATCTTTATATGGCAGCCATGACTTGAGGTAAGCATTTGAGCTTTGTATTCTCATTAACTCAATTTTATTTTGATGGCATTTGTTAATTTAATGGCAAAATATGAATGTTAATACTGACATTGTTTACATCTTTGCATTTGGAATGCTCGATGACACGCGAGCTTTGAGAGCTAGGGCATCGTTGCTATTACCTTCAAGGCATTGTGTGAAGTGTTTGATCTTTCTTTATTTGTTTTGTTGTTGATATTCACTATGTGGTACTCCCCATTTATGATCATTTCATGAGGAAATATCTTGATGGCTCACGGGCTGCAAGCTAGGGCATCATACATTGTTCATGAGCTCACTGTTTAATACTGACATTGTTTACATTTTTTCATTTGGAATGCTCAATGACCTGCAAGCTTTGAGAGCTAGGGCATCATTTCTATTACCTTCAAGACATTGTGTGAAGTGTTTGATCTCTCTTTATTTGTTTTGTTGTTGATATTCACTATGTGGTACTCCCTGTTTATGATAATTTCATGAGGAAATGTCTTGGTGGCTCACGGGCTATAAGCTAGGGCATCATACATTATTTATGAGCTCACTGTTTAATACTAGCATTGTTTACATCTTTTCATTTGGAATGCTTGATGGCTCACGAGCTTTGAGAGCTAGGGCATCGTTGTTATTACCTTCAAGGCATTGTGCGAAGTGTTTGATCTTTTTTTATTTGTTTTGTTGTTGATATTCACTATGTGGTACTCCTTGTTTATGATCATTCACGAGAAAATGTCTTGATGGCTCACAAGCTACAAGCTAGGGCATCATACATTATTCATGATCTCATTGTTTAATACTGGCATTGTTTACATCTTTCTATTTGAAATGCTTGATGACCTGCGAGCTTTGAGAGCTAGGGCATCATTTCTATTACCTTGAAGACATTGTGTGAAGTGTTTGATCTCTCTTTATTTGTTTTGTTGTTGATATTCACTATGTGGTACTCCCCATTTATGATCATTTCATGAGGAAATGTCTTGATGGCTCAGGGGCTGCAAGCTAGGGCATCATACATTGTTCATGAGCTCACTGTTTAATATCTGACATCATGTAAACATACATTAATACACTTACTATTTTGAATTTGAGCTTGGGCATCATGCAATGTTATTGATGTCATTGCATGCTCACTTCTGTTGTGCACCATATATTATTCTATACACTGTTTATTTCATTGAGACTGTGAGCTTGACATTTGTAATGTATTTTTTGTTATTGGATCAATGCTACCATGTTGTTGAGTCCGTGTAAGGCTTGCAAGGTTTTACCCCAAAATTTATCAGTAATAAATAAGGACATCAGTAATAAAATAATACACTTACTATTTTGAATTTGAGCTCAGGCATCATGCAATGTTATTGTTGTCATTGCATGCTTGTTGCTGTTGTGCACCATAAAAACAACAAGAATGCAATGTTGTGAAATTTTGGGATTAAATTGGTGAGTTTGTATACTTTCTCCATTTTAAACTAACCTATGACTTCAAAGGAGGAATTATGAAATATAGTTGTAGGTGGTTATCTCTTCTATAATGATGGATGAGTCAAAGGTAATGATCAATGAGGTTGCTGCTATTAGATCATACGTATATTAATACACTTATTATTTTGAATTTGAGCTCGGGCATCATATATTGTTTTATACACTGTTTATTTCATTGAGACCGTGAGCTTGGCATTTGTAATGTATTTCCTGTTATTGGATTAATATTGCCATTTTGTTGAGGTTGTAGATGTCCTTTTACTAATCATGTATAAACAACATATATACCATGTCAAATCATATCCCATGAGGTGTTTCTTGATAACACATTTGACATCATAATTTTTGCTCCATTTTGCTCTTGATTTACTCACTGCATGCATATGTTTCTTGAGTGCACATGTTATGTAGCACAGTTTATTTTAGAAGTGTATGGCTTGACTATGCACATGCATAATTGTAGATGAGGATTAGTAATAGGCTGCCAGGAATTACTTAGATCCTTTGGATCTAACCCCATCTTTTCCTTCCTTGTAGGTTTTGGATCATACAAGAGCATACTGGATTGAACCCTGGGTCAACACTTCATTACTTTAGGCAATGTTTGGTACCTTCATTATTTATGTTCATCCACTTATGTATGTTTGCATTCATTCATATTCTTCTGAATGTTGGCTATTAGTGACCATATAGGACCATTCTTAATGTTTTTGGCTCATTTGATGAAAAGATGTAAATAGGGACATCAGTAATAAAATAGGAATATCTTAATCTTTATGAGCTCAAATTCAAAATAGTAAGTGTATTATTTTATTACCGATGTCCCTATTTTGAAGTGTTTGATCATTTCTATTACCTTCAAGGCATTGTGTAAAGTGTTTGATCTTTCTTTATTTGTTTTGTTGTGCATATACCTTCTCTGATCAACTCTGATATACACAGGTGATGAACATTCATATTTTCCTAAGCAGTACTGTGAGATTTCCTTCCAACACATGTACTATTGTGAAAATCATCACAAATCCATTTGTCGTAGGAAAGCTCATAGCACACATGTCTAGATGTCTGCATGTTTTTCACCTGTTCATATACCAAATGATGAATGCTCAATTGTTGTAATGGAAAAGCATTAGAACCGTCCATATAGGACCTTTGTTATTTATGTTCATCCACTTATGTATGTTTGCATTCATTTATATTCTTCTGAAAGTTGGCTATTAGCGACCATATAGGAACATTCTTGATGTTTTTGGGTCATTTGATGAAAAGATGTAAATAGGGACATCAGTAATAAAATAGGAATATGAGGTGCTCAAACAGTGAGCTCATAAAATAATATATTTAGTCTTAATAAAATCTTATAAAATGACATATATTGTGTGAAGTGTTTGATCTCTCTTTATTTGTTTTGGTGTTGATATTCACTATGTGGTACTCCCTGTTTATGATCATTTCATGAGGAAATATCTTGATGGCTCACGGGTTGCAAGCTAGGGCATCATACATTGTTCATGAGCTCACTGTTTAATACTGGCATTGTTTACATCTTTTTATTTATAATGCTTGATGACCCACGAGCTTTGAGAGCTAGGGCATTGTTTCTATTACCTTCAAGGCATTGTGTGAAGTGTTTGATCTCTCTTTATTTGTTTTGTTGTTGATATTCACTATGTGGTACTCCCCGTTTATGATCATTTCATGAGGAAATGTCTTGATGGCTTGTGGGCTACAAGCTAGGGCATCATACATTGTTTATGAGCTCACTATTTGAGCACCTCGTGTCCCTATTTGATTGGTTGGTAATCAAATAGTGAGCTCATAAAAAATGCATGATGCCTGAGTTTAAATTCAAAACAGTAAGTGTATTATTTTATTAAGACTAAATATATTGTTTTATTAAGATTTTATTAAGACACAATATTTTAGGTTAGTTTTATGTTGTTTTATAAGATTTTATTAAGACTAAATATATGATGTAAACTCATAATTATACTTGATATATATATACTTCAAAAGAGGAATTATGAAATATAGTTGTAGGTAGTTATCTCTTCTATAATGATGTAAGAATGAAAGGTAATGATCAATGAGGTTGCTGCTATTAGATCATACATTAATACACTTACTGTTTTGAATTTGAGCTCGGGCATTATGCAATGTTATTTGTCATTGCATTGTTGCTACTGTTGTGCACCATATATTGTTTTATACACTATTTATTTCATTGAGACTGTGAGCTTGGTTTTTCTTTCAGAAGTGTATGACTTGACTATGCACATGCATAATTGTAGATGAGGATCAATAATAGGCTGCCATTCATTGCTTAGATATTTTTTTATCTAACCTCCATCTCTCTTTTCTTTACAGGTTCTGGATCACACAGGGGCACACTAGATTCATACCCAAGTAAAAAATTCATCACTTCAGGGAATGTCTAGCACCTTTATTATTTATGTTCATCCTCTTATGTTTTGAATTTGAATTTGAGCTCATAAAGATTAAGACATCCTACTGTTTTGAATTTCTATGTGCTTTGAGCCAATGAAATTTTTGTAATTTTGTAATTTTGTAATTTTGAAAAAGAAAGTGCCATTTGTAATTTTTGTGAATTCGAAGAGCTACCATGAAGACGACACTGCACTTTTGCGTGGTGTGAAGAGGGCATTGTTTATGAGCTCACTATTTGAGCACCTTAATTTCATTTTGATGACATTTGTTGATTTAATGACACAATATGAATGTTAATAGTGGCATTGTTTACATATTAGCATTTGGAATGCTCGATGACCTGTGAGCTTTGAGAGCTAGGGCATCATTGCTATTACCTTCAATGCATTGTGTGAAGTGTTTGATCTCTCTTTATTTGTTTTGTTGTTGATATTCACTATGTGGTACTCCCCATTTATGATCATTTCATGAAGAAATGTCTTGATGGCTCGCAGACTGCAAGCTAGGGCATCATACATTGTTCATGAGCTCAGTACTGTTTAATACTAGCATTGTTCATGAGCTCAGTACTATTTAATACTAGCATTGTTCATGAGCTCAGTACTGTTTAATACTAGCATTGTTCATGAACTCACTGTTTAATATCTGGCCAGGCCATGTAAATGGTACTAGGCAAACCCAATCAACCCAAAAAAATGTGCCATGTTTATCTTTGTCAAATACAATTGCTCACCATTTTGTTCTTGTTCTTCACACAAATATTGCATCAAAAGTAATTGTAAACAATGATTCAAAGAAAACAACTACAATAGATCAGACCCCAAAAGAATACAGTCAACTACAATAGCTCATAGTCTCAATGAAATAAACAATGTATAAAATAATATATGGTGCACAACAACAACAAGCATGCAATGACATCAATAACATTGCATGATGCTCGAGCTCAAATTCAAAACAGTAAGTGTATTAATGTATGATCTAATAGCAGCAACCTCATTGATATATCTTTGTTATATTGATGCTATTATATCAAATAGGGATATCAGTAATAAAATAATGCACTTATTGTTTTGAATTTGAGCTCATAAAGATTAAGATATCCTACTATTTTGAATTTCTATGTGCTTTGAGCCAATGAAATTTTTATCATCATGATGAAGTAATAATGCATTAAATGTCTTACTTATGTCCCTATTTGATTGGAGGGTGCTCTGTTTGTTATATTGCTGCTATCAAAATAGAATGGCAGTGGTGATTCAATGCATCTACAGCCTCAACAACATGGTAGCATTGATCCAATAACAAAAAATACATTACAAATGTCAAGCTCACGATCTTAATGAAATAAATAGTGTATAAAACAATATATGGTGCACAACAACAACAAGCATGCAATGACAAAAATAACATTGCATGATGCCTGAGCTCAAATTCAAAATAGTAAGTGTATTAATATATGATCTAATAGCAGCAACCTCATTGATCATTACCTTTCACTCCTCCATCATTATAGAAGAGATAACTACCTACAACTAAGGCATCATGCATTGTTTATGAGTTCACTATTTGAGCACCTCATGTCCCTATTTGATTGGTCAGTGCTCAAATAGTGAGCTCATAAATAATGCATGATGCCCTGGCTTGCAGCCCGTAAGCCATCAAGACATTTCCTCATGAAATGATCATAAACGGGGAGTACCACATAGTGAATATCGAAACAATAAAATAAATAAAGAGAGATCAAACACTTCACATGATATATGTTGTTTTATAAGATTTTATTAAGACTAAATATATTATTTTATGAGCTCACTGTTTGAGCACCTCATGTCCCTATTTGATTGGTCGGTGCTCTATTTGTTATATTGATGCTATTAGATCAAATAGGGACATAGAATTCGATATCAACCTATCATATATCCATTCCAAATGATATAACTCCATTTTAATAAACATACATGCCAACCATTTGACAAAATGTCCATATGAAATCTAGAGCAATACATTAATTTTATAGCAAATTATTTTTATAATGAATTAATTTTATAGTGAATTCATGATTTATAGTGAATTAATTTTATAGTGAATTCATGATTTATAATCCAGTTGTAGCAGCTCAATGTGTTTGAACTCAAAAATGCCTTTTACTTGGTTTCCTACAAAGCCTTTGGCGAAATCTGTCAGAAAATGAGAAGCTATGAGAAGGTGACATGAAGCTAATGAAAGGAGGCATCTCCAATTTGTTTTGCAGATATACACATTAAGGATCATGTCAGATAATACAAGGGAATTTGATCAAAATAGGGAGACAATCGCTAGATTGTTGTCTAACTTTCAAAGAGAAGGTGATGACAAATGTTATTGTCCATGCAAGAGTTGTAATGGCTTAAAGACAAGAAGAATCAAAATCAAAATAGAAAAGAGACATTATAGGGAGAATGGTCACATTGAAGGGGGGTTTGATTATAATCCAGTGGTAAGTTATTTGTTATATTATTTTCATAATTAATATACATATGAACCATGGAAGGAGGTTTGATTATCACATTGAAGGGGGGTTTGATTATCATCATTTTTATATAGGTCGATCTCCCCAGTGTGAATATAGAGGAACATGGAGGTGTGAGTATTGAAGTTGAAGATCATGATCCCATGGAAGATGACAATAATGCGCCAGAAAACACATTTGAAGATGATGGTATGAATGGATTGATCATTGACACATTTGATATTGGTGCTGCTGGTGCTAATGATGATGATTATGATGAGGATGACATTGACAATGTCCATGATATACCTCTGCTTGAGAAGGTGGACATAACCCTTTATGAAGGCTCCCAATCTACTCTTCTATCTGTTGTATTGTTGTTGGTGAATTTGAAGGTTATGAATGGTTTATCCAACATATAAATGTCACGTATGCTAAAGTTTGTCATATATGTCATTATAGTCTATAAAAGGTGAAACATGTACCATTAAGATTGTTTATACTATTGACTTATATTATTTGTTGTAGATTGATAGGTGACTTTCTGTTACCACCATCAAATGTTCTCTCTCGCTCGTACTGAGAATTATGTGTCACTATAAAACATATTGGAATGGAGTATCAAATAATAGATGTTTGTCCTGAATATCATATTATTTATTATAAAGAACATGAAAATGAAATAGAATGCCCTGAATGTCATACGAGCAGATATCGAGATGATCAAATGACAAAAAAGGTGCCTCACAAGGTTCTTCGTCACATCCCCATTATTCCACGTCTAAAATGATTATTCAGGTGCAATAGCTTGGCATAATTTATGGATTACCATGCACACGACAGGAGTTGAGATGACATTATTCGATTGCCCGCGGATGGTTCATCACTTATGGACATAGAGGAAAAGTGGCCAAACTTTAAAGAGGAACCTCAAAATCTCAGGCTTTCTCTAGCATCAGACAATGTCAATCCACATGGAGAGATGAGATCCATTTACTCGGTGTGGCCTATTTTTGTTATAAACAATAACCTTCCTCCATGGATGTCAATAAAGAGGGAGCACATTATATTGACAATGATTGTTCTAGGTGTTTTATTATTTTATAGTTATCTACATGTAATTATAAGTCTTGGAGTGAAATGACCACAATAATTATCTGATGTTGTTATTAATTCAACTAGGTAAGTACCAAGTGAAAGATATGAATGTATATATTGCACCTCTTATCGACGAGTTTTTGGTGTTATGGAATGGTTTCACTATGTATGACATCTCTCGACCAATTGGACAAAGACAATTTCAATTCCATGCAATGCTTGTATGGACAATTCATGATGCTCCAGGGTTGACACATTTCAGTGGTATGTTATGGTGAATTCTAGTTGTACGCAATAATTCAAATTCTAAAAATATACATTTTTAATCCAATTGTATCGTTATCTTGTAGGTCTTCAAACAAAGGGAAAATTTGCATGTCTAATGTGTGGTCCAAAGATGAAATCCCGTCATTCTAAAAGTTTAAGAAAATAGGTGTTTGATGAGAATAGGCAGTTTCTCTCTAGAAATCATAAGTATCAAAGTGCAGAAAGACATATTTTCAATGGGAAAAAAGATACTACATCAAAGCCTCGAAGAATGACACCTCACCTATGGCAGTTGGAATATAATAAAATTCAAGGTAATATCATTCCACATAATGGTCGATGTTTGAAAATTATATATTTTGATTATGTTTTGTTGGTTAATTATGTAGTTGATGATCTTGACCAACAAAACATATAGTAGGCTAAAATGTTATGATCTTGATTATGTAGTTGTTGGTTAATTATGTAGTTGGTTAAAATGTTATCCCAGAGAATTTAGTAGGCTGCCCTACTATGAGCATCTACAAATTGTGCATTTGTTTGATACTAGACAAATTGGAAAGAATGTAATAGAAACACTGTGAAAAATATTGGACAAAAGGCATTACAAAGAAAAACTTGGCAAAATTTGTAGTGACATTCATGATTCCAATCATGCAATGAAAAATATCATTGAATCAAATAGCAATGGAGACCAGATCAATGCAAGTGCTCTTCCTTGGTTATTAATAGAGCAACAAAGTAATGCCATAAAATAAGTGATCTGAAAAATTTGATTTCCTACAGGATTTGCTGCAAATATAAGAAATCTCATATAAAAGAAAAGTGATTTTGGGTCAGGGATGAAAACACATGATTGACATACCTTCATCAAGGTAAGTCATAGTCTTTTGTATTTACAATATATTTGTGTAATTGCATTGAATTTTTATTGTATGAAATGATCAATTGACAATTGTTGCAGTATTTGCTACCCCTATCTCTCCCAAAGAACTTCGACAATAATATCAAACAAGTGATATATGATCTTAGAAAATATATGAGGAAAGCAACAATATTTGTTCAATATATCAAACAATAATATCAAACAAGTAATATATTGTAAATTTTCGTATTTATATATTTATGTCTTGAATCCCTTGTAAGTGG
This sequence comes from Chamaecyparis obtusa, assembly GCA_027943335.1. Lineage (NCBI taxonomy): Eukaryota > Viridiplantae > Streptophyta > Pinopsida > Cupressales > Cupressaceae > Chamaecyparis > Chamaecyparis obtusa. The sequence continues at coordinate 2,361,103 of BSBK01002760.1, forward strand.
TTGTCATTTAAATAAATCCATAAAGAAGATATAAAATATTGGAAGAAAAGAATTTATCGATTAATGTTTGAAATGTAAAAGTGTTTACCTCCAGCTTTTTTCAATACACAAGAACACTACCTCATACACCAAGTTGAGGAGATTGAATTGTGTGGACTTGTACATACTAGGTCAATGTGGATGGTTGAGAGACACTTGAAATTTTTGAAGGGTTTGGTATGACAAAGAGCACGTCCTGAGGGTTCTATGGTTGAGGGATATATGGTATACCGGATGATGGTGTACATTACTCAATATCTTCCTAATTTTGCAGCAAAGACCCATATAGATTGCATTTGGGATCTTGACTCAATTAAAAAATTTGAAGAGGAGTACTTGGTGGGAAATAATAGATTTAGGAAACTGAAAGGTAATAAATTATGAGATGTTATTGTAGTTAATTAATTCTTAATCTTCAAAATAAATCTGTTGTAAGTCATCTCTTTACTTTTGTACAGCTGCTAAAGAGTGGGATGCAATACATTTGTTTATTGCAAACAATCAAGATTGGATGATGGTATGGATTGAACGATGTCAGGATGATGGTCATAGATTAACATGAAAATCCATGTCTTCATTGGTTATACAAGCTCATCGTAATAGAGATCCCAATGTTACACAAAAGGAAATAGATTTAGCATATGGTTTAAGAGATCATCAGGTACTTATAAATTTGTTAATTAATCAACTATATGTTTTTCAACTCGTGATGCAATAATTTATATATGTTTGACATTATTGAAGGTGAAACACCACAAGGCTATGTTTTGTAATGGTTATAAATTTCACATCAAAAAGTTGGATGACACGAAAAGAACTTGTGATTCTAGGATAAGTGCAGTGTTCCAGGTGACTAATATTTCATCTAGAAATGACTTACATCCTCGAGAGTCACAAAATCGATACTATGGTATTTTGGTTGATATACTTGACAGTGACTTTAATTCTTTCAAATTAGTTCTCTTCGTTGTGAAATGGTACATACTATGACTTAATAAAAATGATCCTGATAGAACTGTTATTGAACATGACAATGGATTTCCAATGATTAATACAAGGTTGTTTGAGCGAGTTGGAGAAGAGCCCTATGTTCTTCCAAGCCAATGTGAGCAGGTATTTTACTCAGAGGTTCCACATAAACTGGGTTAGTCATTTATTGTTAGACATGATCCAAGAGGAAGGCCGATAAAGTATAATGCGACGGAAGAAGATACCGAGGAAGATGAAGAAGTGGAAGATGATGTAGATGATGATCACGATCGAGAGCTAGTCGAAGAAGAATATGAAGAAGAAGACGATGACAATGCTGCTACTGATGACGATGATGCTGCTACTAATGAGGATGATGATGACAATGATAATGATGATGATGATGATGCTGATGGTGATGACGACAACAACGGCGATGATAGTGGTGGTGATGATGTAATCGACGATGATGATCTTGATGATGAGATGGATGAAGAAGAATATCAATGACATGAATGAAATGTATAATTATGCCAGATGTTTGGCATGTTCTAATGATTGTTTTATATGTACTACTCTTATTCACCTTGTTTTATATGTCCTACTTATATATCTTTGCTCTTTTGTATTTTTTGAGGTATTTTTTTATATCAATGCATTTAATCTAAATACTATCTTATGAGAGTTGCTTCTGCTAATTTTCTATTTCCTTGCACATCAATGATGTTAAATCACAGGGGATTCTCTTTGTTCCCTGCAATAGAGTGAGCTAATTTTGAATTACTTAGTAATTGCTTTTTATTGCATGGTTGTCTTTGGTTTGTCATTTTGTTTTGAGTGTCTAGTGATTTAAACCAAAGACTTCGACTTAGCCAAAAAATGTGCAAGTCCACATTAGTATGTTTCTTTTTATTGTAATTATAATTAGTATGAATGAACAAAATAATGACAATGCAATATTTGTGATAATGCAATATTTGTCGAAATAGCGTCGATGACTTTGGTCAATGTGTCTATGTGTCAATATGGTGTTGGCCCATGCATGTTGAAGACGTCACACACAACAAGTAATCCTGGGCATCAATTTAGGTTTGCCCAAATAGGAAAAAGGTCTGGATACGTAATTATATTTTATGTTTAAAAATAATGTGACAACTAATCATTTTATGAAGAAATGATGTACATTTAGTATTGGAGGGAAATAGTGGATGTTAATACTTTCGGTGGGTTGATCAAACCACATTTACATCTACCCCATCTACATCTATACCTGATGTAGGAAATGAGTGCAACTTGTGCAAGGCTCGAGAGGCAGCTAGTGCCGCCAAGATTGCTTCAATGGTGAAAGCAGAAATCATATTTTTGTGATGCCTTCTTTGTGTAGTTTGTGCACTACTTTGTTGGGACCATATGCGTAAATGTGGTTAACAAAGGGCTATTGTAGATACTGATTTTTTTAAAAGAATTTCTAGTAGATACACATAAAGAACATGCACATAAACAGGACAAATGAGAAACATAAATGTAGATATCACAACAGCTGAGAAACATAAATGTAGGCATCATGGTCACAATTTTTTGGAGACACAACATAATTGAATGGTATACCCAGACGATGCAACACAACTATATATCACTCCTCTGGTTCCAAGTTTACACTACAGTAAACAAACCCATAGATAAAAAATAAATTTAGAGAGAGGAGGAGGGCCGTAATGACCAAAATAATACATGGTCCCTATATTATTTCAGTCATTATTGCTCTCCTCCTGCTCTCTAAATTTATTTTTTATCATATGGGTTTTGTTTATAGTAGTGTTGACTTGGAATTGGAGGAGTAGTGGTTGTGTTGCATCATTTGGGTATACCACTCAATTATGTTGCATTTCCAAAAAATTGTGACCATGATGCCTACATTTATGTTTCTCAGTTGTTGTGTCCCAGGACCCCTTATGACCCTTTATGATCCCTAAGAATACATCTTAGAGGTTTTAAAATGTCGTAAAGGGTCATAAGAGGCTCCTAGGAGGGGTCAGATGAGCTTCCACCTTCACGTGGTTGGTCCTGTTAAGTAGAGAATGTTAAAATATTCTTGAAACAAAGAGAAGCTCAATAATTTAAGATCTCAATCCATGTACGACAAATATATATTGATCCATCTCAATGACTACCAAATCAACAGATCTCTGCCAAGAACCCAGTCGCAAAGAAACACCACAAACCACACCGTGAACCCACTGTGAAGAGGCATCCAATGTCTCATAAGTCACATCAAATGACCCACTTTCTATAATCTAAGTCTCTAAGCTTGGTTCACCAAGAAGAAGACTTCTCCCAAGTCATCACGGGCACCATAGTGATCTATGAATCTCCAATGTGCAAGTTCTGCATGTCGCTCTCTTGACATCACATCTAACTCATTCAAAACTATGGCAAAAATGGTAGACGATCCCATCGATCCATCACAACCCGATCTCAACAACAATGCAAAGAGTAGCTTGATTCTGTCTTCAAGCTGATCAATGCACAGTCTACTCAAACTCCAAGTCAAGTCACTACAACACTCCATAGGAACAAAGCACATCTAATTCAGACCAAAGAAGTCAAGAAGTCTCTCAAATTAGATCCGAATGCAATCAGGTCCGCATATATCCCACGAACACATCAGGAAGAATGCATGTCTGATTGTCACACTAGCTTCTTATGCTGGAGCAGTCTCTATCAAAAATCTTGATTCGGTAAGATCCATTCCAAATCCAAGTCTCTAGACTTGACTCAATAATCCACGAGCCACTACCAAATCTACTGCAAAGTCATCTCCAAATGATCCATAACCAAATCATGAGTAGGAACCAGATCTACAAGAACACCATTCTGAATCGATACCAATTAGATTGACAAATATATATATATATATATATATATATATATATATATATATATATATATATATATATATATATATATATATATATATATATATATAACTAATTGTTGTCGCAACTATGACGACCATAAAATAGTGACAGTTATTTGTCGAAACAATCTGACATCTAGACGTCGCATGTACAGCATCGCTATTGGTAAAAAAACTATAAACGACGAATATGCATTGTAAATTTTTGATGGGTCTCCATTGCATGTACAACATAGTTGTCGTTGAAAACTACAAATGATGGATATTCATCATAAATTTTCAATGGATATCTATCACATTAACAACATCTCCGTTGGTAAACAAACTACAAATGACGGTGACCCATCAGAAGATTCTGACGAGTTGTTGTCGTTTGTAGTTTGTTTGCGACGGATAGGCGTCCCAATTATGATGGCCACAAATAGGTCTGACGACAGGTTCATCTTGTTGGCACCCCCTTCTTGCGACATCCATTGTCATCATAATTATGAGGCCCATCAAAGCCATCATTTTTTCCAACTGCAAAACTGCAACATCGGGTGGTGTCACTTTATCGATGGTATACAGTCGTAATTCTGATGATTTATCATCAAAAAAAGGGCTCAAATCTACTAGTGCATTTACAAATCCCTAAGTTACATAAGTGAAAAGAGTAATGAAAAAAATGGAGGAGGAATCTCTTCACGTAAACATCTACCGGCAAGGTGTGGCCTTAGCAGTGAATATTAAAAAGTTTAATATAATTAATTTATACCAACAAAAAATATCAAATCGACCAATAGAAAAAAACTACATGCTAAATTAGAGATGGTTCACTCTTCACAGATTATGCAGCCAACCATCCTGGTTAGATCACAATAGTTCCTGTGCAATAACTCACGTCCCATAGAAATTCATTCCATCAATTCTTAGAGCAACACTTGCACAAATTCTTTGACAATTTTTATAGTTTTACATGCACAAATATATTATTGAAATGTCTAGTACTTAGCATCATTTATCCCAAAAATTGGATGAGGATGAAGCCAAGCTAACAGATTATTTCAATATAATGGCAAGTACCAAAACTAAGCTCTCATCACCAAAATGTTAGCCACTCGAAACCCAAATGACTACAAACATAATTTTTCATATAGTACAGTGTTTGTAATATAGTGATTATAATTTACAATATATATTTTATTAATATTTCAAGTAACATATTAGTTGTATATTTTTGTTAAATTATTAATTACCTTAATAAATTCATTATTTATTATAAAAACTTAAATTATTATTTATTAATTTTTAAATTGTGATATATATCACTTCACGTTTATTTTATTTTAAAATTTAGATTTAATTTTAAATTTTAAATTATTCACGTCTTTTATTAATTTATAAAGAGCAATTAAAAGTTAGTAAAATTAATTTAATTTAAAATTATTTATCTCTCCAAATTTACTTCTATTTATTTGGCCATCTCTAATGAGCTTTCTATATATTTATCTTTTCCATCTCTATCTACCCCTCTTTCCTCTCTCTTTGTCCCACCTATCCTTCTCCCCTCTCTTTATTGCAAGCACAACATGAACTTGTTGATAATAGAGTGAGGAGCCTAATCATCTTCTCTATTCAAAGATTTTGTTTAAGACATGTTTGGATTCTTTTAAGTGGACATATAGTTGATTTGATGCTATCACACTAAAAATAGACATAAATTCTTATTAATTTATCTGCAATGTATCTTCAGCATACCCATTGCACACCAAGGTGCGATTGCTAGTTATTACCTTTCTTAGGAAGAGAAAATTCCATATTAAGACTCCACGAGAGCTATCCTCAATGCAAAGTTGTCTCAAATTATGATGCAATGGAAATAGGGAGCATGGATGGTGTCACACATGATAAAATGGCAAAAAGGAAGTTCACATTTGCCTAGTATATATGCCTAATTTTAGTCCAAACACCTCACAATGTGTGTCAAGTCTTGTATGAATTCACATAAAATATAGTAGTAAATCCAAATTAACCATTGTGTCTATCTTGTAAGCGAATGAATCATCATCTCAACAATCCTTTTGTAGGTAACAATAAATTTAAAATTAACGAGCTCCATGTGCATAAATTAAACATGCTTGCATATTCTTTGTCAGTCTTTGTTTGCTAAGGATCCCATTAAACTATTGGCTTCTTTGTACATATGCCTAATTGTTACTTCATCAAAACTTGTCAATAGCTCCTTAGCCATCAAATGCAACAACTCAAGTCTCCAACATTGTAATATAATGTTTTGAATTGTGTTGATTAACAATGTCGAGTCCCCTTCAGTTTCCAATTATGAGAGACTAAGATCTCATCTAAGTTGCAAATTGATGATTAGTACTTGAAATTATGCTTCGTTGTTTGCTCCTTTTAGTGATGGTTTATATATTTCTCCTCTAATTAAGGCCTTCTAATATCTTATAACATAACCTACCCTAGAAACCCTAGTATTTCCATGATTCACTTCGTCAAAGTTTAGTTTATGCATCCAATTTCATGAGGTGACCGTTTAGCATTTTATCAATCTTCAAGGGTTACAATGCCTCCAACCCTATTAGTGGGGTAAATTAATATTATTTTTTGTATAAAATTTAATAGATTCTTATAATTTTTATTATTGATTAATATTAGAATCCCAAGAACACTAGGAAAGTGGAAACAAGATGCAAAGGGAAAAGAAGAATGATGTATTAGTGAAATGAGTAAGAAGTGTAGAAAGGGTACATACATATGAAAGTATCTTACCTACTATTCTACCTACCTTTCAACATAGGCAAGATGACACCTAGGCAACCACCTAAGCATGATCAACACACCAACAACCCCCTTCGACCTAACTTAGGTAAGGAGAAAATTGGATCCTAACATTAAAGCCTAATAAGGTACCCAATTATAATGAACATGATAAATAAGAGGAGAAAACCCCATGGGAAAAAAATCCTCCCTAAATGAGGGTTAAATATGGGACGTAAAAAAATCCTATATGAGTAAAAAAAAACTTTCCCAATGTAATGGTGGAAATTGGTTTACTATTTATACATGCAAACTAAGAACTAAACATGTTTTCCTTGGTTATATTAAAGAGAGTGGATCAACTTGGCTCAAAGGATTGACCACAAGACAAATTCAACACTCCTTGTTTGATTTGAAATTGACTATCCAAGACATGTGAGTGGCATGCTAGATCTAGGGCCAAACATAAGAGATGCAGACTAGGTTTAAAGACCAAGAAAGAAGAGACAAAAAGGAATTTGTTTTTGAAATTTGGATTGAAATCAAGAGGTTGATTGTTCTCGCAATTTCCTTGATCTAGGAATTTTGGATTCAAATGAAAGTTATGTTTTTGGGATTAGAATGTTTCTCAAAGCCTTCCTCAAAAGTTTCATTGAAAAAGTGCAGGCTAATGTCGCACAAAGCACCTTCAAATCTACTTTTTCAAATCTATAAAATCTCAATCTATAGGTTTATATCTCCTTTATCTAATTCCAAATCCATGTCTCACGGTCTTATTATTTGCACATGCAAATAAGAGAAAATGTTGGATTGGTGGGGGTTTGCCTAGCTCAAATGTAGGCCTCAAAATTAATCATGAAGTTGAACTAAAATGAAAAATTTAAAGTAGAAAACTAAATCTTATACCTCAGACTTGTTGACACAATGCTCTTTGACTGTGATCACATGCGTTGATGCAATACATGACATGACAAGACATAAAGGAGATCAATCATAAATACATACTTGGATGACGATTGTTGTAAGTTGCCACAATGCTTAGATCTAAACAATGCTTGAAGGATATTATGGAATGAAATGTCACCTTGAATGCTTGAGCTTGGATACTTGTGCTTGATGTGACTAATCATATGAGACGTGATTTTTTTAAAAATAATTCTCTTATATAGGGTTCTCAAGGTATTTTGTGAATTAATTCAACTTCTAACTATCATATTGAGACATCTAGATTGAGGAACAACTAGCGGGAATGAGATATCAACATATTCAAATTTGGGCTAGTGATTCAGGGGCACCCCAAGCACTACAACTTTGAAAAATAGGGCTAACAAGTGAGAAATCAAGTGCACTAAGTATGAGGAAGGGTTTATGATCACCGAGAGAGGATATGACATCAAAGTTTTAGTCTTCGACCACAAATAGGATTGCATAAGAGGTAGGACACCACACGCTAAGGAAAGAGCACAAAATGCGGTGTAAATTATACAAGGTTACAATTTATGATGCTACATTTATCCCCTAATTTAGCGAGAGTATGAGTCTACATGCATACTCATGGTAAAGTAGGAGAAAGCTGTGTATGCATCTATGTATGTACATATGTGTGTGTACACCCACACACACATGAGAACAAGTTATTAGCCTTATGATCTTAATTCAGACAACTACATGAAATGACACACAAAACAAAATATTAATCAAAGGCAAATAATTGAGAAAGAAAAAATACACACAAAAGGGGTTAGTACTAAAAATAAAAGGCTCCAAATCAACTAATTGAAGAGACCTTAATAATCAAAATGTCTCAACTACCAATATTGTTCTTATAATGGAGATGGCGAACAAGGCGGGAGAAGGGATTTTGAATTTACAAGTGGGTGGGAACTATGCCAGGTAGGGCATGCATTCTCCAAGAGGGGCTGGATCCTGTGATTCATGCGAATCAGGGCATGTAGAGGAGGTTCATCTTGATGGGGACCCATAGGATTTATAAAAAGACCCAGGGAAAGGGTGTGAGTGGAAAGTGGTCAGCGATAAGGAGAATATTCATATGTAGGGTTCTGTTGGTGGTGTTTTCGGTAAGGTTGGTCTGTCCCGTGAACCCCTACAACTACAGAATGAGAAGGTCTTTTTGAAACCATGGACTACTCTTTTTGGAGTTAATCCCACTAGGAAATCTAGATTTTCAGATATCAAAGACATATCTGATAAAGAAAAGGGGAAATTTGTGATTGTTGTTCCAGATCTGCTCACTGATCATAACATTAAGCTTATGGCGATGATATTAGTCAATAAATTTATAGTTCCTAGACCCAACATTGATGTTGTCAGGACCTTTTATAAGAGGATGTGGGACCTCAAAGGGTAGGTGGAGATAATGGCCATGGCAAAAGGTTTCCTTTCCTTTTCATTTTCCTACCAAGAGGAATTCTCCAAGATCTTCTACGCTAGTCCTTGGGTGATTGGTAAGTCTACCCTTCCTCTTCAGAAATGGTCACCTAATCTTGATTTGAATGATTCTTTTTTGTTCAAGATCCTATTTGGGTGAGGCTCCCTGAGCTCACACTAAACTTTTGGTATGAGGATATCTTTAATGGGATTGCTAGTGCTTTTGATGAGCTCCTTTCCATTGACCCTATGATGGCATCCCGAAGGAGACTTAACTATGTTAGGATTTGTATTGGAGTGGAATAGGGTAAGGACATGTCTAAGACTATTGAGATCCATTCCAAGCTTGGAAAATGGCTACAAAAGATAGACTATGAGAGTGTCATGTTTTATTTATTTCATTGCATAAAAGTGGGCCACATTGTGAAGGCTTGCCCCTCTTTCATTATGAAAGAAAAAGCCATAAAGGTGCAAAAGAAAGCCTGGAAAAAGAAAGAGAAGAATTTGGAGAAATAAGGAGAAGTTTCCACATAGATGGGCATGGAAACTGATTTGGGAGGTCCACATATGGGTAAGGAGACAAATGTTGGGGAAGGGATACATGCGGCTGTAGGAACTATGCAGCAACCATCTGTCAATATTGGTTTGAACCTAAAAAAGGTGACTCGAGTGGAGGATGCACTTACACATGCACCCCAAGAGAGTCATAAAGAAGAGAAGAATATGAAGGGCCCTTTGAAGCAAATGGCCAGGAAGAGGAAGATTCATCCAACTCTGCTAAGATGGACTTGGATAATATCTCTGTCATACCTAATACAGTTCAGGACTAGTCTCTGGAGGAAGGGGAATTTCATTCGTTTGGAGAATCTATGGAAAGCGCAACTCCAGTTGTTCCCCCTTATATGGATGCTCAACCATGTAACATTTTAGAGGGTTATGGGTTTCTTATTTCTTAGTCTATGGAGGGAAATAAGGACAAAACCTTAGACTATCCTTTAGTAAGAAATATGGAGAACTTATTTGAGCATTGTGAAGGCCTGGAGACTTCTACTAAGGAGGAAGGGGAGTACACTACCAAGAAGAAGTCCATAAAGAAGAATAATAGGAACCCATCACCTGCCTTGTCTTCTCTGGTTGCTACTAGATGTAAGTTTAAAGCAGATGTGGGAGCTAAAATGAGAACTCTAGGTAGAAAGAAAGCCATCTCAATTAGAGATGAACAAGAAATTAAGAATATTGTGGATGGTACCCAATTGACCATCCCAGAAGTTTGTTCCCTTAAGAAATAATGAAAGTGATTTCATGGAATATTTATGGTCTTAATGAATCAAATAAGAAGGATGTTCTAAGGAATTCGATCAGAGATCATAGACCGGATATAGTGTTGATTCAGGAAACTAAAATGACTAAGGATAGAGTGGAAAACCTGAAAGTTTTTAAGAATTTTGTAGTTGCTGGCTCCAGCTAAGAAGGTGCCTTTGGGGGACTAGCAATTTTCTGGAATGCATCTAAATTTAAAGGTGAAATCTTATATGAAGAAGAGAATATAATGTTTTTCAATAAATTACTAATATCAAAGATGGTGACAATTGAACCTTAACTAATGTGTATGCTTTGAATTCAAAAAGGGGAAGATCCAAATATTGGGAAAGGATTAAGGGCCTTAGTTCTTTGGTTAGTAATAAATGGATTATTATGGGAGATTTTAACTCCTCTTTGAGAGAAGATGAAAAAAAGGGGTGGATCTGCAGCTGACCTAGATAGTAGGATGGATCTTATGAGTTTTATCAATGACCTGCCTCTTATTGATGTGGAGATGCAAGAAGCAGAATATACTTGGTCTAATAGGAGACTGGGGGAGGAGTTTATTCAGGTTAGATTGGATAGGGCCCTGATTTATCTTGACTAGATTTATCTTTTCAAATGCTCTATGTCTGCCATGGCCAGAGTTGGTTCTAACCACTCTCCTATCTCTTTGATTTGGGATCAATTGGATCAGAAGAGGAAATTTCCATTCAGATTTGAAAAAATGTGGTTGGGTCACCCGACTTTAAAAAGAAAGATACAAGAATGGTGGAGTATCAAAATTGATGGGACTACCATGTTTAAAGTTGCCAGGAAGCTAAGAAATGTCAAATTTAAAATGAAGCAGTGGAATAAATCTTATTTTGGCAATATTATTGAGTCTAAAAATGACATCCTCATGGACATCAATTAGATTCAAGGAGAGATCCAGTGGTTGGGATATGATTTGGAGAGAGTCCATAAAGAGAAGGATTCTTTATCTAAATATCATGACATCATCTCTAAGGAGGAAGTTTTTTGGAAACAAAGGTCCAAATCATTGTGGCTTAAGGAGTGAGATATAAATACTAGATTCTTCCACCTTACTACTCTCAATCATCGTGGCTTAATGCACTTTACTATATGATGGAGGGAAACTACCTAGAAAAAATGTTATTCTGGTTGATGATGACCCAATGAAGCTGGAATGTCAAGCTACTAGTCCAGGTACTAGAGCTAGAGAGAGCATTAAGAAGAGGATGGTCTCTCTTCCAAAGGAGCCAGTAAGTCTTAAAGAGTTGATTCAACATATCTAGGCTCTATAGGAGGCTTCTGAGGAGTTCCTAAATATTCTAGGTTGATTTCTGCTGTTGGGTGTTTTTGTAATGCCCCGTCAGGGAACCTAGGAGAAATTAACCTAAACATGCAACTAAGTTTACATAATTTTTTTTTCTTAAGTGTTTACAAATAAAAACAACAACAATGTTTTACAATGTGGAAGCAATACAAGATAATTTACAACTTACATACAAGTACAACTCAAACATAGATTACAAGTCTCGCGGGTTCCTTGACATAGATTACGTAAACATTAATTAATTACTTTAGATTAGACATAATTAAAAATCTCATGTATATAAATGAATGATAATTAGAACATCAAATAAAGGATAACATAAATACAATTGGTACCATAAGGTATCTATAATAATCCACATCTGATGAGTCTAATTATTGCCTCAATTTTGTTATGATCTTTATATTTTGTTGATACTTTGACAAACATTTCCAAGACATTTTATTGCTTATACTTATGTGAACCTATGCCAAGTACAGCTAAAGCCACATATCTATGGGTATCTTGAGTGATATGTTTTGCTGACTATTATAAATATAATGCAGTACTTCATATAATTATTTCAACCTATGTTCTAACATTTAAGTAGGAGTTGAAAATGTTGACTTGCATATGTGTATCGAATGTTACTAACCTTTCAGGTAAATACGGAGCGGTATGAAGAGTGGCACATCTGCATTAAAGAAGTAGCGTTAGAAGACCAACCATGGTAGGAGAATCCAGCACGATTTCGATGGATATGCCGAGCTTTGAAAGAGCTGCTGTTCCAGAGAATATAGGGAATTAGTTCTGCTATATCTCCTCAAAACTGTTATTCTGTTGCCAACAGTAATTGTATTATGTCATGGTTGTTTTATCTCCTCGATATTTTGGCGATGTTTAATGAGACTTTTCTATTATGTTTTCAATAAGTGTCAATCCTTGATAGAAAGGGATTTTGACTAATTTAGTAGGTAATGAAGAAAGATAGAATTATGTATTTAGTATAGTGAAAGTTGCTCTATTTTTGTTCTTCGTGAGTTATTCAGTTGTTATGTAACCAGTTAAGAGGAATTTAATGGAAGAGTGATTTTGGATTATCTCTTGTGTTGAATAGTTAGTAGAAGCCAACCAAGGGGGCCCACTTGGACGGTGGATTAGATTAAGGTAGAATAGATTTTCTTCCTGTACTTTTCCTATTTTCAAATAGAGTTACTATTTTATTCCTGCAGCATTGCCACTATGTTTGTTCCTTCAACATTTGCAAAAATGGGTATAGTGAATGTTTTGAGTTGTTAGGCAGGCCTAGATTCATTTCATAATTTTTTTGCAGTAATTCCATTCAATAGTCAAGTGTTATTTTATTCCTGCATCAATAGCATAGATTCATTTCATGCATTTTATCTTCCTGCAGCATAGGTGTTATGACTCCTAAAGGAACTTAGTGCACAAACTGTGCTGTCCCATTTCAAGTCTATGTCCCTGGGTTGACAATCTAAATGCATTTCATGATGGGGATAGGTAATCCATAGTATAGATATCTTACCCTTAAGTGAGACAATGGCATGATTATCTCTACCTATTGTGAGACTGTTCATTTTTGGCGTTGTTGCTGGGGATGGTGTTAAACTAGGAACCTCAAATGAGTCATTTATTTTTCATGTTAATTTCCCATTTTTAGTTAATACAAGAAGTTGTGAGCTTGCTTCACAAGTCATCAACTTATTTGCATGCATCAAAGAATGCGAGATGCTCATGGTAGATTTATTCCAAAGGAGCCTGTTAAACTGAAAGAAGAATTTGAAGAGCTTGAATTACCATTTCTTGACGCTAGTCCAGAGTTTGTTGCATCATCTTCAATAGAAGAAGAAGAAACCCAAGAAACATTTGACCTCCATCCTTTTGCAGAAATATTGGCCAATTTTCATAATAATAATCCTACTCTAGGACCACCTGTTGTTCAAAATCCTCCAGTCAACAATACTTTCCCGCCATAGTTTCAATATCCAACACCTCCAGTAATGGTAGCTCCTACATTTCCATTTCCAATTCCAAGTCTTATTAACAATCCAAACCTCAAGAACATACCTGCTTCAACACTTCCAAAGTTCTATGGACTTGTTACGGAAGATCCTGACACCTTTTTGTTCGAGTTTGACATACTGTGTCAAAGTTTTGACTATAATACTGATAGTCATAAGCTTAAGTTGTTCCCATCAATACTAAAGGAGTCAGCCCTCAGATGGTTCATGGGCTTAGGAGCGAATGCAATAGAAAATTGGGATGGAATGAGAGATTTGTTTCTAAGGAAGTATAAAGATTACTACAAGGGAAGTGATTCAAAAGGAGATGACATCTTCCGTATGTCACAAAGGGAAGAAGAGACATTAGAGGACTACATATCATGCTTCTTATTTAGTCTACAGAAGAACCCGCACCATGCATTGCAGGAGGATTCACAGAAGCTAATTTTTCTAAGAGGAGTGAATGAAAATTATCTTGAAGCCCTGGACCTCATGGTCGGAGGTGATATATCTCAGTCCTCCTAGGATGACCTTCAGAAGATATGTATGAACTATTCTAGAGCAGTGGTCAAGAAAGGAAGAGGATTTCACTCAGTGCTAACCAAAGGGAGTGGCTCTGGTATTTCAAAGATGGAGATTTCAAACCTGTTATCAGACTTCAAGCAAGACATCATTAATGATTTTGCCACACACATGGACACGATGACTACTAAGAAGAAACATGCAGACACAGAGGCACAACTGGTAGAATACCGTCCTCATTACCACAAACAAAAGAAGGATTGTCAATGCAAATTGGTCGCAAACCTGGAGAACTAGCATCTTCCAACAAAGTACTTGAAGATAGAAGGAGAGGATGAGAAAGTATTCTTTGTTGCTCAATGCCGGCCATGGGCCACAAGACAAGGTATGCCTCAAGACCCATTACAAACTTCAAGTCCATATAATAGTCAGTGGTAAAATTGAAATGTCCAAAGTCCTCCATAATATAATCAACCCACTTGGAATAATGCTTGGCCAAATAATCAACAAAATCAATGGCATCCTCCATAACAACCCTAATGGTCACAATTTCCAAACCAATGGCAACAACCACAAGGAAATTGGCAGCCCACTAACTAGTGGAGAGGACCTCAGCAATGGCCTAATCCAAATCCTGCATATCCACCTCTACCACCTCCAACAAACATGCCTGAAATAATGCCACCACCTTCAAATACAAATCCTCAAAAGCAGACATAATTACCTGCTCAACCTCAACCAAATCCCAACAAAAACAACCACAACAACAAATGTATGCTACTGATGCACAACAGTGCCCTGCATATGCACTTGATATAGCTGATATACACCTAAGATCATGTACTACCTTGCCAACACCTAAACCACCCCTTATCACTGAAGTGCCAGACATTCCTGCAACAACAATACTAATTTCAAAAAATGATATGCCAAATACTATTGCATCAAAAAATGTTTCCAACTCAGCTAATGTTCAAATATTAGTTAAACCACCTTTTCCTTAGAGGCTTAGTATGGAGAATCCCATACCAAAAGAAGATCATCCATTTGATATCATTGACCAACTTAAGAACATGCATATCCAGATTCCCTTGTTTCAAGCAATAAAAGATGTTCTAGTTTATGGAAAAGCAATAAAAGAAGCTTGTCTTAAAAATCTTGGGAGACAAAAAAGGATCCTACAACAGTTCATGTTATAGGACAATTAGCTAATATCATGCTAGGAAAACTGGTCATACCAAAATATTCAGATCCAGGGAGTCCGGTTGTGAATATCATCATTAATGGCCAGTCTGTCAAAAATGCATTAATAGACATAGGTGCTGCCATTAATGTAATGACTAAGGATAATATGAATAAGCTAAGTATTGAAGGGTTGAGAGCTACTCCAACAATATTGCAATTAGTAGATAGCTCTACTATTACTCTTGATGGAATGATAGAAGATATAATAGTTGCCTTAGATTCTTGGGAGTACCCTGTTGATTTCATGATCCTTTCACCAAAAGTGAACCTTGCTGGTTACCCTGTTATTCTAGGATGTCCATGGCTAGCAACAACTAATGCAAACATAAGTTGTAAATCAGGGAACATGATAATTTTAGATGGGCAAGCCACTAAGAAATTAGCATCGTATCCTCCAGCTCAACTGCTGTACACACTAAAAAGGTGCACTTCTATGAACCATTACATGCAAGGTTGCTCAAGAATGAGGCCTCACAAAGTGGCTCATAGCTCTCTATGCATGGAGTTGCAAGGGACTATGGATTTTCTCTCAGCTAGAGCTACAAGCTTGTGACCTTGCTAGTTAACCACACAATGAGAGATTCAAGTGAAGACAAGGGCAACAATGCCAATATCTCCAAGAATCACTATGAAATGTAATGCAATGCAACTAAAATGAAGATGCAAATGTGCAAGCTATGCTATGAAAATGGAAGTACAAACTAAGCTATGAAATGAAAATATCAATGGATTACAAATCCTTCCTACTTAGACTATGTGAGCTTATTCTATTGCATAAAAGGAAACTAAATTAATATACCATTATCATGCAACTAAGGAAGCAAATATGCAACTACAATGAAATGCAACAAGTCTTCAATGTCTTCAAACTCCAAATGCACCTAAAACCTGCAGCATAACATTAGCATAAAACAAGTGGATGTGCAAATGAAGGAGAGAGCTCTCCTTTTATAAGAAATGAGGTGAAATGGACCATGGAGATTAAGAGGCAAAAAGTCTTAATCAGCGGTGGAGCTTGAAAAAGGAGCAATCCATGTGCACAAGTATCCTCCAATGAGAAAATAGGAGTTGGCTTTATGTCCATATGAGACAAAAAGTGCTTTTCTCCTTTTTATAAAATATGAATAATGCTTTATTTGTGCAACTTAGGATAAGAGGAAAAGTGGGGCTTTTTATTTAATCAAAAGGGGAGGAAATATTCCTTTTAATTAAATAAAGACTTTAGGATAAAATGGTTAGCCCATAGGATAAAAATCCAATATATGATCGAATTTAAGATTTAATCAAGAAATTGATATTGTTGAAAATATTGATTATTGATAAAAATGATTTAGGATTGATAAATTGAATAAATGGGGCCCAAAGTCTAGGCGACCATTTTTGGGTGCATACATTTGCCCCTCTTTGACTAATGTGTGATCGATTTGGAAACACATGCAGTCAAAGAAGAATTGAAATGTGAGATCGATCTGGGATCACAAAACAACTCAAATATGAGGTCGATTTGGGATCATATCCAGACAAAGCATAAACAAAAGCTTTTGAACATGAGGTCGATTCGGGATCACATTCAAAGTAAGAGATAAGAATCTCAAATTTGAGCGACAGCTCACAAAAGATGTCTGAATCAAGAGAATCAAGTAATTGGGGATGAGAATCCCATAGGTACTGCCCCCTCGGAATCGAAATCGAAATCAGGTAGAGAGGAGAACAGCGAATTGATAAGGATTTGATCAAATCAGAATGAGATCATAATTGAAGGTAAGGGTCAAATAGGTTAACCATTAGGCAATGAAACATGCCCCAACCTGACCGAAAAGATGTAGTCAAACATGAGAAATGAGAGAATGGGATGAATATGAATGAAAGACTAGAAGTTTGGAAGACATGGAAATGAAGAAATGATGATGCCCCAACAAAGATCGAAGGATTAGGCCTCAGAAGATCAGTCAACTGCGCAGAAGGGGGGAAGATTTTGAAACATGATTTTGACTATCAAGATGATCTCGGATTTCAATTTTGAGTCTGAAAATGGATCCAGGACGTCGAAATTAGCTAGGGGTGCAATTTTTGTGCAATTCTGAGGTGTTTGGAAAATGAGGTCAAAAAGTCAAAAGGCTATAAAAGGGGTCAAAATGTCATTTTCAAAAATCATTTGTCTTTTAGCGATTTGAGAATTGTCAGAGCTTAGAGAGAGAAAATGGCCTAGCAAGCAGGAGTTCCCGTCCATAGGCATCGATTCGAGCGCGCCCGGTTGCACAACCGGCCACCACAATATCCTGCCCCGGTATGTTTTCGAAAAATTCAAGCTTTTTGAGTCATTTTTTGCATTTAATAGCTTATTTTAGCACATTTTTCAAATTTTTAAATTTCAAAATTTTTTGCTAGGCGAAGTATCGCGCGCTTTGGGGAGAAGTATCGCGTGATACTTCGCGGGTCCCCAAAGTATCGCGCAACCTAAGGCACCAGTATCGCACGATACTGGGTGAAAGATCGCACGATACTGGGCGAAGTATCGCGTGGTGTAAGGTTTATCGCCCCGCTATACGGAGAAGTATCGCGCGATACTTCTTCAAAAAAAGAATATCTCCCAGTATAAAATTTTGATTTTTAATGCATTTTTGAGCAAAAAATGACATGGGTCTAGACAATGTTACATTTTTGGGATGTTTTATACTAAGTTTTTAGACATCCATCATGATATGTGCTAACAACTGGCTTGGTTTTTGGCTTGCAGAAGGTCTTTTCGGTGCCCATCATCAGAGCGCCGAAGGTGACAGGATTGAGGTGTGTTCGGGATCTAGACGATCCGGGCAATGCTGATATCAGAGCGATGAGATTCAGATATCTGCTGAGGTATCCATACATCAGAGCAGACCATGAGTTGTTGACTGCTCTTGCTGAGAGATGGCATAGTGAGCACAACACCTTCCACCTACCTAATGGAGAGGCGTCGATCACACTGGAGGATGTCTACAGGATACTACGGGTTCCGTGCCATGGCGAGCCGGTGAGTATAATCATGTGTTAAGATATAATCATAAATGTAATATTTCCATATGATGAAAACTAACATGATTCATTTGTTGGCACAGGTGTACTATGATCAGGATGCCATGGAGGGGCGCCGCCTGGTTCAGGAGATGTTCTAGGATGTCACGATTCTGGATAGGCATATCAGCTGGGAGAGGCTGATAGACGATTTCGGTAGAGACTACCTAGTGCCATGTATAGTGGCATCTATTATTTCTCAGATCCTGATGACTGACCGCAGTCAGAAGGGTTTCCCGCTCGGATGGGCTCGACTACTGGTTGACTTGGTCGGCAGGCCGCGACGGATAGCATGGGGTCCTGCCATATTGGCAGAGATGTACCATGAGTTACATGAGATCATCTACAGAGACAGTCGGACATGGGCATGCGGTGCCATCCTGGCACAGGTATGGGCATGGGAGCACATCGCTGTGGTGTGCCCCAGGGTTCAGCCGAGGGAGAGGAGGTACCCCTACATCTACAGGTACCTCGGGTTCATATCACATGCCTATTCTGGGGATGTGACTTACTACAGATAAATTTTGGATGAGATAGCCTCATTCACATGGAGGCCCTACAAGGAGGTTGAAGTTTGGGGAGATGTAGCCGATGAGCTGAGTTATATGCTGTGCAGTCGGTATGTAGAGATAGTAGAGAGATTCTGCATCACTCGGGTATGGCGGCAGTTCGGGAGGCAGCAGCGAGTCTTGACAGAGACTACTACATATGCCAGGGCCAGAGACGAGGAGGGTCATGGGTGGCTACCCATGTTGGACTATCAGCAGGCTGTCGCAGAGACAACAGGTATCAGGAGTGAGCCTTGGGAGTATTTCTCAGATATGGCAGATGCAGGGGCTGATGGAGCCTACAGAGTAGAGCGGCAGAGGGTGCCATTCCCTCAATTTACAGTACCGAATGCACAGGTACCAGCGCCGGGAGGAGACGGAGGGGACGACGGGGGAGACGGAGGGGATGGAGGGGATGGAGGGGATGGTGGGAGGGGGAGAGGGAGGAGGATGGAGAGAGGAGAGGGGTCGAGATCAAGTGGCCGAAAATGGTCATGGGGACAAAGATCGGCGACACCAAAGGAGGAGGCGAGACCAGCTCGCCGGCAGGCAGAGGCACAGCAGGATCAGCCTGCGGGAGGAGAGGATCTGAGAGCCCAGATACAGGCTCAGGAGGTAGAGATACAACGGCTCTGGACTACTATAGCCATTAGAGATCAACAGCTACTAGATCTGAGGGCAGAGCAAGATCAGCAGATAGTCGATCTCAGGGTAGAGATAGCACGCCGCGAGGCGATGGCACAGGCAGAGGCACTGGAGCTTCGACGAGAGTCAGTGAGAGTAGCCTACTATCATGGGCTATATCTGTAGGCCATCCCAGAGGGTGAGAGAGCACCATCATACTCTCAGCGGGTAGGGGTATCAAATGTGGTACTCGATAAGAGAGCCATGCCTCCTCCACCGCCACGAGCTCCTCACGAGGGTGGTAGTGAGTCTTAGGGTTAGGTCTTAGGTTGATAGATGTTTTGGACATATCCTGAGATTTTTGATCTAGATTTTGGGATCTCATATTGTATTGTATATCATGACATTGTATATAGATTTATGAGATTACTGGATGTTCGATGTATCATGTGTATTTGTCTCACTTGTGATGGATGTATTAGTTTATATATATTGTCTTGTCATTTTGCTCAAAATGCTTATGTATGTGCGTATGTATGTTCTCTCTCATAGATGTATATTTAATTCTCATGTGTATGATATAGGCTCATGTTTCTTGAAAATGACAGTTTTGATATAGATATGATGATACGATTAACCCCTTGTGATGAACAGGAACAGTTTCGAGATGAAAAGGACAAGGAGTGAAAGACATGATCGAGAAGAAGAAAAGGTGAGCGCAGTCGACTGACAGGTCCACGTAAGATGAAAAGGAGAGCTCTCTCTAGATGCAAGAAATGCAAGACTAGACTATCATGAACCTAAAAATGCAAGCTACTATGAAAGTGGTTGACTTGTAAGGTCACAACGCTTATAGACATCTAATTATCATCATCGAGCATTATTGGTAGTGTCGTGAGATCATACAATGCACACTAGCATAACTATGTGGATATGAGTATGATCTTTATCAGATAGAGATGTGGGAATCTCACCTAGGCATCAAAGACATATAGGTCAAGATGACTAATGCAGTGAGATCACCTAATTTTGATATAGCGAGATTATGCTTGTATCAAGACACATGAAAGTCAGGATAGCTAAAAGCATGCACTCGCAAAACAGTCAAGGATAATACCTTGTCAATCCGTAGTGTCAAGTAGGACTAGCATAAATGCTCATGACAGTTAGGACCAACAACATATACCCACAAGCAGATAAAGAAAGAAAACATGTTCTTATTCCCTCAGTCTTCTAGCTATGCATCATTGAAAACTTCTCAGGGAGAGACCACTCATCAAAGAAATCCGCATAGAAAGCACACAAAGAAAAATAAAGTCATCATATCGTCAGCGAGTTGATTGTTTAAGTGCGTGTGTGTTGGTCATAGAGTCAAACTCTGAGTATCGCATCTGCAAATGA
Organism: Chamaecyparis obtusa; assembly: GCA_027943335.1. Classification (NCBI taxonomy): domain Eukaryota; kingdom Viridiplantae; phylum Streptophyta; class Pinopsida; order Cupressales; family Cupressaceae; genus Chamaecyparis; species Chamaecyparis obtusa. The sequence continues at coordinate 2,382,208 of BSBK01002760.1, forward strand.
GCACTATCGCATCATACTTAGACTATAAGCAAGACATTTGATAAGTGTTAAGAAACACTCGACGCAAGGGGAGTGTTGAAAAACACTGTTTGGGGTGGTGTTGAAAAACACCTGTTGTGAAATGCCCCAAAAGGACCAATGCGAACAATTATGCCCCCTAGACAAAGACAAAGACCAATTCCAGACTAAGCCAAATAAGGTCAAGGCATGATGGGAAGTGGCTAAGTGTCGAGGATGCATGCTAACAAATAGGGGTGCAAAGGCCTCAAGTAGCGCCTGTTTCTAGGTTTTCACCACTTGGAATCTTTTTTAATTTTTTCTTTTTTCTTTTTTTTTGGATTTTTTGGATTTTTTGATTTTTTTGTATTTTTTCAGGACTTTTTATGCTTTTTAGAATTTTTTCAGCATCATATATCAATTTTTTTTTTATAGTATTTTTTCAGGATCAATAAGATATATACAAAGGATGGCCCCAGACAGAATGGGCATCAAGGATAGAACTTCTTGAGGTGCATAATGTTGATGGGATCAGGGAGCTATTCTCCATCAGGATCTGACAGTAAATATGCACCGGTACCAAAAGCAGCTGTGATGACATATGGTCCAAGCCAGTTAGGTTCAAACTTGCCCTTTTGCTCTCTGTTATGTTGGTTCTTAGGGTTCTCTCGCAAAACAATATCACCTATTTGAAATTCTCTAGGGTGAACCTTCTTGTTGAATGCCTTGGACATACGCTTCTGATACACCCTCATATGATCAAAGGAAGCCTTATGCTTCTCATCTAGAAGTTCTAGTTCCTGTAACCTCATGGCACGGTAATCCTCATCTGTAATCAAACCTTTGAGTGAGACTCTAAGTGATGGGATCTCGACTTCTAAAGGCAATACTACTTCAGCGCCATAGGTGAGAGAGAAAGGAGTGGCTCCTGTAGGTGTGCGAATGCTTGTTCTATAAGCCCATAGTGCTGGATTGATTTGTAAGTGCCAATCCCTACCATTCTTGTGTACTGTCCTATGAAGAATCTTAAGAATGGTTTTGTTAGATGCTTCTGCCTATCCGTTTCCCTGTGGAAAATAGATGGAGGACCAATGTTGCTTGATTTTAAACTTTTTGCATAGATGCTTTAGGTCCTTATTCTTAAATTGGCCTCCATTGTCAGTAATGATCTCAGAAGGTACTCCAAATCGGCAAATAATGTGATTCAAGGTGAACAAAGAAATGGTCCTCCCTGAAGCAACAGAAAGTGGCACAGCCTCCACCCATTTTGTGAAGTAGTCAGTGGCAGTAATAATGAACTTGTGTCCACCTAATGAGTTGGGATGAATCTGCCCAACCAGATCAAAGGCCCAGCGCTGAAATGGCCAATGAGAAACAGAAGGGATCAGCTCCCTACCTGGAGCGTGAATCAGGTTGCCATGTTTCTGACATTTTTCACATGACTTAGCAAAGGTGACTGCGTCTATCTGCATTGTGGGCCAATAATATCCCACCCTAAGCAACCTTCGGGCCATGGCAAGACCATTAGAATGTCCACCACAAATGCCCTCGTGGATGTCAGCTAACGCTTGGTTGGATTCCTCCTTCTCCAAGCACCTAAGGAGCATCCCATCTAAACCCCTCCTATATAAATCACCAGAGATGAGGGTGTGGCGAGAGGCGTTACGGATGAGGTTTCGGCATTCAAAGTGGTTGAATGTGTCAGGGATGATGCCATCATGAAGATATGAATAGATAGCACCATATCGGGAAGACTCGTGTGTGATAATGGCACAAATGATGTGGCTTTCAGATGAGTCAAAGATGGGATGGTGTAGCTCTTCCACCAGGAATTCAAATCTAGATTCATGTGTCTCCAACTGAAGAAGTGAAGCTAATGTGGCCATGGTGTCTGCAGCTTTGTTCTCTGTCCTAGGGATCTGTTGAAACGTCACAAAGGTGAAATAGCATCTCAAAGAATCAACCATCTTTTTATAGGGTATCAATTTGTCATCCTTGGTTTGATACTCTTCATTGACTTGGTTGATGATTAACTGGGAATCCCCAAAGACATATAACTCTGTGATGTTCCATTCTATAGCCATTCTCAAGCCATTAGTTAAAGCTTCATATTTTGTAATATTATTGGTACATGGGAATAATAGTTTGTAAGACTTCAGAATGTTGTACCCATGTGGAGAAACAAATAACACTCCAACACCTGATCCATTTTGCATGCGGGAGCCATCAAAGAACATTGTCCAAGTGCGAGTAGTCGTATACAAGATGTGTTCATCTGGGAATTCCACTTGGACTGGCATACTATCCTGAATTGGGAAATCAGCTAATTGGTCAGCAATAGCTTGTCCTTTTATTGCCTTCCTTTCAACGTACTCTATGTCAAATTCAGTGAGGACCATCATCCATTTAGCAAGTCTACCCGTGAGGGCAGCCTTACTAAGCAAGTATTTAAGAGGATCAATTTTGGCAACCAAATGTATGGTATGAGCAAGCATGTAGTGGTGCAACTTTTGAGAAGCAAACACCACCGCGAGACAAGACTTCTCAATATTATTGTAATTGATCTCATAGGAGACTAGAGTACGACTAATATAGTATATGGCCCGTTCTTTCCCAGTATCATCTGATTGAGCCAACAATGCCCCCAGGGAAGTGTCTGTAGCTGAAATATATAGGATCAATGGTTTCCCTAGAATATGAGGCATGAGAATCAGAGGATTAGCCAAGTATTGTTTGATCTGATCTAGGCTCTTTTGACAATCCTCGTTCCAAACACAAGAAGCACCCTTATGAAATGTCTTGTTAAAGGGTTGTGCCCTATCTGCAAGTTGAGAAATAAACCTCCTAATTGATTGAAGACGTCCCTGAAGACTTCTCATTTGGCTGATATTTCGAGGAGGTGGCATATCTAGAATTGCTTGGACCTTTTCGGGGTCAACCTCGATACCTTTTGCTGATATTATGAATCCTAAAAGTTTGCCTGAGGTGACGCCAAATGCGCACTTCTTTGGATTCAATCTGAGTTGAAACTATTCCATTCGATCTAGAATTACTTCCAGATCGTTGAGGTGTGTGTCCCATTTTCTTGATTTTGCCAGGGTATCATCCACATAATCTTCCATATTTTTGTGCATCATATCGTGAAAGATAGTGGTCATAGCTCTTTGGTAAGTTGCTCCTGCATTCTTTAATCCGAATGGCATGACGTTCCAGCAATAGGTTCCCCATGCACGTGTGAATGCTATTTTCTCTTGGTCTTCAGGAGCTATTTTGATTTGATTATACCCTGAGAAACCATCCATTAGAGAGTATATGTCATAGCCCGCTGTCATGTCCACTATCATGTCGATGTTTGGAAGTGGAAAATCATCCTTTGGGCATGCTTTGTTTAAATCTCTAAAATCTGTACACACATGAATGGACCCATCATGTTTGGAGATGGGTACTATGTTTGAGATCCATTCTGCATAATCGATGGCTCTAATAAATCCAGCTCTCAAAAGTTTTTCTAATTCCCCTTTGACAAGGAGAGCTACATGTGGATGCATTTTTCCAAGTCTTTGTTTTACTGGCTTGACTCCTGGAGCTATGGATAAGTGATGCATTATGAGATTCGTGTCAAGCCCTGGCATGTCTGAATAGGTCCATGCAAAATTAATTTTCTTTTTCTGTAAAAACTGTACATATGCCTTGGTCTCTTCCTCTGATAAAGACTAAGCAAGATGGACTATCTGAGGATTTTCTTCTGTGTTTAAATTGACTGGCTTTGTTGGCTCAATCAATACTGATGATCTATCCTGGAAATAACTCGGCAAGTTATTAAGTACCCCATCCTTAGGTGCCTCAAAGAGGTTTTCACCCTCGGATGCGTCATTTCTTTTTACTATTTTTGGTTCTGACACCGCCACAAAGTGGTTTTTTGGTTCTGACACCGCCACAAAGTGGTTTTCTCCATCAGACCTATTTTTTTTTTTCTCTTTTATTTTTAGACTGAGGTACTTAATATTAGGCTCTGTCATGCTGGTTGTTGGTTCACTAGTGGAAGAAGCCATGGGTTCAAGAGCATTCAGAGAGCAGGCAATTTCGTAATCATTCTGGAAGGTGAGGAATGTAGGCTTTTGATGGTGTTGAGACCAGTCAATTAGGTCAAAGTGAACAAGGGGTAGGTCAATGACTGGTTCAATGTTGTTTATGCGAAAGGTGTCATCTCTGGTGACCACATAATCGGAGTTCATCAAGTCTTCTCCTGAGATACCCAAATTAGGACTCATCCTACCCAACGAAGCGTCGTCCACTAAGGCAATTTGAGGAGTACTATCCTCTAGTCCTACACTAGGCTCGGCGGCCGCATCGGGTTGGGTACTATAGGCATGGACAATATCTATGTCTAGATCAACTGTTGCATTTGAAAGTGAATCCCATTCATATTCATGGGAATCTGTGTCTGAGTCATCATTTGGGCCTTGTGATGTAGAAGCCTCAAGGTTAGGAAGGGTTTCCCCCTCTCTAGTGCTAGTATTGGTACTATCCGTCGCAGCTAGGACAGTAACACTTTCCTTTATCGATCTAGTAGTCATACGGTCACTATCCGTCGTAGCTGGGATAGTAGGACTATCAAGTATCAAATCTGTGGAATCTCCCCAAAGGAGATTCATTGAGGGAACCTAATCATCAGACACATCTTGTTGATTGGAAAGATCAGGCGTATAATCTGAGTCACTGTCACTGTCCGTCGCAGCTGGGACAGGGACACCTTTCTTCTTCTTATTCTCAAAACCTAAGCCAACCGTGGACTTATTCTTTCATCCAAAAAGAGCATGATCAAGAGGCTCAGCTTTAGCATCTAGCCTATGGCTAAGGGGACCATATCCAGGATACCCCATATTCTTAACCATTGTGTACCCTTTCCCATAAGTTTCAGGTGGAGGAGCAAAATTCTCGTTGTGCTTGTATTTGTCCTCGTGGTAGATCCAGTCTCTTATGGCAACTTCTTCTTTTTCTTCCTGAATGGGGACCGAAGACTCAATAAATTTCCCAAATAATGTCATTGCTGACGATGAAGGCTTCACATTTGGTGATGGTCTCCCATAAGACCTAGGAGAGATTGGCATGTTTGTAAAAGAATCAATTTTATAATCTCCCATCCCAAGATCTATGGTCTTGAACTTCTGCTTGCATTGCTCAAGTGAACTACTAGGGCTGTCAGCTTCCCTATTCAAAGGTACATGTGATCCCGCAGAAATGTTATTAACTGATAAAGCACTATCTCCAGGGATGCAAATTTCTACACCGTTATGGGCAAACTTAACACACTGGTGATATGTTGATGGGACTGCTTGCATTTCGTGAATCCATGGCCTACCTAGCAAAATGTTGTAGGCTAAAGGTCCAACATCAACAATTTGAAATAAAATATCTTTTTCTACTGGACCAATGCGAATAGGCAAAACAACCAATCCTTTAGAACTTCTTTCTGCTTCATCATATGCTTTGATTATGATCCTTTTTCTTGTGTCAATGACATTCTCGGAATATCCTAGAGCTAGCAATAAACTCAGGGTACAAATATTGAGTCCCGCACCCCCATCTATCAGTACACGCCTAACATGGGTTTTATGAATCATGACTTCGATGTGTAAGGCCAAGTTATGGGGGTGACTAATGGATTTGTCGTCTTCTTCTGAGAAGGTGAGGTAATGAGGGCTAGCCAAATGGTTGACCATGTTCTGGAATTGGTCAATATCTAAGTTGTTAGGGACATTGGCTGCTCGCAAAGTGTCTTCAAGGACGCGTTTGTGCTTAGGAGACAATTCTAAAAGCTCAAAAATGGAAATCTGCGTGGGTGTACGTTGTAGCTGGTCAATAAGATTATAATTGGAATCAGGACCAATGGCAGATTTGGGAGGAGCACCTTTGGACACGGGCTGTTTAGACTTGCTAGTGCTAGGACCTCTAATGATAATGGGCACATGGGCCTGGCCCCTAGTGACAACATTGAGGGACTGGGGGGTTCTTTGTGAGTGAGGGCCTTTTATCACCACAGTGGGTCTTTCATCAGTCATAGGAGTTGAGTCCACATTATGTCCATAGGAATCTTTCCCTGTCATCATGTTAACACTATCATCCACAACTTCAAGCATGTTAATGACGTTCTTTGCATTTGTGTAGGTGTAGTTGATAGCCGCCTTGCCATTCTTATTGTTTGAATTCTCTCCTTTCTCATATTTAGGCAAGGGCTCTTTAAAGGCTTTATGATCCGCATTAGTGGTTAACCCATCCACTTGTAATTGTCCTTTCTCAATAAGGTCTTGGACAAGATGCTTGAGTTTAAAACAATTTTCTATGTCATGTCCAATCCCATTATGAAAAATGCAAAAAGCCTTCGCATCCCACCAATGAGGTAAAGGATCCGGTATACGATGTTTTGTAGGATCCTGTGGGTGTGCCAAATTATGAGCAACTAATGTCTTGAAAACATCTGCATAAGATTCTCCCAATTTAGTAAATTATCTTTTGTCCATTTTAGACCTTTGATACTTAGGTTTGTCTTGTTGTGTTGAAGACGTTTGCAGCTTCATAGCTTGAACTGCATGGGAGAGGTTAAGAACTCCTTCATTTTTGACTTGAGATGAGTCAACAACTCCGTCGTTGACCACTTGCTTATTTTTGTTCTAATAGGAGTTCTTTTTGTCCTTGTTACCATTAGTATTGTTATTTTGGCTATTGTTGTTATTTGTTGGTTTAGCCAAAATTCCTTGTTCTTTCAGGACATCCTCAATGCGACATGCCACCTCTACCATAGTATCAAAGGAATTAAATGGGATTTTCTTGACTTCATATCTTAGTTCTGGTATTAGATTGCTCACAATGATATCAATTCTCTCTTCTTTAGGAATTGTCCTTGGGTATTTTGAACACAATCGCCTCCATCGTTGTAAAAATGTGACAAAAGATTCCTCTTGGTTTTGCTTGAGTTTGCACAAATCAAGCATTGTGACCGACCTTGATAGGTTGTAAGCAAAATGTTGAACAAACCTTTGGACAAGTTCTTTAAATATCTTTACTGGAGGGGAAAGATTAGTGAACCACTCCATGGCTTGACCTTTTAAACTCCTTGGGAATAATCTCATCAAGTAGGAGTCTTCATGATGGAAGGAAAAGCTCATTATGTAGAACTGTCGAACATGGTCATGAGGGTCACCAGTGCCATCATATTTGTCATATGTTGGGAACTCAACTTTCTTAGGGAATTCTACCATCACCACACTTTTGTCAATGGGGTTAGGACATATGGAGTCCAAATGAAATGTGCTCTTGGGAGCCTTCATCCTGTCTATATCCTTTTGCATTTGTAAGATCACCTCATCAGTTGAAGGGCTCTATTTCTTGATCTTTTGGTGAACATCAAAATTATATGAAACTTTAGCGCCTTTGTTGATAAGACTTTCTAAGAATTGGTCTTTGTTTTGTTCCACATATTGCTCCACATATGCTTGAAAGGATGGTTCTTGTTGCATAGTCATGAAGTCCATATGATAAAATTTAGCATAACTTCCTCTGTGTTGTGAGCCATAATGTGCTCGTTGGGAGGGTTGCTTTGAATGTCTATGAGACGACTGTCTCCTATGATGGTCATATCTTGAAGCCCTTCTTCCTCTAGGACTCGGGGATCATGAGGGTGTCCTTGATCTTCTTCTAGGGCTAGGGGAAGGGGTAGATGGGGGTGAGTTGGTCCCACTATTGGGTCCCCTTCCGTTAAATCAGCTTTGGAGTTGTTGTGCATAGAGTCTATCTTCTTCTTCTTGGGTGACTCTTTTCTGTATATCCAACAATGCACGTTCTTCTTCCTCTAGTTGTCTGAATTTTTCTTTTTTAGCAGCCTGTTCATCTAAGTAGGCTTGCTTCTCTCTCTCAATGCTTCTCAATCTTGTATTTGCATATCGAGAGGTGTCTTTAAGTGGGGAGGTTTGTCTCGAATGTCTTATTGCATTAGCTGCGTTTATGTGGTGATCACTAGATTCATTGTTCTGGTCTTCGTGTTGTGACCCTGAATTTGAGTGAGCTTGCTTATGATATCTTTCGGCTCGTTGATGAGCATCAAAATACCTTGCGTTGTTGGGAGGGGACCCGGGTGGACTAGCATGAGAAGAACCACCATACTCTCTTTTGTGTCATTGGAAGATATCCTCGAGAGATTGATTCATGGCTTCTCTTTGTTGTCGGGTAAAAGTGTAACTCATGTCCATGCTTGATGAAAGTGGTATGAAAGAGGTGCTCACTTCACTAAGATTAGCTCCCGGATTAAAACAGACCTCAGATTCACTCTTAGGAGATTGATCAAAAAGGGGTCCTTTTTCCTTAGGTTGTCGACGAGTCTTGACAGGTGGTAACTGGCTAAAGGCAATAGGGGTTCGCTTCCCTTGATTGACTTGGTACCTTGTCGTAACTGACATGAAAGAAAGATACTCTCAATGAAAAGGTGACCTCTCAAAGTGTCAACGCCAAACTAGGATAATCAAAGTCCTCTATTGTCCAAAAAAAGAAACAAGAAGAAGAAAAAAAAAGGGGCTTTACCAACACTGTCAAAGAGGTGCTTTAAATCAAAGGGTGACTACCCTTGCACTTTTTGAATCAGGAGGTTGGGCTAGGCCAAAAGATAATTGAAATTGAGATTTAAATGAAAGTGATTTGGACAATAAGAGTACTAAAATTTTTCAAGAATGTAGCTAACAATCTTAGAGATGAACCTTGGCACCAAGAATGACCTTCTAACTTGGCAATTATTTCAAAGTGATTTCATAAATTAAATGATGCTATCCCGGAGGACTAAAAACCAAAAATTTGGAGTCAAGACAGGTCTCAAATGTCAGGGTGAGAAGCCTACTCTAAGACCTAGCCTGATTGATAGCAACTGAAACTGACCAAAATGTAAGCACCGCAGAAATTAACCAGGTGATATACTCCAGGCTACTGGGGCGATAAACCTATAATCGCGTGATACTTCGCTTGAAGCCAGGCGATACTTCTTAGTACTGGTGGGCGATATACTCCAGGCAGGTCGGGCGATAGTCCGTCAGGGGTGAACTATCGTGCGATATTTCTCTTCAAAGCAGGCGATATTTCTAGCAAGCGCGAAGTATCGCGCGATACTTCACTTTACAGTGTGCGATACTGTTGCAGATTTGTTTAACTCTTGACCAGAATTGTGTAAAATTTGCATTTTTGGGTCTGTTTAGTCAAAATTTCCAGTCCGAGGATTGATGTTTTCGATTTCAGTCACAATATTAGTAGAATTTTGGTAGGTTTGCAAACAGTAAGGGATCAAAACATGGTCTCAAACATTTGAAACAAGGGCAAAAGCAACCTTGCCAAGACAAACACTTGTGATATCAGAATTGAAACAACACCCTATGAATGCTACCGATTGTTTGTATGTAAAAATATTTGCACTGGTATCACACAACCGAAGACAATTCAAGCAAATCTATCCTAAAAAGTCAAGGCTCAATACTTACCAACTTAGCTCACAACTTGATGCCCCCTCGCCTCACACCAAGTGGTTGCCCACAAGAGATATTGGCTTTGTCATGGAAGTGTCAAACAACACAACCAAAGGGACACATATGGTGACTATCTTAAGGTGATCTGGGTAAACCACTTGGATCAATCCTTGCACTAAGAAGATAAGCGGCTAAAATAAGGTGGCTTCTATCTAATGGTTCTTAATAAGGATTTCCGTTCACAACACCCCTCTTGCTCCTCATAAAGGACTAGGACCTTGTGGCCTCAAGAGTACCTTAAGCATTCTTGTTTAATGTTTTCCCCATGGTCACAATCCCATGAGCTACTCACATCAAACGAAGACAAGTGTTATGTCTATCAAGGTTTTTGGTGTTCTTGATAGCCTTGAGATTATAGTGAGTTAGAATCACTTGCCACCAAGGAAAATGATGACAAGGTTGTCCCCACTTGAGTCGTTCCTCTTGATTTCTCAAGAGCAAGCCCACTAAAGGATTCTTAAACTAAACAAAATGGATCAACTCTTGAGGTTCAAGGTTTTTGGTTCACCACAAGGGTGAAGAGCATACTCCCCTATCTCAAGAATCTCTCCCAAACACACCAAGCAAAGAGGTTCAATTACTCCCTTGCTTCCAAAACCTTAAGATGGGTCAAGATTTTCTGGTTCACCTAAAGGTGAAGAGCATACTTCTCCTACCACCTCAAGATCCCTTTCACAAGGTATTAAGATTCCTACTACAACTAGTGAATGCCACACTTGAAAAGAAAGCAAACAAATAAACAAGAAATTTTTTTTTGTTTTTATGCTTGGGCAGCCTTGCAAAAACTGTTAGTAGCCCTCTTTGACATGCATTTTTAGCAATTTTCAAGCAATGATGAGTACCTACAAACACAACTTGTTAGACCCACAAGGTTAGCAAAATCCAAATCCAAATGTAAATATGCAATAAACTGATAGATTTAAGCTAAAAGATGCAGGTTAGACCTATCTAAACACAGCAAAATAAAACAACAAACTAAAATGATCAAATTCGGATGAGAAAATTGGAAATGCAAGTCTCTGTCAGACCAGGCGATATTTCTCAGACTTCACCAGTATCGCGTGACATAGTTTCCTACAGTCGCACGATATTTCTCAGTCTGGATGATACTTCTCACTATGGGTGGGCGATACTTCGCCCGATGACAGACGATATTTTTCAGTACTGGCGAGCGATTCTTCTTTCGCGCGAAGTGTTGCACCGCTATACAGAGGTATATCGCGTGATATTTCTGAGAAGTATCACGCAATACTCTGAGACAGAAAACCAGAGAATGAAAACTAAGCCAAAAATTGATGAAAATTTTGATAAAAAATGCAGAATTAAAGGGACAAAGCTAATCTACTCTGCCCCACAGTGGGCGCCAGAAATGTACACACTAAAAAGGTGCACTTCTATGAACCATTACATGCAAGGTTGCTCAAGAATGAGGCCTCACAAAGTGGCTCATAGCTCTCTATGCATGGAGTTGCAAGGGACTATGGATTTGCTCTCAGCTAGAGCTACAAGCTTGTGACCTTGCTAGTCAACCACACAATGAGAGATTCAAGTGAAGACAAGGGCAACAATGCCAATATCTCCAAGAATCACTATGAAATGTAATGCAATGCAACTAAAATGAAGATGCAAATGTGCAAGCTATGCTATGAAAATGGAAGTACAAACTAAGCTATGAAATGGAAATATCAATGGATTACAAATCCTTCCTACTTAGACTATGTGAGCTTATTCTATTGCATAAAAGGAAACTAAATTAATATGCCATTATCATGCAACTAAGGAAGCAAATATGCAACTACAATGAAATGCAACAAGTCTTCAATGTCTTCAAACTCCAAATGCACCTAAAACCTGCAACATAACATTAGCATAAAACAAGTGGATGTGCAAATGAAGGAGAGAGCTCTCCTTTTATAAGAAATGAGGTGAAATGGACCATGGAGATTAAGAGGCAAAAAGTCTTAATCAGCGGTGGAGCTTGAAAGAGGAGCAATCCATGTGCACAAGTATCCTCCAATGAGAAAATAGGAGTTGGCTTTATGTCCATATGAGACAAAAAGTGCTTTTCTCCTTTTTATAAAATACGAATAATGCTTTATTTGTGTAACTTAGGATAAGAGGAAAAGTGGGGCTTTTTATTTAATCAAAAGAGGAGGAAATATTCCTTTTAATTAAATAAAGACTTTAGGATAAAATGGTTAGCCCATAGGATAAAAATCCAATATATGATCGAATTTAAGATTTAATCAAGAAATTGATATTGTTGAAAATATTGATTATTGATAAAAATGATTCAGGATTGATAAATTGAATAAATGGGGCCCAAAGTCTAGGTGACCATTTTTGGGTGCATACAACTACAACTAGATTTGAGTACACCTATATGGCCAGACTTAGGAGATGGGGAAGAAGAATTGAATTCTATGATTCATCTCATGATGTTACATAGGCAATCTTTTCGCAAGTTACAAGAGGAAGATGAAGTCCTTAGGAGCATTCTTAATAATGATTGTGTTGTAATCAAAGATGTATCTAAGAGTTTTGTGTTAGAGTTAAGTACATATGAAGAAAATCTTGAGGATTGTGTATTACCTTCAGAACCCAATATTATCCACCAGTTGCTACCTAGTGAAGTAAACCCAAGTCCTATACTTGAAGTATCCATGCTTGACCTTACAACTACTATTGAGCTTTCTAAAGGTCATAATCTCCATGTGAATAATAAGTTGCCTCAATAACAAATGGAACAACTCACTAAACTGCTGCAAACACATGAGAAAGCCTTTGCATGGGATTATGGGGACATGAAGGGATTAAGCCCAACATTATGTACTCACAGGATATATATCAATGAAGGTAGCCTACCCCTTCGCCAACATCAAAGAAGGATTAATCCAACATTAAGGGAGATAGTTAAAATAGAATTGCAAAAGTTATTAGATGTTGGCTTTATATATCCTATATCTGACAGTAAGTGGGTATCACCTTTGGTAATAGTACCTAAAAAGGGGGGAAAATGGAGGATTTGTGTGGATTATAGGGAGTTAAATAAATCTACCAAGAAAGATCACTTCCCATTACCATTCATTGACCAAGTGCTTGATACTTTGGCCAGTAAGAAGTATTTTTCCTTTCTTGATGGATATAGTGGATATAATCAGATAACTATTGCTCCAGAGGACCAGGAGAAGACTACATTCACATGCCCATAGGGGACATATGCCTATTCAGTTCTACCTTTTGGATTGTGTAATGCTCTAGCAACGTTTCAAAGAGCTGTGATCAGTATTTTTGCTGACATTTCACATGATTGTATGGAGATATATACGGATGAATTTACATCATTTGGAGTGACATTTGATGAGGCTTTGAAAAATCTTGAAAAGGTACTAATCCAGTGTAAGGAGCATAATCTATCCCTTAATAGTGAGAAATGCTTTATGATGATGTAGGAAGGAGTAGTACTTGGGCATTTCATCTCAACAGTAGGAATTCAAGTGGACCCAGCTAAAGTAGAGGTAATACTTACACTACCTACTCCTACTAAACAAAAAGATGTAAGATCTTTTCTAGGACATGTTGGATACTATAGATGCTTTATTCAAAATTTTAGTCAAATTTATAGTCCTCTATATACATTGCTTACCAAATAAGCTGAAGTTAACTGGACACAAGCATGTGATGAGTCCTTCCTGCAGCTAAAGAACCTCCTAACAACTACACCAGTCCTAAAAGGACTAGATTGGTCTATTCCATTCCACATCCATACAAATGCATCAAATTATGCCATAGGTGTTGTGCTAGGAAAAAAGCCTACTAACCTTGAGAATGCAATTTACTATATCAGTAAAAGCCTCCATGGCCCTGAATTGAACTACACAGTTACTGAAAAGGAACTCCCAGCTAAGGTTTATGCATTGAACAAATTCTGACACTATGTTACAGGCTATCCCATTTTTGCTCACACTGATCACTATGCAATAAAATATCTGATGAATAAACCTACTATAACAGGCAGGTTGGCAAGATGGCTTTTACTACTACAGGAGTTTGACATCACAATTGTTGATAAGCCAGGAAAGGCCAATGTAGTTGCTAACTACTTATCTAGACTAAAAAATGTTGATGAAGACACATTTCCAGGTGAACACCTGTTCCACATAGCAATCAAAAACCCATGGTATGTAGACATAGCCAATTATCTTGCAGCAAATAAGATGCCCCCACATTTTTCTCAAAAAGACAAGAAAAAGCTTGCAAAAAAGAGCTTTCAGTTTTCATGGATAGATAACAATCTATTTTACACTGGTCCCAATCAGATTATGAGAAGATATGTGAGAGAAGATGAAGTATATGATATACTCCATGCTTGTCACAATGAGCCTTATGGAGGTCATTTTGTAGAAAAGCGAACAGCCCTGAAAATATTAACAAGATATTATTGGCCTCAATTACACAAAGATGCAGCCAGTTATACAAAAAATGTGATAAATGTCAGAGGATGGGTCATTCAACAAAATTAAATGAGATGCCACTCAATCCACAAGTCGTAATAACACCTTTTGACAAGTGGGGTATGGAATTCATTGGCCCAATTGATCCGCCATCAAATGGAAAATCCTACATCTTGGTTTGTACAGATTACCTGACAAAATGGGTTGAAGTGAAAGCTATGCAGAATGCAAGGGATGAAAAAGTAGCTAAATTTATGTATGAAGAAATATTTACCAGATACTGAGTCCCCAAAGAGCTTGTCATGGATCAGGGCGCCCAGCTCACATCAAACCTGATTACAGAGCTAATGAAGGAGTATAGCATAAGGCATAGGAAGTCTAGTCCTTATCATCCGCAAGCCAACAGATAGACAGAGGTGACAAATAGAGAAATAGAGGCCATATTAACCAAGATAGAACAATTGCATCACAAGGATTGGAGTAGTCGATTGACAGAGGCAGTCTAGGCTTACCGTACAACATGGAAGACAACAACAGGGTTCACACCATTTGAATTGGTCTACGGAAAAGAAGCAATGTTACCCATAGAGTTTGAACATAAAACATTGCCCACAACACTTGAGCTAAACATCAATCTTCTTGTAGCACAAGCAGAATGTCTCCTCCATCTTAACTCCTTGGATGAAATGCACAAGTCAACATTAGAGAGAACAAAACTAATCCAAAACTAAAGGAAAAGATGGCATGATTCACATATCAAGAATAAGAAATTTCAAGTAGGAGATTGGGCTTTATTATATGATTCCAGATATAAGGAGAACCTAGGAAAGCTGCAAACCAGATGGCTCAGACCTTATGAAATTCAACATGTCTTTGATAATGGAGCAGTTTAGTTGACAACACTTGATCCAGTACAATTTAAACTGCTAGTCAATGGACACTGCTTGCGCTTGTATCACAAGCCTCAAACCAAATAAGAATTCATACAATAGTTCAATATGCCCAGTTTAATAGACCCTCATGAAATAGTTGCTGCAGTAGAAGGTGAAAGCCTTCCTCTTGCAGCCTCACCATGACATGCTTTCTCTAAGCATTCATAATAAAACTTCATTAAATGAGGTATATTCATTCATTCATTATTATTTTTCTCTTTTCTCCTCACCAACTCATCTCATTTCTATATCTACCACCCACCCAAATTTCATGTCACCCACAATTTCTCTTTTCAAATGCTTTCAATAAAATGCCACGTCAGCAATCTAATGCGGCTGCCGGAATCAACACTTTCCTCAACTCACATTCGTGTATGGTAACTAATGGCCAGGTACAACTTTCTAACTTCTTACTTACTTTTAGCACATAGGTTTAATTAATTATATTTAGTACTGCATTAAATGTATAATATAAGCCTTAAGCCAGTTTCTCAACCTTGTGCTAAATTTAACAAGTGTGGACACTTGTTCAACTTTAGTAGGGGGCAGGGGAAGTGTAATAACTTCCAAGTGTCATTCCTAAACTACCCTTGTCATACCCCTTTTATATCAGTGTTGTACTTAGGCTGCGTTCCATTAATTTTTAAATCCTTCACACATTTCTCGTACTTTCAAATTTTGATTTCCTAAACTTGACATGACTTCAAAAGGATCATAATTAATTTGTGAGGTAACTCACACTTAAGGTATTGATGACCTCTGAAATCAATGTCATTATTATAGTTCATGTCAAGTAAAACAAAGGTAATGCAAGCAAAAATATTGTTATTTTCAAGAATTGCAATTGCATTTCAAAAGAGGGGAGAAGCCGAAAGCTTAGCAGTGGGTTGAAGAGCTGAAAATTAGAGAGTGGGCATTATTAAGATGGGCGGAGAATTACAGAGACATGAACCCGTCGTTCATGGTATTTTGCTAGCGGATGTTGAGGTAGTCCGCAGGTTCAATGCATGAGGCTGGCTTGGCTATTTTCTTTAGCTGACAGAGTTTAATGAGGAGGTTGCTACAAAATTCATGAGTACATTTGAAGAAGGACAAGCAACCATATGGGGATTGACAGTAGTTTCTACTGAAGAGAGAATTGTGGAAGTTATAGGGTTACCAGTTGTGGGAGAACATTATCCAAACGAGCATGATGGCAGGTCATCTCGGGCTTAGTTCACCAGGCCGGGTGATCCTCTGCTTGAAATTACTAAGCAGGGGTGCAGCAAATTGTCCCTTCCATAGCCATTTCCAAAACTGGCTATGCACATCATCAGGTATTTAACTTGTGAGGGAAGGTTTTCAAATATGCATGCTCATCACTTTAAGTTGCTTAGTTGTATCAGGCATAATCTTTAGGTTAATATTCCCAATTTTCTTTACAATATGCTAAGTATCAGTGCTGAGGAAACTCAAAAAGGCAATGCAAACTCTATTATTCACCATGCCATGATCAAGCTTTTGGTTGAGAAATCTCTTAGAGATATTTCCCCCATTTCATGGGCTGAATTTTTCCAAACCAAAACTTTGCAACCCCAAGTAAATCCTGTGGCCCAACCTTTAGAAGATGCAGTAGAATCTTCCGACCCTACTAAGGAAGCATCTATGAAAGAGAAAGAACCAAAATTACTGCCATAAAAACAACCTCCTAAACCTAATCCAGAGAGTAATTTACCCACTTCTTCCTCAAGAAAAGGAAAGAAGAAAGTTAGAAAAGAAACCCCTAACTTAGAAGGAGAAATTTCAAACCCTGCAATTCAAGTTAATAAAAGAAAATGGTCGAGTCCTGCAGCATCTACTCTTGCAGCACATAAACCTAAAAGGTCTCGTCAACCTAAAATTGCACTGGTTGAAGAGGCAACTATGCGTAGAAGCCCTCGCATGAGAGGACAAGTGTCTCCACCTTCTCCTCAACACCCATAAGTCCCAGCACCAAAACCTGATAAAGAGCCCTCTCTTGAATTTATTCCTGATGACTCTCCTACACAGGCAGAATCCTATCATATGGAGGAGCCTCCTAATGAGCAAGAACCTAGCAGTAGCATGCCACAAAATGATCAAGGAATGTTTGAAATGAACCTTGAAGTAATGCAAGAAAGCATTCCTGTGAATATTCAATCTACTCCTCCTTAGCATCCTGTATACTCTAATGTATCCATTATACCTTATCAATCAACATGGTTCACTGAATTCTTCTAGCAGACTGTTAAGGAGAAGAAAAAGAAGGTTCAAATGCAAGAGTTCCCTTCATCAAAAATTTGGTCTGTCCTCTTTCATCTATACAACCATTTTATCTTTCAGAAAACATGGTGGAAGCAGGAAAGAAATCAAATGCAAAGGGAGATGTTTGAGAAGGATGAGAAGATTGAATCTCTCAAAGAGAAGCTAGGGAAACAGAAAGAGCAAATGAACAAGGCCTCAAAACTAGCTAACCAGGTGATAGCTTGTAGACCATCACCTAGGGTATATGCTATTTGCTTAAAGGGGCAATTTCTTTTGTTCCAAATTATGATGACAATGAAAGATATTGATTGTGAATTCAAGTCAGCCCAAGAATTCTATGGTTTGTATTAGACTCTGCCATCATGGCAACAAAATCTTTTATGTGAGCTTTATTTGCACAATTTTATTATCCCACATGAAACAGAGTGGAATCCTCTGCTCTATATAGGAAACATTCACTTAAGGGCCTTGATGTCATGGATGCATAATGAGACAAACTATGACAGACAACTGAACACCTACAGGGATCTGGAGAAATCTAAACCTTTGCCATTAAGGGCTGAGTCACATAAGCCTGATTTTCTTTTGAGGGATTGGCTCAATTTGACTTATGGGAGACCAAATCCAGAAATCAGGGAAAAAGTATTTGCATTAAGGGATAAAGTTTACAAATATTATCATACATTGCCCAATTTTACAGCCCAAAGAGCTCTTTTAGGGGTTAGAAGTAGGTGGAACAGGTTGCCTGAAGCTTTTAGAAAAGCAGAACCACATAGCCTGATTAATTATGAAGTAGTTGTCCATAGGGTGGCTAATTACATGAAGTTGGGAAGGAATCCCAAAAGAGAATTATGGATGCCTTTATCTTTCCAGCCACCTACACTATTTTGGCCCCTATATGATATTAGTGCCACTAGACTGGATCAATTGGTTGAGGATCATAAGGAAGATTACTTGGAACACACAAGGGGGTTCTACTACACTTTCAGAAGTGGAAAGAAAGGAAAGATGACCGTTGGTGATTTCAGGACCATAGCAAGGAAATACAATGCTTGAGGACAAGCATTCTGATAGTAGGGGGCAGATGATGAGTCTAATTATTGCCTCAATTTTCTTATGATCTTTATATTTTTTTATACTTTGACAAACATTTCCAAGCCATTTTATTGCTTAAACTTATGTGAACCTATGCCAAGTACAGCTAAAGTGACAAATCTATGGGTAGCTTGAGTGATATGTTTTGTTGACTATTATAAATATAATGCAGTACTTCATATAATTATTTCAAGCTGTGTTCTAACATTTAAGTAGGAGTTGAAAATGTTGACTTGCATATGTGTACCGAATGTTACTAACCTTTCAGGTAAATACGGAGCGGTATGAAGAGTGGCGCATCTGCATTAAAGGAGCATTAGAAGACCAACCATGGCAGGAGAATCCAACATGATTCCGACGGATATGCCGAGCTTTGAAGGAGCTGTTGTTCCAGAGAATATAGGGAATTAGTTCTGCTATATTTCCTCAGAACTGTTATTCTATTGCCAACAGTAATTATATTATGTCATGGTTGTTTTATCTCTTCGATATTTTGGCAAGGTTTAATGAGGCTTTTCTGTTATGTTTTCAATAAGTGACAATCCTTGATATAAAGGGATTTTGATTGATTTAGTAGGTAATGAAGAAAGATAGAATTATGTATTCAGTATAGTGAAAGTTGCTATGTTTTTGTTCTTCATGAGTTATTCAGTTGTTATGTAACCAGTTAAGAAGAATTTAATGGAAGAGTGATTTTGGATTATCTCTTATGTTGAATAGTTAGCAGAAGCCAACCAAGGGGGCCCACTTGGAAGGTGGATTAGATTAAGGTAGAATAGATTTGCTTCTTGTACTTTTCCTATTTTCAAATAGAGTTACTATTTTATTCCTGCAGCATTGCCACTATGTTTGTTCCTTCAACATTTGCAGAAATGGGTATAGTGAATGTTTTGAGTTGTTAGGTAGGCCTAGATTCATTTCATAAGTTTTATGCAGTAATTCCATTCAATAGTCAAGTGTGTTTTATTCCTGCAACAATAGCATAGATTCCTTTCATGGATTTTATCTTCCTGCAGCATAGGTGTTATGACTCCTAAAGGAAATTAGTGCACAATTTGCATTGTCCCATTTCAAGTCTACATCCCTGGGTCGACAATCTAAATGCATTTCATGATGGGGATATGTAATCCATAGTATAGATATCTTACCCTTAAGCGAGACAATGTCATGATTATCTCTACCTATTGTGAGACTATTCAATATCCACTGCACATGTCGAAGGGTATGTAATACAATAATCCAAAATAAAGTACAACATAATATCTCTTGAATAACTAGTACAATGATACAAGGAACATAGAATAAAAAAGATAAGAATACATCTCCTGCAGTGAAGAACAAGGAGGTGAAACTACTAAAGGCATCATCCAACACTAGTGCACGAATGTCAAAATCTCAAATGATAAAAGAATCACTACCACCCGACCTCGTGGAACCTAAATGGTCCACTCCCATCGTGCTGAGGAGATAACAACAGAACCCACTCGGATAAAAAACATCAATAATAAACATAACACAAGCCAAGGAAGAGATCATGAAAGCTTTCTATCTCAAAGGTACAATAGGATAACAAGGTAACACATACACAACCATAGGCAACCAACACAGGCAGGAAACCTAAGATGCATAAAGGGAAGTGCCATCACACGAGAAAACTCTAACGTTATCCTGGTAGTCTCTCAAGACCCCAATGCCCTAGTGACTCTATGTGGTATCAATGACCTCTCATGTAGACGAGGTACCAAATATGCTATATCCAATCCACATAGGTGGCAAGCATCTTCCCACTCCCATCCTAGTCAAAACTCAATCAAATAACTCAGGCATGGGTGAGGCACACTGTCTTATAAAATCATTTTAAACTCTCAATATCATTTAATTATCACTTATTAAGCCACTTGTAATAAGTTATCATGGCAACCACTTACGGGCTCCGATGCCTATTACAAGCCACTTCCCACCTATACACTTAGTTAACCTACCTAGGTTCACAACCTGGATAACAACCAAAGATCACAATAAAGCCCTCACAATGGTTCTACAAAATCATAAGGGACATGCACTGATCACAAATCATAATACCATAAGACCATTCTCCAAGCCTCCATATAAACCATTTAAATAATAATTATTGAGTAAACAAAATCAGGCTATAAAACATCACATAACTACACATTCTGAGCCTTTGGTATCCATTCCCAAAAGGTCAACTCAAAACCCCCAATAACAAATTAAAATCAATTGTCCAAATAATGATTAAAGTTCCATCAACAACTCAAGTCCATACATTAAAACATCTTAACCAACAAAAGAAAATAATTAATTTAAATAACCATGAAACTTAAATATCAATTAATGATATAACTAATATTATTAATTATTAATTTAACAAGCTAAAATCAGAGTAAATTAAATACTAAATAATCTAGTTTAAAATTAAATTAAAATTAAACTAAATTAAAAATAAACATTATTTAAATTTAAAAATAATAAATAATACTAAATAATCTAATTTAAAATTAAATTAAATTAAATTAAAAATAAACTAATTTAAAAATAAACATTATTTAAATTTAAAAATAATTAATACATAATTTTTTTCTATTACATATCATAGGAAATAAAGAGGTTACATCAAGAGTTTATGAAGTATTACAATAAGGCTAGAATGAACTACATAACCAGGTCAAAAAGAGACTCAAAAATACAATTACTGTTTACGTTAGTTACATTTTATACTTTCTGAAGGTGAAATCTTTCTAGGGGGTCATCATGGTCAGTATCAGATGCATTAGAATCCAGGGAAACAATAGTATAACGTATAATTTAATGCCTTCCAACTTCTGCCCCTGAAGCATTTGTTGTCCCTATGTTACCATCTTTCACTTGCTGCAGGAACTCAACAAGATAGCTATTGAATTCTGTTCCAGCTTGTTTGGCAGTGTAGCAATGGGCTATGTCTTTCTTATGAATTATGCCTTTTCCCTCCCTCAGAATCTGGAGGAATTTTCTTTCTTTCAGCTTTATAACTGTAGTGACCTGCATAGAAACATTAATATAAATGAGTCTCCTGAGAGATTTAGTAAGATTCCTAGCCTTCCCTACCAATACATCATTATTCTTAGCTTTCCAAATATTCCATAATATAATAGAAGAAAGTAAGGACCAAAATGAATTGTAAAACTTGTTGTTGTTAATGTTTCCTGATAAAACATTCAAAGCATTGAATTGGGTATTATAGGATAGCCCAAACATATTCCAAATTTTAGATGCAAACAAACACTCAAAAAATACATGGTCAATAGATTCGGGGTGTCTACAGACAGTGCAGAGATTAGGCTCTCCCCCGGGTTTCTTGAAAGGAAGTTTATGTAGAAATAGCCGCCAGAGAAAACAAGTAATCTTGGGTTCCATAGGTCTTGACCACAGATTGGCGAAGTATGTGTTCCAGTAAGGGGGGGCACATCAAGATTCCATTTGAAATTAGCATGGGTAAGGATCTTAGCACCATGGGTGAATTTTTGGTAAAGAAATTGCTATTGACCCAGTGTAATGGGGAGGTGTCTGACCAAGTAAGTTGGAATGTGCAATTATCCTTGGAGCAACAAGATGTTATTCTTTGCAGCGAATTAAGTGTAGCAGAAAGCATTGAATGGGTTCTCCTTGAGTATGAGGTAAGCTGAAGTATGAGGCCACTTTATCCCAAGGAATTAGTATTCCATTGTGAAGAATATCTTGAAAGCATCTAACCCCCTTATCTACCCACTTTCTGCAGAGCACCCTTGCAAAAGAGCCAGTGGTTTGCCATTATGTTTAAGATTCCACCAAATTGATTTGGTACTGCATATCACTCCATTTCCTTCCATT
This sequence comes from Chamaecyparis obtusa, assembly GCA_027943335.1. NCBI lineage: Eukaryota > Viridiplantae > Streptophyta > Pinopsida > Cupressales > Cupressaceae > Chamaecyparis > Chamaecyparis obtusa. The sequence continues at coordinate 2,404,375 of BSBK01002760.1, forward strand.
GGGTCTATGTTGTAGAGATACTTACTAACATATCTCCACACTTTCTATATTGCTTTGAAAACATTGGATCCTTGGACACTAATTCTGCACTCCAACCCCAACAGATCAGTGTAGCAAAGCATACTCCACTATTTTGCTTTACAAGGGTGGGATCTAAGAAGGTTATTCCTTATTAAGACCTTCCATGGCTCATCACCTACTGAAGCTTTTGCAATCCATTTAGTAGCTGTATGCACCCTAAAATGGTCGCCTAGACTTTGGGCCCCCATTCAACAATTTATCAAATCCCTGAATCAATATTTTCAAAAATCAATATTTTTAATTTAAATCAATTTCCTTGATCAAATCCTATTTTATCATTTATTCGATTATTCTATGGGATAACCATTTTATCCTAAGTCTTTATTTATTTAAAAGGAATATTTCCTCCCCTTTTATTAAATAAAAAGCCCCCACTTTTCCTCTTATTCTAAGTTGCACAAATAAAACATTATTCCTATTTTATAAAAAAGGGAAAATCACTTTTTGTCTCATATGGACACAAAAGTCAACTCTTATTTTCTCATTGGAGGATACTTGTGCACATGGATTGCTCTTCTTTCAAGCTCCACCCTTGATCAAATATTTTGCCTCTTAATCTCCATGGTCCATTCCTTCTCATTTCCTATAAAAGAAGGGCTCTCTTCCTCATTTGCATATATCAATCTTTTATGCTAATGTTATGCTGCAGGTTTTCTAGGTCACTTTGGAGCTTTTGAAGATTTGGAGCATTCTTGGCTTTTGCATCTACATTACATTCTTAGTTTCATTCATGCATAGTAGCTTCATGTTTATTTTATGCTTTCATAGTGTAGATTTCCTTTCAAGCTTTAGAGTAAGTCATCTAGCTTAACTAAGAAGGCTTGGTAATACTTGTACTTTCCTTTTCATAGCATAGCTTGTACTTTCATTTCCATAGCTTAGCTTGCATCTCTCATTTCTAGCTTGCATATTCATCTTAATCTAGTTTACATTTGCATTTCATAGTGATTCTTGGGGATATTGGCATTCTTGCCCTTGTCTTCATTTGAATCTCTCATTATGTGGTTGACTAGCAAGGTCATTAGCTTAATAGATCTATCTGAGAGCAATCAAATAATCTTGCAACTCCATGCATAGAGAGATCTAGGTCACTTTCTAAGGTATCCCATTCATGGATTCCCTTGGATATAATGACTTAGAGAAGTGCACCATTTGAGTGTGTACAACAGCAAGGGCAGTGCCTTGAGTTTTGATATCTTTAAGCCCTATGCCTCCCCATCCCTTATCTTTTGTACACCAAGCCCACAAAACAACATGATGCTTTTTATTGCCTCTACCATCTAACCAAAGAAAGTTTCTGATGATCTTTTGAATTTGGTCAAATTGATTTTTATTAAAGAGCCATGTCGAGGAGTAGAAGATAGGATAGGAGTAGATAATTTTCCAAAAAACTTGAATTCTCCCTGGGAAGGACAGTAGGTTACTATTCCATTTGCCAAGTTTAGTGGTGATCCTATCTTTGACCCAATTCCATATATTATTAATGTTTGGCTCAACTGCAAAAGGTATCCCTAGGTACTTGACAATGTGGTTGGGGCCTCCCCACTCAAGATCATACTTGCTCCACCAAACTAGGGGGTGAGTATCCCACCCCAACATAATAGATTTAGCAATAGAAATTTTGTTGCCTAAAGCCTAACAAAATAAATCTAATTTAACCATAAGCCTATCCATATTCTCTTCCTCTAGGTTCATGAGGATTGTTGTGTCATCTGCGAACTGGATATTGGACAGATCTTCACCATTTGGTAGAACCACACCTGACACTCTAGGGGAGAGGGTATCATCCCTAAGGAGGTAGTGTAGTGAATCAATGGCTATAACAAAGAGGGATGGGGCAAGAGGGAACCCCTATTTGATGGACCTAGATAATTCAAAGAATTTTGACCTAACCCCATTAACTTATACAGCTGCCACCGCCCTATTTAGTAGTGTGGAAACCATTTTGCAGAAGGAGATTGGAAATCCTAGGCTGTCTAGCATACAAAGGATAAATTTCTATTCAATTTTGTCGTATGCTTTTTCAGAATCAATGAGAAGCATACAACTATGTTAACCTAATGTTTTGGCCCACTCTAGTGCTTCCCAACATGTAACAAGGTTTTCTATTATGTATCTTCCATTGAAAAATCATGTTTGGGTCTTATTGATCACCTTAGGGGGTAGGTTGGTAATCCTAAGAGCCAAAACTTTGGCCAGTATCTTATATCCCACATTAAGTAAGGTAATTGGTGTCCAATTTTTATGAGCAATCTGTCTCCATCTTTGGGAATTAGTTTTATCAAGCCTAAATTGAGGATAGGACCCAAGGTCCCAACATCAAAAGTCTCTATGTAGGTCTTGAGAAGGCTGTGGCATATCCAGTCTATATTGCTTTTGAAAAACTCAACTGTAAGACCATCAGGGCTAGGTGCCTTATCATTGGCCATACTCAATATAGCACCCCTGATTTCATCTAATGACAGATCTCTCCCTATCTTATCTACATCTTCCTCATTAACCTTCCTTGGGATGATACTTTTAATCTTTTGTCTAGCAGAGTCCATATCTATATTATCCTCATAAGTGAATAACTGGCTATAGAACAAAGAGAAGGTGTTGACTATATTTCCTTGTTCTGAGATATCAACCCCTTGCTCTCTAATACAGGTAATCATGTCTCTCACCTCCTTCTTCTTCAGGGTCTAAAAAAATAATTTAGATCCTCTGTCTCCCAAGTTCAACTAGTTGATTCTTGCTTGGACTTTGGCCCCCTAGTTTTGATCAATTGGAGGTTTCTAAGGGTCTCTCTACAGACCATTACATTATCTAAGAGAAAGGGATCATGGGGGTAATTTTGAATGCGTAGTTCTGTCTCTTGGAGCTCCTCAACCAGCCTAAACTCACTCCTCCTACCACCCTTATCTTTCTTCTTCCCTACAATTTTAAGCATGGTCTGCCAGGACTCAGTGGTTTGATTCCATTTGTCAGTTTCAGAGACATGTGTTGTAATTTATTCATTAAACCAGGAAATGATCCTGTTGGCAACTAGAACATCAGGATCCTTAAGGAGAGAAGAGTTCAAGGCAAATCCTATCTTCATGGATGGAGTACTGTTATGCTCAGAGATCAGATGAATAGTGGTGTGGATTGGATGGTGGTCAGAAAGGGTGAAAGGGTGAACTTTGACACAATTGTTTAAAGGGGAGGGGGGGCAGCTAAAAAGTTGTTTGTTCATATAGATTCTATCAAGTATGGAGTAGATCCTCCTCTCAACCTTTTGGTAATTAGACCAGGTGAACCATATGCCTTTAGATTCACTTTTTTTGTTTGCCAGGGGGTAAAAAATATTCAATTTGGAAATCATTCTATTCTAGAAGACCATCTCATTACCCTTCCAATCAAACCTCACACCACATGATTTGTCTTGGGTTCTTTCAATCATATTGAAATCCCCAGCAACAACCCAAGGAATATTGTCCAATTTAGAGATCCATTTCCAAATATCTATCCTGTCATTATGGTCATTAGGAGCATAGATTGAACAAACACCAAAAGTAGTGTCTTCTCCTTTAAAAATGATCCAAACTGCCCTATTGCATGGGGAGAATCCCCATTTCTGGACTGCTTTTCTCCATCTAGCCCCTACTAGGATTTAGGTACCCCCTTTACCCTTTTGGTGTTTGGTGGAGAAAGCCTCTGCATCTTTCCAAATGCATTTTAATGCTATATCAAGAGAGAAACCTACTACTTTAACTTCTTGTATCATAAGAATATCAATATCCTTGTTAAGAAGCAGAAACCTCTTAACTACATACTTCCTGTCAGAGGATTCCAAGCCTCTGACATTCCATGATGCACAGTTTAGCTCCATGGAACACTTCACTTACTAGTATCCATTGGAGCCTTAAAGCTTTTGAAACAATGGGGAATATCCTTCCTTTGGGCTTTGAATGGTTTAAGGTTTTCATTCATGTTAGGGGGCCTACCTCTCTTCTTCTTGATGCTAACCCCTTCTACTCCTTCCAATGGGGAGATTCTCAAAGGTTTCCGAGCTTTCTTCCTATTCTTATTACCCTTTGAGGTGAAGACAAAAGATTCTTTTGACTCTCTGGTCAAACCATCTTGATCACCTTAAATTCTCCCTCCTCAAGGTCCAGACCATCCTTCTGCACTATCTCCACCCCAGCCATATTTGAAGCCAAGGATGGTATCTCAGAACTTCCAATTCTCCTAGGGGTCGACATTCTTATGTCAGGAGAGGGGGTAGGGGTTCACCACCATAGAGAATCCATTAAGTTTATCATCTTGATCTTGGGGTGAGGCCAGACTGGACTCTATAAGAGCAACATTGGGGATAGGAGAAGAGGAAACAAGGGAGCTGGGAGGAAGAGAAGTTTCTAGGGCTACCCTTCTTCTCTTCTAAAATGCCTAAGGTTGGAGCTAGGTCAGAAGTATCTTCTCGACCGAGAGGGAAAACATAGTAGATCTTCCACTTCAGTTTAGGAATGGATATGAATTTATCTACCTTCAACTAAATTCTTTTCAAAGCTAATTGATGTGCATTTTGTGTTCTATGTTTAGGCAAGGGGGGTATGCACTTGTCTCTTAATCCAAAGTCAAGGTCTTTGGCATTAGGAAGTTCCTGGAAAGCTTCAAGAACTTCCATGACAATAACAAGAGGAGAGGATTGCTGGTCGAATTGCCCTTTGAGTTTATCCAAAGTGTCAACCAATAGGAGAGAGTCTTGCATCCAGTTGTTAGGGTTAATATCTTGTTGAGGAAGCGTGTCTAGGTTCTCTCTGGGGTTACAAGGGGGATTAGTTTGAGGGGAAGAATGAGGATTTGGATCAGAGTTATGGGTACTAGGTACTAGAGCAGTATCAACTGAACCGTGGGGCTTCCCAAAGGAGGGATTACGCTTGTTAAGAATGGGGCAGTCTTGTTTCTTATGGCCTTCTTTTCTGCAAAGATAGCAACTATTGATTCCTCCAAGGAAAGTAACTAGGTAGACAATGGGATAGCTGCCAAGGTCAAAGTGTAGAGATTCTAGGAAATCAATGCCTAGTTTGAGGGATAGGTGATGCAGGAGCATCTCGGGTCCTTGGCAATCCTGTGTCACCAAAAAGATTTTGAAGTTTATTTGTATTGATCGGTTCCTTGGCAATCCTGTGTCACCAAAAAGATTTTGAAGTTTATTTGTATTGATCGGTTCCTTCTTTGACTGAATTGGCTCAGTAGTTGGTCGGTTTCCTTTGGTTATCAAGTTTGGTCAGTTATCTCCTAGGCGGTCGGTTGTTTCACTGGCGCTCGGTGATGCTTATTTGTTGCTTGGTCATCCTTGCTTACCAAGTAGTTTATTTTGAGTTTTTGTTGAGGCCGACTTGTGCATTAATTATGGGTCACAGATTATATGCTAGTATCCATCATTGGGAAGCGTGTGGCCCCAGATATGACTGTTCCTTTCGTTGATTATGGATCTAAAGGCTGACTCAGTTCAGTAGCCTCTTGTATAAGTATATTTGTTTGGTTAGAGTTTAGGGAGTCAGTTTTGATAGAAGATAAAAGATAGTAGAATCAATATTGTTGGCAGATCCTCGCATGTTTGAGGACTTCTATAATTCATTATAATATCAGGCTGTAACCGGGAAGGCCTTATAGCCCGGCATGTATGAATCAATTTGAATGATAATATATGAATGATCCTACTTTCTCTCTCTCATTGTGTTGTTGTTGCTTCCACATGTTGTTGAGCGAGGTGGATCAGGTAGGGTGTGCCATTAATTTGGCCCTAATCCCTCCTTTGTGTCAGGTGGTATTAGAGCAAGGTGAGATCTGGATCTAGGTCTATGAATCTAGGTTTTTAGGTTCCTTCTTGTGAAGCCCTAATTGAATTGTTGTGGGGTGGCAGATTGCGATCTGACTTGCAATTGTAGAGGGTTTTCATGATGGTTTGTGGGAGGCAAGAAGTGGATCCAGGATTGGTAGGCATGTTGAGACAACTTGCTGCTAGATTAGAAGCTGTTGAAACATCCTAGAGAAGAGGCAGACATCTTGAAGATGTTAGTGATGATTAAATTGAAGTGTAACAAGGTGAAGCAGAACTTGCACCTGTGATGGATCAGGGTGAGGAAAGATTCTTGAAGGCTTTGACAAGTTTGAAGTTGACACCACATTTCAATCCTCCTGAATATAGTGGCAAATTGGATTCTGATGAATTGATAGACTGGATCACTTAAATGGAAAAGTATTTTGAGTATGAAAATGTATTTGAGGAAAAGTAGGTGAAAATTGCAGGCACAAAGTTGAAAGGTCATGCATCCTTATGGTGGGAGCATCTGCAATTGGATCAGAAAAATAAAGGCAAAGACAAAATCAAGGTATGGAATAAGATGGTAAATAAATTGAAAGGAAAGTTCTTACCTTGTGATTATTAGATTAACCTAGTTAGGCGAATGCAAAGTCTAAGGCAGTAAGATAGCTCGGTAAAGGATTATATTGAGGAATTCTATAGATTATATATCAATCTAGACATGATGCGGATGATGTGGAAATAATTGCTAGATACTTGAATGGTTTGAGAGTTTCCATCCTAGAAGAAATCAGTTTGGTCAAATTGGAGAACATTGAAGAGGCTTATCAATTTGCATTGAAAGCTAAGGATAAATTGAACAAGAGACATGTGCAGAGACAAAGAGGTTGAGGTGGTAGATTCCCTAGAGGAAGAGGTAGATCTTATGGTGAAAATAGTAGATCTGAACCAGAAAAGACAACTTTGGATAAAGGCAAGACCGAGTGGAAAGATGAAAGTTCATCTAGAGGCAGAGGCAGTAACTACTGAGGTGGTTATAGCACATGTAATTTATGAGGAACTTGTTACAATTGTGGAGAGGAAGGACATAGATCATTTGAATGTACACATGCTAGTAAGAAGGTTGGTAGCAATAGAAATGCTTTGGTGCAAGAGGAGTCACCGAATGAACTTGAGAAGGAAAATAACTTGATGGTAAGGAGAGCACTATGGAATGAAAGTAAAAAGGAAGATCCGGTAAGGAAAAATTTGTTCAAGACAAGATGTAGGGTTTCTGACAAAGTTTGGAAGGTAATCATTGACAGTGGTAGCTCGAAAAATCTGGCATCTGAAGAGATGGTCACAAAGTTGCAGTTGGAAAGGTTGAAATATCTGAAGCCCTATCAAATTTCATGGATCAAAGATAAGCATACACTCTTGGTAAGTGAACAATGTTATGTGAATTTGAAAATTGGAAAGTACTATAATAAGGTGTTGTGTGATATCATGCCTATGGATTGTTGTCATATTTTGTTGGGTAGACCTTGGCAATATGATAGACATGCTATATATGATGGGAGATTGCATAAGTATACTATTGGGGCTGATGGAAAGAAACAAATCTTGGTACCTTTGATGGAATAACCTGTTAGTAATGCTTGCACATCTGTGAAAGTTTGTTTGATGGAAGGAAGAAAATTTGTTAACGATTTGAAGAAGAATGATGTATGTTTTGCTGTGATTCCTAACAAACTGAGTAAGAAAATAGAGGATAGTGTTCCTGAGGAGATTGATAAGTTACTCACTGAGTACAGTGATATCATTTCTGATAATGCACCTGATGGTTTTCCACCGAAAAGAAGCATTGATCATTGTATGGATCTAATCTCTGGAGCTAGTTTACCGAATAAGGCACCTCATCGGTTGACACCTAAAGAGAATCAAGAATTGAACCAACAGATTCAAGAGTTACTGGATAAAGGTTTGATCAGAGAAAGTTTGAGTCCTTGTGTAGTACCTATGGTATTGGTACCTAAGAAGAATGGAGAATAGAAAATGTTTACTGATTCTAGAGCAATCAATAAGACAACAATGAAGTATATGTTTCCTATACCAAGAATGGATGATATAATGGATAGTTTGACTGGAGCAAAGTATTTTACCAAAATTGATCTAAAAAGTGGGTATCATCAGATCAGAATTAGAGAAGGTGATGAATGGAAGAGTGATTTCAAGACAAAAGAAGGTTTGTATGAGTGGTTGGTTGTGCCTTTTGGTTTAACTAATGCACCAAGTACTTTTATGAGGTTGATGAATGAAGTTTTGAAGAAATTCTTGGGTAAGTTTGTAATTGTATATCTTGATGATATTCTGATATTCAGTAAGACCATAGAAGAACATTTTTTGCATGTTAAATAAGTTTTGCAGAGATTGAAAGAAGAAAAGTTGCTGATAAATCTGAAAAAGTGTTCATTCATGAAAGAAGAGATTGTGTATTTGGGATTTGTAATTTCACCTGATGGTTTAAAGATGGATCCTAAAAAGGTTGAAGCTATTCTGAATTGACCTATGTGAATGCTAGTGAGGTAAGATCATTTCATGGTTTGGCAAGTTTTTACCGAAAGTTTATAAGGAATTTTAGTTCAATTTGTAATACTATGACTGAGACTATGAGAGGAGATAGAAGAGAATTCAAGTGGACACATGGAGCTGATAAGAGTTTTGAGACCCTGAAGCAAAAGGTTGTTGAATTGCCTATTTTGGCATTGCTTGATTTCAATAAGGTATTTCAAGTGGAATGTGATGTAAGTGGAAGTGCTATTGGAGCTATGTTGAGTCAAGAAGGTAAGCTTGTTGCTTTCTTTAGTGAAAAGTTGAATGATGCTAGAAGAAAATATTTTGTGTATGATCAAGAATTCTATGCTATTGTTCAAGCACTGAAGAAATGGAGACATTATTTGATACCAAGCGAATTTGTGTTGTGTACTGATCATAAGGCTTTACAATACTTGAATGGTCAGAATAAGTTGAATTAGAGACATATGAAATGGGTTGAGTATTTGCAGAGTTATACATTTGTGATAAAACATAAAAGTGGAGTCACTAACCGAGTTGTTGATGCATTGAGTAGAAGAAGATCTTTGATGACCAAGATGAAAATTGAAGTTCTTGGTTTTGATGAGATGAGAGATTTGTATGAAACTGATCCTGATTTTTTTGAGCCATGGAGAAAGTGTAGAGCACCTATTCAAGATAAACCGAGTACAAAAATGGGAAGAATATTTCATTCAAGAAGGTATGTTGTTTAAAGGTATTTAGTTGTGTATACCAAGAGGACAAATGTGAACTAATTTGATAAAGGAGAAACATAGTAGTGGTTTGGCTGGACATTTGGGTATTGATAAAACTTTGAATTTGCTTAAGGAGAAATACTTTTGGCCACAGTTGTATTAAGATGTTCAGAAATTTGTGAAAAGTTGTGGAATTTGTCAAGTTGCAAAAGGAGTAAGTCAGAATATTGGATTGTATACACTGATTGTTGTACCTGAGGAACCTTGGACTGACATCACTATGGATTTTGTTCTTGGCTTATCGAAGATAGTAAGAGGTAAGGATTCTATATTTGTTGTGGTAGATAGATTTTCAAAGATGGCACATTTTATACCTTGTAGAAAGACATCAGATGCAGTACATGTAGCAGATCTTTTCTTTAAGGAAATTGTCAGATTGCATGGATTACCGAGGAGTATTATCTCTGACCGAGATAGTAAATTTGTTGGATACTTTTGGAAGACCATTTGGAGAAAGTTTGGCACTGATTTGAAATATAGTTCTACATTTCACCCACAAATCGATGGATAGACAAAAGTTGTAAACAAAAGTTTGGGAAATCTTTTGAGATGTTTAGTTGGAGACACACCTAGTAATTGGGATTTTGTGTTGGCACAACCAGAGTTTGCATATAATAATTCAGTGAATAGGAGTACTGAAAAAACACCCTTTGAGATTGTGAATGGCATACAGTCGAGAGGTATATCTGATTTAAGGGATGTTGTTGATGAAAGTAAGAGAAGTGCTTAAGGAGTGAACTTTTCTGAGTACATGAAGACATTGCATGAAGATGTGAAAATCAAGCTGGAAGAGAGTAATTAGAAATACAAAGACAGAGCTGATAGATCAAGGAGACATAAGACTTTTGATGTTGGTAATGAAGTGATGGTTCATTTGAAGAAAGGTCAATTTCTTGTTGGAACATATGGGAAGCTGAAGATGAAGAAGTTTGGACCTTGTGAGATTTTGAAGAAATTTGACAGTGGAAATGCATATGAGATTGAGTTACCTGATGACATGGACATATCACTGATTTTCAACATTGCTGATTTGTATGAGTATCATGAACCTGATGAAGACACGATAGTACCGATGGAGTATCCTAAGAAGTAGAATGAAGAAGTTGAACAGATTTTGGAGCAAAGAGTTAGCAAAAGAACAAGAGGTAAACGGTATATGGAATATCTGGTAAAGTGGAAGAATAGACTGATTGAAGACAATTCATGGATTTCACAGTCTAAGTTAGATGCAGCTCGGATCATACCTACTGAATGATTCAGAGAATCATTTCTAAATAACCTCAGGTGTCTGATGCAGGAGCATCTCAAGTCCTTGGCAATCCCATGTCACCAAAAAGATTTTAAAGTTTGTCTGTGTTGCTCGGTTCCTTCTTTGACCGAGTTAGCTTGATAGTTGGTCAGTTTCCTTTGGTTATTGAGTTTGGTCGGTTATCTCTTGGGCGGTCAGTTGTTTCACTAGTGCTCGATGATGCTTATCTATTGCTTGGTCATCCTTGCTTACCGAATAGTTTATTTTGAGTTTTTGTTGAGGCTGACTTGTGCATTAATTATGGGTCATGGATTTAATGCTGGTATTTATCATTGGGAAGCGTGTGGTCCCAGATCTAACTGTTCCTTCTGTTGATTGTGGATCTGAAGGTCAACTCAATTTGGTAGCCTCTTGTATAAGTATAGTTGTTTGGTTAGAGTTTAGGGAGTCGATTTTGATAGAAGATAGAAGATAGTAGAATCAAGATTGTTGGCAGATCCTTGCATGTCTAAGGACTTCTATAATTCATTGTAATATTAGGCCGTAATCGGGAAGGCCTTACAGCCTGACATGTATGAATCAATTTGGATGATAATATATGAATGATCATGCTTTCTCTCTCTCACTGTGTTGTTGTTGCTTCCGCGTGTTGTTGAGCGAGGTGGATCAGGTAGGGTGTGCCATTCCTTTGGCCCCTATCCCTCCTTTATGTTAATATGAGAACATGAACATCAATGTGAGGGATTAAGACATTGGATTGGTCAATCCTTAAAACTTTTCCAATGGGTTCAAGCACCTGTGGAATCAGATTAAGTAAAAATAGGGGAAGATTACCTATTACCACCCATCTAGGGCTCAAGAGGGCAAGTACTTCACTGTGAGAGGCCTCAAGGGACCAAGGAATGGCTCTAAATTCATATGGCCCAACTTTCCAGAATTTTTTATTCACAATGGCTTGTTGTTCTTTCAAGTCGCAGAAGAATAACAATAAAAGACCTTTCTGTAACATTCTACAATATGAAAAAAGAAAACCTAATTTCTAACTCCACATTCACTGAAACCAGTCATTCAAGAATGCTCTAGAAGGTAACCGTGAAACATTAACAACAGTGAAGAAAATGGTAGTTTCTCCAAGCCTACTCTTCTCCTGTTCTATAGCAGAATGCAGTTGGAGATTAGGTTTAATAATAAGTTTGGGGTTCAGTGGAACCTTACCTCAAGTTCCTGCGGTCGTGGCTAAGGTTTGGGTAATGGTTGAGATGAATTGTGCTCCATCTGGGATCTTCCTCTCATTTTGGATGGCTTGCTTAAATGACTTTGGTCTGCCTTGGCTTCCTTGTTCTCCATCCTCTATGTTGTTTGGTCTACTTCCTTCAATTGGTGAGAAACTATTTCCTATTGCCTTTGGATTGACAATAATACTGAGTAGGGTAATCTTTGGGGCATTAAAGCCTCCATCATTAATGCTCAGGGTATTAACTCCTTTTGCCACCCCCGGAGAGGTGGATACCATTAATGGAAAACCCACGCCACACACTCGAAGAGTACATAGATATGCTCGATTGTAGCCCAAGTTGCAAAGCATTTTTTCCTCTATTCTTATAATTCATCTATATAAATTCTCGGTAAGGAGGATTTCAATTATTTAGATGCTATATTGAAGATCTTGGGATCATTAATAAATAGATTTTAATAAATTTAAAAATAAAATTTATAATTAAAATTCTGCATGGGGGGAAGTCAGGGCCCCACCCCATGGATGCCCTTATGATAGACTTGACTATCATGAGAAGCCTAAGCTGCCATGACAGCCAAGCTGTCGTGTGATAGTCTTGACTACCGTGAGAAACTGTAGCTGCCACGGTAGCCTTAACCGTTGTGAGTAGCTGCGGCTACCATGACAGCCAGTGCTGCTACCGACAACTCCCTTGGAATGTCAGGGGGGGGGAGGTTGGGGGTGAGACCTCCGCCCCCACATAAAATATAATTTAAAAAAATAAAATTTCCTTTTACATTTTTTAATTTTTTATATAAAGGAAATATGCCAGATAATTTTTTGGAACAGATCTGTAATGAAATTCTCTTTCCTTTTTAAAAAAACAAAAATTAAAATAACAAATTAAATAAAAATCAAAACTCTCATACCAATAAACATGCAAAAACATATAATTCACAATTCAATTTTCTTCAATAGAAACTAGGTTTTTTTGACAAACTAACATCTATTGATTTCCAATTTTACATGCAATTCCTAAAAACAATCTTTTGCAACATATTGAGAAAAATATATATATTTTTTATTAAGATTTATTCTAGGGTTTTCAAATACCCAAAAAGAAATACCATATGTATCTAACATCAATTCAATCCAATTTTCACGATAACAAATTCGAAATCAAAACAGAAGCCAATTACAAATCATTCACCCAAAACTCTCAAACATGAAGTATACAATCTTTTTGAAAGAAAAATTTGCAAAGAAAATGAGGGTTTCAAACCCTACCTTAACCAACGTCTGAAAACACGAAGCCAAGAAAGACCAAATTCAACCTTCAAAATCCAAGTTTTCAAACAATCATGAAACTATGCCCACCAAAACAAGCTTTCTCAAAAATCTCCCCTCTTTCGGAGCTCTTCCAAAACTTGATAGACGCAATGAAAATAATACCCAAAATCCCTACATAAAGAAAACCTATCCCTCCTAGGATTTCCAAAACATGCAAACTCAAAAGCAGAACTCAACTCTCTCTCCCTAGTTGCATGATAAAATAACTCAATAAATAATGCATTTTAAAATAAAACTCGAACTCAACCTTTAACTTTAATTATAATTTCAATTTCACTTAAACCAAAAGTGCAACTTAAATTGCATTTCAATTATTTAATTAAACAATAAATACTTTAGCACATAATTAACTATGCAAACTAATTAATTTAAATATTAAATAAATCAACCAGACCATTTAATTTACATTAGAATTTAATAATTAATTAAACCCTTTAATTCCAAATTTAAATCTTTTAATTTAATCAAAGGTATTTAATTAGCCTTAATAATTAAATGTTCTCTATATCAAATATTTCCACATCATAAAATATAACTTATTCCAATACCATAATTACTCCTTTAATTTAATTATTTAAATCAAATAATTCACACAAGCAAAAACACTTGACTCCCAAAATCTGAAAATCAACTAACTCCATAACAAGCAAACACCAAGGAAGGGTTCACGAATTCACGTCATCTTGACGCATTCGGATAGGGAGCTCAATCAAAAACTTGTCCCTTAATTTAGGACAATATTGACTTGGGTTGGGGTTTGGACCTATGTGTTATCTCCCCTCTCTTACCATTTGAGATATTGCGATAGGGCATGCTCATCCCAACAATTCAGGGAAGTTGATGCCTGGTACCTAAAATCCTGCATAAAATACAAGCATGTATATACATGTATAGATATATAATAGACAATGGTGGGGATCGACTGGTCATGTGGATCTTGCAAGAAAGTAACTACAACTCTGTCCCTTAACCACATCAAGCACATCAAACAAAAATATAAAACACACACGCCAACCATACACATGCAAGTATGGGGTTAGTACACCATAAATGTAAATAACATCCTAACATATAAATTACCATCGTAAAATAACCATAGCATATACATCATCATAAGCATTTGAATTGACATGAAAATAACCATATTCATCTATTTGAAAACACATGATATAACACATAATCCAAAGTTTCATATTTAATCAAATTAATAATCCAAATATCATTGAAATAATTAATGCATGCATAAAAGTGGCCTAAAAGAGTTTGGCAAAGATAACTGAAAAATAAACTATGGAGGGGCTCTACATCCACCTCCTCTAAAATTAGGCTTACTCCTGGAAACCTACAAACAAAATAGGAACATAAGTCCTATAAACTTCACTGCACCCAACTGAATCAAAACAAATGATCAATGTGTAGGTCCCATTGGACCCTTCCCTACCTTATGGTTCAAACTCTGAGGGTCATTCCCTACTGCAAAAGCCCTATGGGATCTACCCGCATCTCCAACTATAGGCTCATAAGCTATCGACCTCTGTCCTGAAAACTGCACTGAACGTTGGGGACAATTGTTTGCCTTATGACCATACTAACCACAAGATAAGCAATCTCCACTAAATCCTCTCCCCACTGAAGGTGCACTAGACTGCTGGAAACTACCTCTACTAACCTCCTGATGAAAAATCTAAGCAGGCTGACTATGAGAATGACTCTTGATACACTGAGCATTACAAAAGTTCCTAGATTGAGAACCACCGCCCTAAGCTGGGGAAGATAACCCTTTCTGCTGCTAGTCCGGATTACCTTGTGAAAAGGTAGAAGTGTTCTAAGAGTTTCCATTTTTATGAGACTGATTCCCCCTAGATCCTTAAGACGCATGATCCAAAGCTAGGTTTGCCTCCACCAAGGTAGCCTTAATAACCGCCTCCTTGAGGGTCTTAAGTTTGAAAAGCCTAACTTCCCCAACGATGTGACCATTAAGCCCCCTAATAAAATGTTGAACCATCAATGCTGAATTATCTCCAAAACCTACGTAGGGCTTGAGATTGAAGAAACAACGCTCATAATCCTGAACATACATAGTTAATTGTCATAGATTATGGAATTCATCCGCGCGTTGTTGTTGCCACTGATCTGATAGAAACTGTTCTTGAAAGTTCTCAAGAAATAACTCCCAGGTAACAACCTCCATACTAAGTCCAAGTTTTTGCTCCTCAATCTTCCACCAAATATCTACAAAATCTACGAGGTGCATGATGGCACACCTCACCTTAACATTGGTATCGAATTGTTGCATAGTAAACATCGATCCAATGCAATGAGCCATGTCTCCGCCTCAAAACCAATACCAAGACCATCAAAGGGAGGAGGTCATGATCTCAAAAGATCTCTCATTTGATAAGCCTTTAAATGTCTTCCTAACCAACGATAGTGTCCTTCCTCCTATGACTCCTGGATCTTTGTCTATCCTCATTCCCAGAATGGTGTGACTCTCCTCTCTCAATCCTGTTATGAATAGGTAGATGTTCTAGGATGGTCTGAAGTATCTGCCTGGTATTAGGCTCCCTAGAATCACCATGTTTCTCACCATTATCCTCATGTAAACTCTCAAATCTATGACTCACAGGAGGGCTATGAAGCCTACCCCTCCCACGCCCTCTACTACGGCCTCCACTATGACCTCTACCAACAGATCTAGCTCTGGAAACCATCTCTCCTACAACACCCAAACAAAAGAACGATAACTCAAAATTAGTCAAGAATAAAATAAGACATGATATATAAAATGATAGTTTGAAATATAGAGGGTTGTATGCCTAAGTTTTTATTTCAAGTTTTTGATAGTTTAAACATCTAATGGGCACACAACTTCCCAGAATTTCCAGTGTAGAAACTCGAGCTCTGATACCAAGTGTAATGCCCCACTAGGGAACCCAAGGGAAATTAACCTAAACATGCAACCAAGTTTACAAAATATTTTTTTTCTTAAGTATTTACAAACAACAACAACAATGTTTTACAATGTGGAAGCAATACAAGATAATTTACAACTTACATACAAGTACAAATCAAACATAGATTACAAGTCTCGAGGGTTCCTTGACGTAGATTACGTAAACATTAATTAATTACTTTAGATTAGACATAATTACAAATCTCATGTATACAAATGAAAGATAATTACAACATCAAATAAAGGATAACATAAATACAATTGGTACCATAAGGTATCTGTAATAATCCACATCCATTGCACATGTCACAGGGTATGTAATACAATAATCCAAAATAAAGTACAACATAATATCTCTTGAATAACTGGTACAATGATACAAGGAACATAGAATAAAAAGGATAAGAATATATCTCCCACAATAAAGAACAAGGAGGTACAACTGCTACAAGGATCATCCAGCACTAGTGCACGAATGTCAGAATCTCAAATGATAAAAGAATCACTACCACCCGACCTCATGGAACCTAAATGGTCCACTCCCACCATGACGAGGAGATAACAACAAACTCCACTCGAATAACAAACAACAATAATAAACATAACACGAGCTAAGGAAGAGATCCTGAAAGATTTCTAACTCAAAGGTATAATAGGATAACAAGGTAACACATACACAACCAGAGGCAACCAACACAGGTAGGAAACCTAAGATGCATAAAGGGAAGTGTCATCACACGAGCCAACTCTAAGGTTATCCTGGTAGTCTCTCAAGACCCTGACACTGTAGTGACTCTATGCGGTATCAGTGAACTATTATGTAGACGAGGTACCAACTATGCCATATCCAGTCCACGTAGGTGACAAGCATCTTCCCACTCCCATCCTAGTCAAAACTCAATCAAATAACTCAAGCATGAGTGATGCACACACTGTCTTATTAATTTATTTTAAAATCTTAATGTCATTTAATTATCACTTGTTAAGCCACTTGCAATAAGTTATCATGGTAGCCACTTGCGGACTCCGACGCCTATTACAAGCCACTTCCCACCTATACACTTATTTAACCTACCTAGGTTCACAACCTAAATAACAACCAAAGATTGCAATAAAGCCCTCATAATGGTTCTACGAAATCATAAGGGACATGCACTGATCACAAATCATAATACCATAAGACCATTCTCCAAGCCTCCATATAAACCATTTAAATAACAATTATTGAGTAAACAAAATCAGGTTATAAAACATCACAAAACTACACATTCCGAGCCTTTGATATCCATTCCCAAAAGGTCAACTCAAAACCCCCAATAACAAATTAAAATAAATTATCCAAATAATGATTAAAATTCCATCAACAACTCAAGTCCATACATTAAAACATCTTAACCAACAAAAGAAAATAATTAATTAAAATAACCATGAAACTTAAATATCAATTAATAATACAACTAATATTATTAATTATAAATTAACAAGCTAAAATTAAAGTAAATTAAATACTAAATAATCTAATTTAAAATTAAATTAAACTAAATAAAAAATAAACTAATTTAAAAATAAACATGATTTAAATTTAAAAATAATTAATAAATTCTTTTTAATAAATTAAAAACAAAATTTATAATTAAAATTCTGCATGGGGAGGGGAAGTTAGGGCCCCACCCCATGGCTGCCCTTACGATAGACTTGACTGTCATGGGCAGCCTAAGCTACCACGACAACCAAGTTGTCATGTGGTGGTCTTTACTACCGTGAGCAGCCATAGTTGCCACAACATCCAAGCTACCGTCGACAACCTTGACTGTCGCGGGCAGCTACAATTGCCATGATAGCCAGTGCTACCGCTGACAGCTCCCTTGGCTTGTTGAGGGGGTTGAGGGGTGAGACCCTAGCCCCCACATAAAATATATATATATATATATTTTAAAGAAATTTCCTTTTACATTTTAAAATTTTTTTTAGAAAGGAAATATGCCAGATAATTTTCTGGAACATATCTGTAATGAAATTCTCTCTCCTTTTAAATTTTTTTTAAAAAAATAATAGATTAAACAAAAATCAAAACTCTCATACCAATAAACATGTGAAAACATATAATTTACAATTCGATTTTCTTTAATAGAAACTAGGTTTTTTTGACAAACTAACATCTATTGATTTCCAATTTACATGCAATTCCTAAAAACAATCTTTTGCAACGTATTGAGAAATCTATATATAAATTTTATTAAAATTTATTCTAGGGTTTTCAAATACCCAAAATGAAATACCATATGTATCTGACATCAATTCAATCCAATTTTTACGACAACAAATTTGAAATCAAAACAAAAGCCAATTACAAATCATTCACCTAACACTCTCAAACACAAAGTATACAATCTTTTCAAAAGAAAAATTTGCAAAGAAAATGAGGGTTTCAAACCCTACCTTAACCAACGTTTGAAAACACGAAGCCAAGAAAGACCAAATTCAACCTTCAAAATCCAAGCTTTCAAACAATCATGAAACTATGCCCACCAAAACAAGCTTTCTAAAAAATCTCCCAACTCTTCTAGAGCTCCTCCAAACCCTGATAGACATAATGAAAATAATACCCAAAATCCCTACATAAAGAAAACCTATCCTTTCTAGAGTTTCCAAAACATGCAAACTCAAAAGCAGAACTCAACTCTCTCTCCCTAGTTGCATGATAAAATGACTCAATAAATAATGCACTTTTAAAATAAAACTCGAACTCAACCTTTAACTTTAGTTATAATTTCAATTTCACTTAAACCAAAAGTGCAACTTAATTGCATTTCAATTATTTAATTAAATAATAAATACTTTAGCACATAATTAACTATGCCAACTAATTAATTTAAATATTAAATAAATCAATTAGGCCATTTAATTTACATTAGGATTTAATAATTAATTAAACCCTTTAATTCTAAATTTAAATCTTTTAATTTAATCAAAGGTATTTAATCAACCTTAATAATTAAATATTCTCTATATCAAATATTTCCACATCATAAAATATAACTTGTTCCAATACCATAATTACTCCTAATTTAATTATTTAAATCAAATAATTCACACAATAAAAAACACTTGACTCCCAAAATCTGAAAATCAACTAACTCCATAACAAGCAAATACCAAGGAAGGGTTCATGAATTCACGTCATCTTGACACATTCAGTTAGGGAACTCAATCATAAACTTGTCCCTTAATTTAGGACAATATTGGCTTGGGTTAGGGTTTGGACCTGTGTGTTATCTCCCCTCTCTTACCATTTGAGATATTGCGATAGGGCACACTCATCTTGACAATTCAGGGAAGTCGATGCCCGGTACTTGAAATCCTGCATAAAAGACAAGCATGTACATACATGTATAGATATATAATAGATAATGGTAGGGATCGACCGATCGCGTGGATCTCGCAAGCAAGTAACTACGACTTCATCCCTCAACCACATCAAGTAGATCAAACAAAGATATAAAACACACACACCAACGATACACATGCAAGTATGGGGTTAGTACACCATAAATGTAAATAACATCCTAACATATAAATTACCATCATAAAATAACCATAGCATATACACCATCATAAGCATTTAAATCGACATGAAAATAACCATATTTATCTATTTGAAAACACATGATATAACACATAATCCAAAGGTTCATATTTAATCAAATTAATAATCCAAATATCATTGAAATAATTAACACACACATAAAGTGGCTTAAAAGAGTTTGGCAAAGATAACTGAAAAACAAACTATGGAGGGGCACTACAATTTTTTTATTTTGTTTGCTGGTAGTTGTGCTGGAAGGTGTCCTTTTTTATGGTTGGTGCCTTTTAAATGTAATATCTTTATTTAAGCCTTTCGTTGGCACTACCTGTCTTTTGTGGCAGTTGTTGTTTTTATACTTTTGTCATTTGTTTTTTTCTTTTCCTAGTATGTAAAGGGTTTCAGGTTCCCTTCAAAGCTTATTTTTCCTCAATCAAAAACATTAAATTTTTATAATAAAAGTAAATAAAATCATAGTTAATTTTAATTTTAGAATCTTCATTTATTATCACTAAGGCTAATATACACATGCATTTTTCATTCCAACACAAAAATATAATTAAATTAGTTTTTTACTAGTATTTCATGCAAACGACATAAATCAAACAACACACTTCTAATTTTTTTCAAACAAACACACACACCGATATTTAAAATGCAACACAGAGAGAGTTAGAAATAATTAAAAAAAGCATAGATATAAATCAACAATAAATTGACTACATGAGTGTGTGTGACCAGATTCTATCATTCCACCCACTGTTGGTATGCTAACTTCTTCTACTTGGGCCTCATTCTCATCTTCAAAACCTGTCCAAAACTTACAACATTCAAACTTTTCATCATTACGGATTAGTACCATAATCCATAGTAAAAAATCAATAATCAATTTGCATCATTAATCTATTGCATTTCCTATTTGACATTCACGACATATGGATTTTTGATGCATAACAATCATAATCAAAGAAAATCCATAATCATGATACCCATAACATACTAATCTAATATTTTTGTCATCCATAAAACATGATAATTTAATGTCTATCATGAATCAAAGTCGTTGACCAAATCAAACATAGTGAAAGAAAGTCAACAAAGTCTAATGGATCCCCTAAAAACTAGGTCGCTAAGGGTCAATACGTGACATATAGTTTGGTTCCTAATAAGCTTACAAAAATTGTATTGTTCAAACCTCATCTTCCTCTATAATTTTCTCTAGGAAACATGTTTTAGTCAAACATAAAATATGATCTAGATAGGTTTAAGTAATCTTATCATTCACAAAATTTGACAAGCCTAAGAGAATATTAAGGTTGATCTATCAAGTCTTGTTCATCAGCTTTAATTTTATCGTATAAGATCTTAATTTTACTAGACTAACCAATTGCAAATGGATTTGTACTACTTTATTCTATTTTTATTTTTTTCTAGTAAGGGGCGACATGAAACCATTGGCACTAAATTTTTTGATGGTTTTGGGTTTTTAATTTTTTCTCTAAACTTTTGGTTTCTTGACTTATGTTTGGTTTCTTGACTTATGTTTGTTTTTTGGAATCCCATACTAAGAAAAAGACAAAATATTAAAAAAATATAAGGTTCATAGAGGATAAGGTCCCCATTGAGTTTCAAATGAGGAGGTTCTAATCTAACAATAATTAGACACAAAGAACACATTGACAATTTTCTAAAATTAATTAGACATGATTGAATCTTAGTGTAGGCTCATAGTTGGTACTATCCATGTGTAAATGAATAGCTAGAGACTATTGCCCATAGAAAAGTGTAATATCCCTTACCAAAGGTTGCTAAAATCTTCACCTTGGTTAATTCTATCTCATTATAGGGAAGTGTGTCATGAGTAACTTGAGGGTATGATTGACATCCCTTTCACCATCCAAAAGATGGATGAAAAGTCTTCAACTAGGTTATATAATTTATCTAGGGAATCCTTGGAACACCACAATGGTATGTGAAACCCAATCTATTAACACTAGCTTGTCAATAGGAATGAGACCTAATTGCAAGCAAAGGTCCCTTCACCTCGTGCCTTGAATTACTAGGGGCCCCAAGGATTCAATAAACATGACAGGACTAGATTAAGGTATAATTTTTTTTCTTCCCCTTTGATGTACCACACTCGAACATGTGGTTGAGGTTCTCCTTTAGGGTGATAAAATCCATAGGCAAGCCTCTTAAAAATAAAAAGAAGTCATGTTTTTAATTTTCCAAGATCGTATAAACGTGTGAGAAAAGAGCATACATGCACACCATTTGAGATTAAAATACACGTGAATTCCTTGATTAACCAAATTGAAATGTGAATTTCATTTTAGTCCCCCATTTTAATTGTTTAAAAATAAATGCAAAAAGATAAAACAAATAAATTGATTAAAACATATAAAACTTGCCTTCTAATAACTATCTTGCAAAACGAATATGTTAGAAGTTAGATGTTTTGATACTTTGGCTTGTGAAAATGTTTGTTTTATGTGTTTTGATGTTCAATAATATCGAACAGTTGCATTCGATGGTAAAAAAAAATGCTAAATAAAACTTTACATAAAAAATCAAATGCATGGTTAGATTTATTAATTTTTATTGTTTTCTAAACATCATAAAAAATGACAACATGTGTGAAAAGTTATGCTAGTTTGAATTATTAAAAGGAAACATCAACATCAGATGATTATACATGACTTGTTACAAAGAATGTGAAAATTATGTCTATACTACTATGTCCAACTCAAAACAAGCTTTTTCAATGCCTACAAAAAGTTAAAAAATGGATCAATGATTTGCAAGTTATTATTTTTTTTCTAGCTGAAATTTTTGAGTGTAAGTGTAAATATCATTTATATGTTAAGCTTACTTAGACTTAGTTGTCATATGTTAGTTATCATAAAGTTACTTTTTTAACTTGTCATCTAAAATTGTACATAGGATCATGTTAGTCATCCTAGGTGACATTCTAGAAAATAGATCATATCTCATTATTTATTTATTTGTACGCATTTATTATTTACACATTGCATTTAATGTTTGTATCAAGATTATTTGTAATCCTACCTCATCATCTTGCCTAAATAAGTAAGGGTCATTTGTACATTGTAACATATTAATTTTATATCAATTGAATCATTTTCATATATTCAATCTCGTTGTTCATGCATGCTCATGTTGAAACGTTCTCTTGTGGAAGAGAAGCTTCTTGGTTGATTCTTTTAAATTTGCGCAATCAAACATTGTGGGTTCATTATCATCCCAACATTAAGAAAATCCACATAATTGGTGTCTTCGGCTTTAGCCTCTTGGCATTGGCTCCTAGTCACCAATGCCACTAGGGGATGAGTTAGATGAAAAAAAAGGTGCAAGGGATAAGGTTAATGCCTACCCCCTCCCCCTAATTGACTAGAGGCTAAGAAGAGGATAGACCAAGATCTATAGGGGGAAAAGCATAGCCAAGGCCTTGGTCACTTATGTGACCAAGAGCCAACATTAAAAAAGAAAATAAAAAATTGAATAACATGGTAGTACATGGGTAGGAGAAATGTATGACATGTGGGTTTTGAGTGGGATTGAGTATATTGAGCATATTTGTCTAAAGGATTATCACTTCTCTCTATTCGAACTACATGGTTCATGGTTCACCAGTTGATTCTTATTACGTAGATAATCATCTCATGGTGAGATAATGCTCGGTAATCTCTACCATTTAGAAGACTAGCTGACGCTTCTTCGTTAGCGAGGCACTATAATTGAAATCATGTTATTCCTAATCAAGACTTAGGAGTCATCCATTCTATCCATGCCTAAAAAAATTAAGAAGCCAATTGGAAATCCATAGATCAAGGGTCCTTATCTAGATTAGATGTGGGGCACCCAATAGAAACCCCTATTGGGAAATGTACACACACACACACACATGGTTATGTGCACCAATATAGTGAACAAAAAGAGGGGTATAAGTGGCCAGTTGTTTTCTAAAATTAGCTAAACTTGAACTTGGAGGAGCAATTTGAGACTCCTACAATGAAAATTTGAAGATACCAAAATAACATGAATTATAGTACTCTGAACCTAGTTTATGAAGTACTAAAGTATTTAAAAAATGCATAAGCTTAAAAGGGCTAATACCTTCACACAACAAAAATTGTTCCTATTTTTTTCAACAAAACATAACATAGTCTCTTACCCGTATCACAAGAAATATATAATTTAGTATTTTGAAAAACCCTTTGATAGAAAGATAGTTAAGAATGAGTACTAGAAGTTGTGTACTTTTTTGTAATTTTTGGTGAATTTTTTTATAATGAATTTTCAAAGTGGACACATTCTAAAAATTTGGTACTTGTTTATGTGTCGTAGATAACTTGGACCAAACTAGTAAAAAATTGAATTTTATTTGAAACTATAATGAATGAAGTGTAGGACAATAATATATAATTTGAGCTATAAGATTTCCACAATCCATTAGAATGCTATACAATTTCTAGATTTGATTGTGTAATTTTTTTTCCATCAACATTTTGAATCACACTATGTTCAATCCATCATTGGGATGCAAGAGAGCCAAAGAAAAAAATATTGCTTGTCTTGTGGATTTGATTGTGTAAAAACATAACCTGGTCGCATTTTAATAACCATAATTTCTTTAAAGCAATTGATACCAAAGAAACAACAAACATTCTAAAAAATGAAATAATTGTGCAAAGATGTATGTCTTGCAACTTGACGCAGTGCAATATGGAAAATCCAAGAATGGATAGTCCAAATCTACACTAGCAACAACAATACAACATAAACACAATAAGAGAATACTCAAATAGAATTTTCATTCAACATGCTCGACTGTAAGGCCTTCTGGGTTAGGGCCAAATACAAACAATTACAATAGTAATTTTGCAATCCTCTAGCTAGTCCAGCTCCGTGACACATCAACAACTGGTAGAAACACTAAGGCATATTTAAAATTGAGCTCGCAAGCCACCAAGAAATCTCCTTGTCTCCAAGCATGCAAACCACAAGCTCTGCTATTACAAATATCAAACAAACAATTTGACCTGCAAGATCTCGCATGATCCAATCACGATTTCCTTTTCAAATCTCTCTGCCTCTCTTAGACAACTACACAAACCTTCCTTAAATACATTTCTTCAACCACAAGTCAATTGGAAGAAATAATTAACTCCTAAGTCCAAGTCAGTTCCTAAATAAACAAATAATAAATACAATGCAAGTCGGCTCTCATATAGCCTTACAAATAATTAATTCTCCATGTCGGCCTCTAGATCCACATAGGGTAATGCAACATAAGCTACCCACATTAAATACATCAAGTTGGCCCACCTAATCTCTAAGAACTCTAGTCGGTAAGCCAAACTACCGAGCAACATTAAAATTACCGAGCGATCCAGGCATCACCGAGCAAGCACATCGACCAAGCACCACAAGCATTGCTGAGTACAGGTTCTGTCGAGCGCTAGAAGTTACCGAGTTCCCTTCAGTGACCGAGCCCTTCAATGATCGAGCCCGTCAGTCAAAGCTACAATTGAGTAACACAGAAACACTCCAACACACCAACATACATGATTTTCAGCTACCCTAGGATGCTCCTACATCACAACTCTTCTTATCTTCTAGGTCGAAAAGCAAGATGACTGTTGCTTGTCGACCTAGAAGAGAAGAAGAGTTGCAAGACCTACATCTTTGCACAATCAGTTCATTTTTTAGAATGTTTGTTATATCTTTGGTATCAATTACTTTAAAATTACGACCTTATTAAAATGTGATTAGGTTATGTTTTTATTCAAAAATCAAATTATATATACATATATATGTACACACACACATGAACGATAATTTGTATGGTGGGACCATATAATTTTTTTATAGTTGTACAAAATTATGTACAAGGCTACACCTTATCACTCTACAAAAACTTGTAAAAAATATTCATAAAAAAATATAAGGTGTTATATGTCATTTTAAAATCTCTTATCCCACTTGAATGAAATTGTGATGTTTGTTTAACCCTAAAATGTAACCACTTATAAATTGAGCTATAATTTGTGAGACAAAAAAGGCAAACAAAATCATGTATAAAACAAGATAAGAAGCAAAGGTTAGTGGTTCATGTTGAGTTCACAAAAATATAAACAATGAAAACCATAAAATTAGAAATGCAAATAAATTTTGAAAACATAAAAAAAAATCAAACTAAACTCCTACTCTACAAACTTCATTGCAACCCTCAAGAAAATATAATTATCACTTCACTTTTGGAATTTGGAAGTGATCTCAATAACATAACACTTATAATGAAGGATTGATGTAAATTTCATTAGAACATGCTTGCATAACATTGATTGAATCCTTTGGGTGACAGACAAATCATATTTATGGAGTTAGGAGATAAGTATAGGAATGCTAACCTAAGTTAATTGAAAAATCATTAGTGTCAACTCAATTACAAATTAAAAATTCACCTATTCAAACCATGAAGATGATAATATTAAAATATTTATTTAGGTGATGGATAATTGTGCCAAAAAAGTTTCCTTTTATAAATTGAGCTGATGAGAGAAGAATAATCAATTTCTAAAATGTATAAGAGTTTAACTTGAGAGAAAGGACTTTTATGCTAAAAGGAGATATAGTTAATTGTTGACGGAGGAGAGAATTGACTTAAGAGATGAACATAGAAAATTTAAGTGAATAATTAGTTTGTATTTAATTAAATAATATTTACAATAGATTAATAAATGATAAATAGATAAAATAGGATAATAAATAAAGATTAATAAATGGTAATTACGTTGATTATTAAGGAGTAATTATGTGAATACTTTTAGCATCTACAATTTTATTTTATTTGACTATCTAGCTTAAAATCAGCTAATCAAACTATACAAATTCTTTACATATAAATTATTTGCTCATCAATATTTAACAAATATTTATTCTAATGAATAAAATAAGCTTCAAGTATGTCAATCATAGTTGCATTTAGTATGAATCAAGCTTGGGGTCAAGGTCAACCCTAACAACTATAACTAGCTTATAGGCTATATAGTCTGAGATTTCACTCAATACTTGTCTTATGCCTCAAATCCATCTTGGAAATTATTGGCTAGTTTTCAATTGCCTACCTTTTTTTTTCCAATCACCAAAAAGACATCCCATCAAATCTTATTTTCAATGAAATTGGATCTCCTGCAATCAAATCAAATCTTGAACAATTTTTGGAAAAATTAGAATTTCAACAACGAAGGGGATTGATGAAAATGAAAATTATTTTATTTTATTCATCACCCTAGTAAAATCATGATACCTCCAACTTGCAATAATTTAGTAGTGTCCAATTGTTATCTAACCTACTTTTAAATCATTGCCATGACTCATCTATCAAACTACAAAACAAATATTTTTATCACACTACTATAAAACAAAATACTCACCTTTAAGTCATTGCCCAAGACAAATACACACCTTTAAATCATTGCCATGACTTACTCGTCAACTAAAGAATAAATACTTTTATTACAATACAATACTATTAAAACAAATACCTACCTTAAATCGTTACCATAACTTGTCTATCAACTATACACACTTTTATTGCAATACTAAAAAACAAGTGCTTGCCAATGTGTGTGATTGACATATGACTTGTAAAAATCTATTATTTGAAACTTTTATCCTACTTATTAGTGAATTAATATATCATCAATCAATTATGCCCTAAGTAACATATATTATTATTGGAACCTTAGATGTGCCACTAGATCTAATTACTTTTTATTTTCAAATGCACATTTTAAAAATATGTGGATGGCAAATTCACCCATTCACCAACCTAGTTTAATTTATTTTTTATTTAAATATACTTCTCTGCATGCGATGCTTGTGAGGCCCCATGCAGCGCTAACAACGATGGAGAATTTTGATGGCCATATTAGGCGTAATACTGTCGCCCCCTTCGTCTGTCATTTTCTCCCATTGAATATGCCAAACAAACCGCGGTTAAACTACGGCAGGGTCAGACAAAAACGACATAAGTTTTGTTTACCACTAAACTAACCGCGGTTAAATGAAAGAATTAGGTACACGTGACTAAAGGGGAATCGGCAAGGGTACGCTGACACGTGGAAGAAACGAGGGGACGCAATTGGCTTCTACGATTCCCAGGTAAGGTAGGGTTACAGATGGAAAAGTGTCCAAATCAGATTTTTTAGGGTTTCATTTTTAGAATAATTTAGGAGGTCTTTTGTCGGAAATTAAGACTAGGGAGTCTCTGGGCGCCGTCGAAATTTGCGTGGCCATGATGCCGAGTCTCTTGAAAATATCGGTACCTTCTTTTGAGTACAAATTGCGCTTTGAGCGGAGGCTTATGGAGTAGATTCCATTGAGCTGCCTGCCTCCATTTGCGTTTCATCGTGGACATTCATTGAATCTGAGGCATTGGAGTCGTCTTTCGGTGGACTTAAGGTATTTGGAACCTTTTGCTTAGATTGTTTTTAAAATTTTTTAATTAAAGCCTTCACTCCTCAGTAGTAAGGCTGTGCAAGTTCGTAGAATGTAGGTTAGTCATGTTTTGAATCGCAGGGCATGTGATTCTTTCACTGAACAAGGAGTTTTGTTGATCTGTTTTTTTCTTTTTTCTGAATCTTGTTTCAAAACGCAGACCGCAGGTCTTGTTGAAATAGTTGCTTTGTTTGGCTTGTTTTTTTTTAATTGGTTTATATTTGCGAGATTTTGCTTTTTCAGCGATTATTTCAATTTTTTTGCTATATCAGAATTTTGCTCTCTTTACTTTTATTTTTAGAATTTCTAGCATATTTTTGGCTTCCTTTGGTAGAATTTTGCATTCATTACTTATTTTTAGTTTTCATTAACATGCAGTTTTGCTTCCTCCGGCAGAATTTTTCCTTTTTTAAGGGAAGCGTTTCCTTGAGGATTTTATTGTTTTTGCACAAATTAGCTTTGATCACTAAAATTGTTTTTGCATAAATTGACTTTGATCACTTCAATTTAACAGCAGCTTGTGTAACATTTGTTTAGGTGAAAAGTTTCTGAGGTTGAAAGTATGTAGTTTTAAGTTTTTCTTGGTATATGCTAACTAGGGTTTAGTCTGTGGATGTTAAAAATATCTTCTTCTTTATGCTTGAATATTCCAATTTTGATGCACTTTATAGATTGGATTTTCAAAAAAAAGTATTGCAATTTTTTAAGCACTATGATAACTTTCAATCCACACCTGTTCTGAGAAATATTCGTTACATTATTTTGCCTTTTTGGCATTATTCTACTTTTTTTATCGGTCGGCAATGATTCCGTTTTCGAGCAATAGGTTTTGGTAGTCATGATCGCATATTATTCATATTTTCTTCCTTAATTTTGCTTTATTTACTTAAATATTTGTATTATATTATGTATCATTGTAATATCGGGTTTGCATGAGATAATTATTTGGTTGAGCATAACTTTGCTTAATAATAGCTTCAGATTTTTTTCAGTTCGTCCCAAAGATTCGTGGTTCAGTTAACTCTCCAGTCTTAATTTTGCTGCTACATGCATATCTGCTCGAAATTTACTGATGCTTTCAAATTCTTTTTGCAGGTTTAACCGAACCCTAGCTTGACATTTAATCTGTTGCAAATCCGGTTAGTATTTTCTCCGTCAAGCTCGAATTTTCAACAGCAATGATGCTTCGCAGTTCCTCAACACCGATCCTGGGATCCCTCGTTCCTCATTCAGATAACGCCAGGGAAAATGTAGGGAAAATAAGTCCCTTACATGAAAATGCGAACCGGATTTGTTTCCATAATACACCTTCTCACAATTATTCGCAGTCAAGAAGCTTAGACACATGCTCTGTGGACGTTGAAAAAGGGGCAAAGTCCGTGTCATCCCTCAGACGAGTCCAATCGGAAGGTAATCTGGACGACGTGCTTAGTAAAGGCTCCTCTGTTCAAGCAAAGGTAGCTGCGGAATCATTTTTGCAGAGCGGCTCTGATAACTATAATCTCCAGTCATGGTCTAGGAGGCGATCTGCGCAGAAGAAATTACCTTATCTGGCATCTGTTCCATCCTTCAACATGTATTGTGATGAAGAGGACGAAGAGGAAGATGAAGGATTGGAAAATTTTACTGATATTTACAAGGTCGAATCAAATATGCAAGGATTTAGCTTTGGAAATAAGGGCGTGGGGAAAATCGATGTCAAAAGCGTTGCTACATCTGGAGACGAATTTGACATCGTGTCGACAGAGCCAATGTTCATGGCTAGGGGGCTTGGGATCGGCGTCACGGAACCTTTAGCAGATACGGGCGGTGGGGCTGGAATTTCTACTCATAAAGGGATTTCCACTGGTGGCGAAGGAGATGGAAATGGCGGTGGATTTGACAATATCGAGGAGCATTACCAGAGAACGCTTGAGGAGAATCCTGCCAATTCTCTCATCTTGCGGAATTATGCCCAATTTTTGTACGAGGTAAGATTACGTTACCAAAGACAATTTTTTTCCAATTTATTATAATAATTAAACTGTTTTGACAGAAAAAATTGTAAAATATATATCTAGATCGTAAATCCTGTTTTTTTAGAAGTAGAGAGAATGAATTTGCAGATGTTAGTTATAAAAATTGTTAATGTATTGTAATAAAAAAAGTTCTCTCAATTTTTTTTTTGAAAATCTAGTTAAGACATTTCTTACATTTGACAAATAATGATTAAATTTAAAAAAAAATACTCGTATAAGTTTAAAATTATTATGAGACCTATCACTCAATAATTGTGAATTTTAAAGCCCCTGCATAAAATCAATAATACTCCTTTCTTCATTGCATAAAACCTCTGTCCATAATTGTAAAACCTCAAACCTTACACACAGAACTTTGTGCAGATAATATTATCTACGAGCTGCCTAGACATATGCATCAATGATATTAAAAACATGTGTCCTTTTTCTCAACGGCGTGGTGTTATTACTCCCTTTTTTTTTTGGTCAAAGTTTTTCTGTTCTTAGTTCTGTTTTTCTTAATTTTCAATTTTAACATTGTCAACATTTCCTCCCAAAGGCTTGACCTCTTATGAATAAGATCAGAAGATCTTTTGAAACTGCAATAGGCTCCCAATAAGCATAGCCTGGAGTATAACAGATGCAGATTAAGTAGCTTATATCTGTTCCTTTTCTCTTGAATATCAGCCTTTGTGACTTTCCTCTGTTTATTCTGAATCGCTTCTTTGAATTTTATGCTCCCAATCCTTGACAACTTGAAGTGAACGTTTTGGTTGAATGACAGACAAAGCGTGACTATCCCAAGGCAGAGGAATATTACGCGAGGGCAATTTTGGCTCAGCCTGAAGATGGCGAAGTCTTAGCACAGTATGCCAAATTGATATGGGAACTTCACCGCGATGAAGAAAGGGCCAATGCTTATTTTGAGCAAGCTGTACAAGTTGCTCCTACAGACAGGTAAACTTCCTTGTCTTCTCACCCATCTCATGATTTACCTGATTGCTTAGCCGTCTAAAATGAAATGTTTAATTATAATTGAAGATAGACATCATGGGAAAATTAAGTTCGATGCTTGTAATTCTTTACCATTTCTGAAGTTCATCTTCCCCAAAAGGGGATTTTACATGTTATGACGGCCTGCCAGCTGAGTTGGAACCTAACAATTTGCTTGGTCTCTCCCTTTCGTTATACAATGAAGCAAATATCCAATGAGGGACGATCTTTACAAACACAAAAAGTTTGCCTTGACAGAGATTCACAATGGGTGTCCATAAAATTCTGAATGAATATGTCTTCCTTTAGTCAATAATTAATTACAGTCGTTTTTAAAATGCATGCTTAACAACATACAGCTACAGAATACGTGGTAGCTAAGATTTTCTATATCCGTTAACTCATATTTGACCCTTGTAAGTTATAGTACATTTTGTAGACAAAACAGAGATTAAAAAGTGTTCTACAGAGCAACATTATTTTCTACAATTGTGAATGTAGAATTTGTCTCCAATAATAAGTAATGTAGCTACACCTGGTTCCATTTTTCCATTTGCCTCTGCAATCAGATCTTTTCTTCTTTAGATCAATGTTAAGCAATTTCGCCATGTGTTCTGAATATAAAAATAGCACTTACGTCTATTACTTGAAGTAACGTGGCAGACCTCAATCAATTATTAGAGTTGGACGTAGTGATTAATTTAAAAAAAACATGTTTCATGTACTCTTTTTGTGTGTGACCACTGACCACTACTATTTTGAATCTCTATTAACAATGCTATTTTTTTTTGGTTTTTTTTGCTTCAGTCATGTTCATGCAGCATACGCGTCATTCCTTTGGAACACAGATGGCGAGGAGGAAGAGAAAGAGCAGGAGGATTCAAGTTTCTCTTTCGCTCCCAACGGCTATGGAATTGATGGCACGGTGAATGCTTCCGTGACTGTATATTAAAATGGAAATCTTAGACCTATAAAGTATTATATCACTTTATAGACCTGTTAAGTAACTATAGAGTTTCCTATAGAGTTTTCTGGTTTCGCAAATGCTAGGGAACTCCACAACAATTATTGATGGGGACAAGATTGATCTCTTTGGAGGGGTTCCACGGCAACTCAGCGTGCGTGTGCAGATTGTGAGCTCTAGTTATGGAGATAGTGAAGGATGAGACTCTGGTTTATGAAGACATGAAGAAATTAAAGAGCATGAAATGTAATCATTATCTTCTTTGGGTCTCTCTTAAGTGCTGTTTAAGCTGGGATTAGTTGAAATACTGATCACGTAGAATCTTTGACATAGGGTTCTAATAAATTATTCCTTTCCTATCATTGTTGGATATAGAATTATTAATGCATCTTTCCAACATACATTAAGAAAAGTTAAATTAATAATATATTTAAATAATAGAATTTGTAAACTAATTTTAGTTTTATTTAGTTGTGCATATTTATGGAAATGTTTTGATACATGTACAAGTTTTATATAAAGTTGAACTCATTTTCCTTACTTTTATCTATATACCTATAAACACTTATTGTCTCTCATTCAATCCTCTTTTATCTATTTCTATATACCTTTATTCTTATTCACTTAGTGCCCACTTTATGTTGTATGTATATATTCCTATATACTCATTTTATCTATGCATTTTTTACACTTGTACACCTATCTAGATATGGTCGTAATGCACCTAAATATGGTTGTTCAATGATTGTCATGGTCACAAGGTTGATCTCACAATCTTGGACTTAAAACATGCCTTTATATAATTTAAATTAAAATATTGATCAATAGGCTCCCTTGGTTTTCCCACGTTGAGTTGACCAAGTACATGTTTTGCAAAATGTAATGCTATGTGCCCTTATGACTAGAAAGTTGTCCCTGTATTTCTTTACACTAAGTCAACAAAGACTGCTTACACCAAAGTTGATATCATGTAGCAGAGCTAGTGCTCAAAGATACTCATTGGCAGAAATGATTCTTGCAATTATACTTCTCTACACAAAGTCAACGAAGATCACATTTCACCAAACTTGATACCATGTAGTAGTGCTAGTGCTTAAATATGCTCATTAATATTCATTATGAACATTACTTAAAGAATATTCAGTGATGGTTACAAATATTCAAATACATTCATATTTAAAGTTTTATGCTTATAGATCATTAAAGGAGCAATCAATAGTGAGACTTGAATTTGGTGTGTTAAAATAAGTAATAATTTTTTATATATCATTGTAGGGCCTTTACTTCTAGTCATTAAACTTTTATACACATTTTCCTTGCAACATAACAATCCTTACTAACCCTCAAATATCAATGAAAAGTATAGAAGACAAAAACCATCTAGACAAATAATATAGAAGGATTCTACATTGGTCAAGACTGAACTTAAATGCAAAGGACAAATCAAGACTATTGACTTGACTTAAACCCAAAAGCTTGGTCTTTGATGAAGTAGAGATCTTGAGGCATTTTAATGACAAAAAGGTGCAAGTGTTTGAATTGCAACCAATGTAATAATAGTATCACAACAAAATTGTCCACTCTTAAAGTCAACATTGAATGTTCTTGTTCTCTATATAGTTACTTTCTTAAAGAAATGACTACAATTATCATGTTATCAATAACTATATAATGTTTAGTTGATTTGCATTTAATTGATTGCATTTGTTTAATTAGCCTAGGTTAATACTTAAGATTAAAAACTCCTTACATTATGAACTTCAATCTTTCACACTTATTTTTCTCCTAGGATTTAACATCGCGATTAGGATTTTTAGGTCTACATTTTTTTATTTTATCTCATGTCTTATTTTTCAATTTGTTCTTCCCTTTCATCTTTTTTTTTTGTATATGTATCCCTATTTGTGGGGTTTGACACTTTTCACACATGATCTCTAACCCATTTTACCCCCCACTTTGGCCTTAGGGTTGAATGCTAGATGTTGTTGTCCTTTCAATGTGGGAATGGTCAAAGAGATCTTACATTACATAACTTACTACATGTTAGTGTAGAACAAGGATATGGTTTGATTTGCAAGTTCTTTATTTGGTTTTGTTCTTCTTCATCAATGTTTGTATTCAGAGGGTTTTGTTCTTCTTCCTCTATCTATGTTGGTATACTCTCATTTGATGTATGGTCATTGTAGATGAGTTGCAATTTGTTTTGGTTTATATTCAACCTATATTATGAGTAAAGTAGTTAGTCAAAGTCTTTGTTATCATTTCAATTTGATTCTTGTGTTAATGTAAAGATTGGTGCAAGTTTTAGTGATAGTTGATATGGTTCACCATGGCATATTCCTTTTTGCTTCTATAAGTAGCATGTTGGAGGATGTGATGAGCTTTTGGCTTGATGGTGGTTATAATGGTTACTTTTGCGGAACATTTGGGGGCATTTTGCGACGGCTATGTGTCGCAATTGCGAAGGCTATGTGTCGCAATAGCAACACCCATAGACGTCGCTGTTTTTTAGTCGCAAATTGCGACGTCTATGGGTAGCCGTCGCAATTGCAGCGCCCTCCCGTCGCAATGTCGCTAAGATTTGTTAGCGGCATGGGCGTCGCCCCCCAGTCGCAAGGCTTCGGAGGGCCGTCGCAATTGCGACGGGCCTCCCAAGCAATTGCGACGGGCGCCTGCATCGCATTACGACGGGCTCCCGTCGCAATTGCGACGCCCGTGGGTGGATAAAAAAAAAAATATTATTTAATACATTGCTAATGAACCACATTAATGCTTTTTTCTTTCAACAAATGAGGACAGCCACTATAAAGACAACATGATAATGTACACTCACTGTAAGGACAGTCACAAATGAGGACATCTCACAGTGACTGTCCCTAGTGTAATTGCCACTTGAATGTATTGCTATTCAGCCACATTAATGCTTTTCTTCTTCAACAAATGAGGATAGTCACTGTAAAGACAACATGATAATGTACACTCACAGTGAGTGTACATTATCATGTTGTCTTTACAGTGACTATCCTCATTTGTTGAAGAAGAAAAGCATTAATGTGGCTGAATAGCAATACATTCAAGTGGCAATTACACTAGGGACAGTCACTGTGAGATGTCCTCATTTGTGACTGTCCTTACAGTGAGTGTACATTATCATGTTGTCTTTACAGTGAGTGTACATTATCATGTTGTCTTTACAGTGTCAATATATGCATTATTACTTAAACTGAAGAGTACTCTAAATAATATGTCATTGTGGAGTTCTAATTGCTTCCAATTTGATATACGCTTGTTCTACTTATGTATCCAGCATCATGTAAGAAAAGTTGATGCTTTTAAAATAGATTCATTTAGCCATGAAATGCCTGTGCATGTTACATACAAGATTCCAAGGCCCAAAACTGATTACTCATTATAATTCATGTACAGAATGATAATCAACCACAACGAGGCATACGTAGGCGCTGCTTAGATTTTGAGGCATCAGAAGCTCGTAGAAGAAACTTGACCAATGGCTCATGGAATGCAACAAACTTATTGCCTAAAACAGGAGCATTGGTAACCACAGATGATGGTTCTGAAAAGAACACTTCACCATCAATGTCACGTGAGGGAACTGCAATTTCTGATGGCAAGCAACTTGTAGTATATAAGAGAGATGCAAGTACAGATGCTGGGAGAAGTTCCCAATCTTTATCTGTTGGACAATTTTCATTTGCAAAATAGATTATAAAAACATGAAAATATATCAGAGATGTTTGATATTGATACAAAACAACACAGATTCATTTCTTCGTACACCTGTATATCATAAAAATCCTTGCACACTTCGAAAAATTGTATTGCCTTTTACTTACTCAAAAGTAATTTACATAAAGCAGTCATTTGATTAACATGGATCCTAATATTCACAAGTACATGGTCATGTGCTCCATCGTAGCATCTTATAGATTTAGATCTGTTCTCTGAAATAATTCAATGTTTTGTTTACAATCCACAAAAGAAATATTTTCCCTCGTCTACTTAATCCTAAACAAAAGGCCATATAGCAATATAGATAGAACTATATAATAGAAACCATAAACAATGGTAACCTTAGCAGCAGCAAGAAATTGTTGCAAAAACTTTACCTTATCATACCCAGATTGTTGCTTTGCCTGGCGGAGGGAAATTTGATCAGTAAAATTGACACAGAGTATGCTGTCTCCATTGTCATGCTGGATAACAAAACACCAACTTTAATGGGCATGTACTGTCCCTTGTGTAATTGCCACTTGAATGCATTGCTATTGAACCACATTAATGCTTTTTTCCTTCAACAAATGAGGACAGTCACTGTAAAGACAACATGATAATGTACACTCACTGTAAGGATAGTCACAAATGAGGAAATCTCAGAGTGATTATCCCTTGTGTAATTGCCGCTTGAATACATTGCTATTGAACCACATTAATGCTTTTTTCCTTCAACAAATGAGGACAGTCACTGTAAAGACAACATGATAATGTACACTCACTGTAAGGATAGTCACAAATGAGGAAATCTCAGAGTGACTATCCCTTGTGTAATTGCTGCTTGAATACATTGCTAATGAACCACATTAATGCTTTTTTCCTTCAACAAATGAGGACAGTCACTATAAAGACAACATGATAATGTACACTCACTGTAAGGATAGTCACAAATGAGGACATCTCACAGTGACTGTCCCTTGTGTAATTGCCACTTGAATGTATTGCTATTCAGCCACATTAATGCTTTTCTTCTTCAACAAATGAGGATAGTCACTCTAAAGACAACATGATAATGTACACGGGCTGTAAGTGTACATTATCATGTTGTCTTTACAGTGACTGTCCTCCTTCAAGTGGCAATTACACAAGGGACAGTCACTGTAAAGGCAACATGATAATGTAGAGAAACGTTGTCATTTGTATTTTCAACAGTGCCGAGAGAGATTCCCTCCGCGAAATCACAGCTACAATTTCTGAGTACGTTGGGTTTATTTTTCTTTTGTCATTATTATGTAATCTGGTATTCAGCTGTTACAGAGCTAAAATACCCAGAAATGAGGACATATCTGTGTTGAATTTATTGTTAGCGGCTTTGGTTATTTAGAAGTTTAATTTTATTTGTTCATCTTTCAAGCACAAACATTTTGTGGACCGTAACATCTTCATTGTTTCGGGTATGCAATGAAACAACCCTAACTTGCAACTACCTTCACGGTACTTGTGTACATTATCATGTTGTCTTTACAGTGACTGTCCTCATTCAAGTGGCAATTACACAAGGGACAGTCACTGTGAGATGTCCTCATTTGTGACAAGGACAGTCACACATGAGGACATCTCACAGTGACTGTCCCTTGTGTAATTGCCACTTGAATGTATTGCTATTCAACCACATTTATGGGCCCGTTTGGACCACAGCACACAGTAGCATCTACAGAGAAGAATATCCCAGGTGTAACAAGTTGTAAGAATATACCAACAGTTCTAAGAAGTTCCCTAGCACATAGTAGCATCTACAGAGAAGAATATACAACATGAGGGCAGCCACTGTAAAGACAACATGATAATGTACACTCATTGTATGTGTACATTATCATGTTGTCTTTACAGTGACTGTCCTCATTCAAGTGGAAATTACACAAGGGACAGTCACTGTGAGATGTCCTCATTTGTGACAAGGACAGTCACACATGAGGACATCTCACAGTGACTGTCCCTTGTGTAATTGCCACTTGAATGTATTGCTATTCAACCACATTTATGGGCCTGTTTGGACCGCGGCACATAGTAGCATCTACAGAGAAGAATATCCCAGGTGTAACAAGTTGTAAGAATATACCAACAGTTCTAAGAAGTTCCCTAGCACATAGTAGCATCTACAGAGAAGAATATGGGTCAACGAGGTTGACTTCAAAGCCATGCAATCTAATGGTAATAGTAATATCATAATTTGACATACTATTAGAAATACTTCCTAAATAGACTATTCAATCTTATAAGAGATGGATTCATGAGAACTATTATTTATGAAATATGAGTCAATGACTTTAATTAAAAAAATTACACAATCTAATTCTTGTAAAAATATCAAAATTTGACACATTGAAAATACCTTCCAAAAGTATCGTTAATTGATTAATATGAATCACTACTCATGAAATATAATTTTATAAACCTAATCTAAAAACTACACAATAAAAATCTTAATAGCAATATTGTAAGAAACTATTCCCAAAAGCAAGCCTAACAAAATTTGATGAAAATAATTTTTGTTTCACTCAACTTTGACATTCACAACTTCCTCTTTTATTATAATAAGAAAAAAAATGTCTTTTTAGATATACCTCATGAACCATACTCGAATAATCTATCATTTTTCTTCTCAAAAACATATTTGCAGAGCCTGCTTCTTTTACTTGTTTGTACTTTTATCTCTCTGATGGAAAGGGTTCCTTCAGGACACATTTTTCCAAGTTCACTGCTTGAGATATTTGAGGAGGGTTCCCCTGCTTGAGTATCCATCCAACCCATATTCGAGTAGTTCTACAATTGCACAGTCTAAATTAATAATACTGACAATTGAATGACGAATGATGATACATAGAATTGATATAAACTAATCCTAAAAACACTAAAACATTATTAATATATTTATATTTCATAAATAAAATTGATATAAAAGATCTGGAAAGATACATTAAAAAATAGAAAAACAGTAATTTATAATAGAAGGAAACTTAAATTGCTATTTAAAAAAAAAACAAGAGTCTTAAATCTTATCATTTTGTTTCATTATCATCCATAAGTACACACCTCTAGCATAATAATTATATTTTACCACCCATAAAATGAAAAAAAGATTTTCACAAGAGAAATTGAAGCTAGATTATAAAAATGAACCATCTTATTGGAAACTGGAACTGTTATCATACCCAAAAGGACTACAAAATTTCACCTTATCATACCCAGATTGTTGCTTTGCCTGGCGGAGGGAAATTTGATCAGTAAAATTGACACAGAGTATGTTGTCTCCATTGTCATGCTGGATAACAAAACACCAACTTTAATGGGCATGTACTGTCCCTTGTGTAATTGCCACTTGAATGCATTGCTATTTGATGCAGGGGCATCCCTAATGCAAGACAAAGACACCATGATTGAAGGAAGTTGCCATGAAGCCAAGGAGTCAAATCCTATCAATTGGAACATAAGATTTTCACCTTGGAGCTTTGAAGGATTGACTGGTGAAAGGTCCTTTTGATTGACAAATCAAAGTCTTTTTGAATGACAAATCAGAGTCTTTTTGAATGACAATAAATTAGAATAGGAGTTTTAGATGTTTTCTTGGTTTGTAATAAATATTAAGGATTGATTTTATCTCCTTATAAACATCCACTTGTTGGACACAAGACCCCTTGGTGACTTATAAACCTTGGGCATCTTTTGAGTCCTTGGATGAAATGAGCATAGTAAGTGTTTATTAGGTGTCTTTTAGATGTTGTTAAGAAGTTTGAAGGTCCAAAATAACTTTAATAAGGTTCCTAAAGTTTCACAACACATTTTTAACCTTCTCGGCAAAGTTGTTTGCAAAGTTGTAATGCAACTTTAAAAGTTGCTTAGCAAAGTTGACATTTGTTGGATAAACTGTTCTAACCACCTAGATGGTTGAACCAACATTTGGAGAGCCTATTTTAGGCTTCAAATGGTCGAAGACAGTCAGAGAACCAGTATTGTAATCATTTTGCTTTCATAAAAAATAAAAATAACCCTATTTTAGTGCATTTCTGGTGAAAAACGAACTCTGTACGGCTGTACGGATGGTGGTTGGATGATAAAATTTGCTTGGAAGTTGTAATAGTGACATCTGATGCTTTGGAAGTTGGTTTGATTGATTCTCTTTGTTTTATATCTAAGTTATTTCAAATTTTTTGTGCATTGTTTACAAACCCTCATTTTCAGGGTTTGACTGATGTAAAGACCTTAACTCACGTTTCAACCATTGGAATTCCTTCTTCCTTGGTGGAATGAGAGTTAAGGATGTATATTTGTATATTCTAAAAGCCCTGAGGCAGGGGGTTGCATCTGCATTTGTTGAGAGCGAGCCCTAGATCAAAAACTACCATGTTTTTGGCTGGGAAGATGGTAATCAGAATAAAATCAGAAGCTTG
The DNA here is from genome assembly GCA_027943335.1 of Chamaecyparis obtusa. Taxonomy (NCBI): domain Eukaryota; kingdom Viridiplantae; phylum Streptophyta; class Pinopsida; order Cupressales; family Cupressaceae; genus Chamaecyparis; species Chamaecyparis obtusa. The sequence goes on from BSBK01002760.1 coordinate 2,444,587, forward strand.
CATCGTATTGAGGACTTGAAAACTTGTGCATTCTTGTTTATCTGGATCAGGAGAACACTCCAAAACTCTGATCTTGGTTTCATACACCCATTTTCAATGCTTTGTTTTGGAACCCACACCTAAAAGCATGCATTAGGTCTGCGGACTCAATGAAGACATTGATATGCTGGAGTGGAGTCAGGGTCTGGGATGAGTTGGTGGTCTGTTAGAAATCCAAAAAGGGTACTCAGAAAACATATAACTTCTTAGAGTCCTTTGGCAAGTTGCAGAGTTATGGCTGCAGAGCAGGTTTGGGAGACCTACTAGGGTCACTAGGTCAGTTTGTTATTTTGATGTCTTGGGTTGTTTAGATCACAACCAATGCATGATTCTTGTTATTTAGATGATATCTAAGGGGTTTCTAAGTTTTGCTGCAGGAAGTAAGATCTAGAACCTTAAAAGTCTCTTTTGATAGAAAATCAGGGAACTTGTCCCTAAAAGGAAATTTGTTATTGAATGGGATTGAGTCCATAAGTTGTTGTGTGATCCTTGAAACCTTCAAATTCATTACTTTGTAGAGTTTAAACATTAACCTATAGAAATGAGAGCCTAATTGATTGGTTGAGTCATTTTGGTGTCTTGAAGTGGGTTGGGACATAGATCCAAGTTTCTTGCTGACTACTCTGCATCACTATTGAACCACATTAATGCTTTTTTCCTTCAACAAATGAGGACAGTCACTGTAAAGAAAACATGATAATGTACACTCATTGTAAGGATAGTCACAAATGAGGAATTCTCAGAGTGATTATCCCTTGTGTAATTGCCGCTTGAATACATTGCTATTGAACCACATTAATGCTTTTTTCCTTCAAGTGGCAATTACACAAGGGACAGTCACTGTGAGATGTCCTCATTTGTGACAAGGACAGTCACACATGAGGACATCTCACAGTGACTGTCCCTTGTGTAATTGCCACTTGAATGTGTACACACTAAAATATGCACTTCTATGAACCATTACATGCAAGGTTGCTCAAGAATGAGTCCTCACAAAGCGGCTCATAGCTCTCTATGCATGGAGTTGCAAGGGACTATGAGTTTTGCTCTCAGCTAGAGCTACAAGAAGGTGACCTTGCTAGTCAACCACACAATGAGAGATTCACAATGAAGACAAGGGCAACAATGCCAATATCTCCAAGAATCTAAATGGAAATGGAATGCAAATGCAACTTAGTATGAATGTGCAAGCTAAGCTAAATGATAACAATGCAATGCTTGAAAAGAAATCTAATCTATGAAAGGAAAGTGCAAACTAAACTATGAAAGGAAAGTGCAAGTCTTACAATCCCTCCTAATTAAGCTATGTGAGATTAATCTATTGCATAAAGAAAATCTATACTAAGAATGTCATGATTATGCAACTATGAAAGCAAACTAAATGAAATGCAACAACAATGTCTTCAAAGCTTGGATGCAAGGATGTCTTCAAAGAGCTCCAAAACCTGCAGCATAACAATAGCATAAAATATGGATATGTATCTATATGCAAATGAAGAAGAGAGCTCTCCTTTTATAGGAAATGAGGTGAAATGGACCATTGAGATTAAGAGGCAAAAAGATCTTAATCAGCGGTGGAGCTTGAAAGAGGAGCAATCCATGTGCACAAACATCCTCCAATGAGAGTGAAGTGTTGACTTTTGAGCCTCATGTGAGACAAAAAGTGCTTTTTCCCTTTTTATAAAATAGGAATAATGTTTTATTTGTGCAACTTAGGATAAGAGGAAAGTGGGGGCTTTTTATTTAATTAAAAGGGGAGGAAATATTCCTTTTAATCAAATGAAGACTTAGGATAAATGATTAGCCCATAGGATAAAAATTCAATATATGATCGAAATTAGGATTTGATCAAGAAATTGATAATGTTGAAAATATTGATTATTGATAAAAATGATTCAGGATTGATAAATTGAATAAATGGGGCCCAAAGTCTAGGCGACCATTTTTGGGTGCATACATTTGCCCCTCTTTGACTAATGTGTGATCGATTTGGGAACACATGCAGTCAAAGAATGAAGTTGAAATGTGAGATCAATTTTGGGATCACAAAACAACTCAGATATGAGGTCGATTTGGGATCACATCTGGACAAACAAAAGCTTAGACCAACACCGTCGCTGCTAGGTGCAAATCAAGCTTTAGACAAAACTATCACCGTCGCTGCTAGGCAATAATCAATGTCTAAAAATGGGAGATAAGAATCTCAAGTTTTGAGCAAAAGCTCACAAAAGATGTCTGAATCAAGAGAATCAAGGAAATCAGGGATGAGAATCCCACAAATACTGCCCCCTCGGAATCGAAATCGAAATCAAGTAGAGGAGAGATAGAAAATTGATAAGGTTGATCAAATCATAATAAAATCACAATTGAAGGTAAGGGTCAAATAGGTTAACCATTAAGCAATAAAACATGCCCCAGTGAGGAAGTAGAAGAATAGAAATAGAAGACTAGAAATAGAGTGGATGAAAGACTAGAAAATTTGAGAGACATGGAAGGAAGAAATTCCACCGAAAATCAAATTATGCCTCAAAAGGTCAGTCAACTGCGTAGAAGAATGAAAAAATTTTGGAAATGCGACTCGGATTTCGATTTCGAGTCCGAAAATGGATAGAAAAGGATGTGATATGAAAGACCAGAAATGAAAGATATGATCAAGAAGAATAAAAAAAATGAGCACAGTTGACCAACTAGTCCGTAGATGATAAAAAGGAGAGCTCTCTCCATATGCAAGATGCAAAAACTAAACTATGATGAACCTAAGAATGCAAGCTACTATGAAAGTGGTTGACTTGCAAGGTCACAACACTTATAGACATCTAATTATCATCATCGAGCATTATTGGTAGCGTCGTAAGATCATATAATGCACACTAGCATAACTATGTGGATATGAATATGATCTTTATCAGATAGAAATGTGGAAATCTCACCTAGGCATCAAAGACATATAGGTCAAGATGACTAATGCAGTGAGATTACCTAAGTTTTGATATGGCGAGATTATGCTTGTATCAAGACACATGAAAGTCAGGATAGCTAAAAGCATGCACTCGCAAAACAGTCAAGGATAATACCTTGTCAATCCATAGTGTCAAGTAGGACCAGCATAAATGCTCATGACAGTTAGGATCAACAAAATATACCCACAAGCAGATAAAGAAATAAAACATGTTCTCATTCCCTCAGTCTTCTAGCAATGCATCATCGAAAACTTCTTAGGGAGAGACCACTCATCAAAGAAATCCTCATAAACAGCACACAAAGAAAAATAAAGTCAACATATCTCAACAAGTTGATTGTTTAAGTGCGTGTGTGTTGGTCATAGAGTCAGACTCTGAGTATCACATCTGCAAATGAGAAATATCGTGTCATACGAGACTGTTTGGGTAAGACACCTGATAAGTGTTAAGAAACACTCGACGCAAGGGTAGTGTTGAAAAACACTATTTGGGGTGGTGTTGAAAAACACCTGTTGTGAAATGCCCCAAGAGATAGACGCACCTAAAAGACCAATGCTAACAGTTATGCCCCCTAGACAAAGACAAAGACCAATTCCAGACTTAGCCAAATAAGGTCAAGGTATGAGGGAAAGGCTCGGTGTCGAGGACGCATGTTAACAAATAGGGGTGCAAAGGCCTCAAGTAGCGCCTGTTTCCAAGTTTTCACCACTTGGAATCTTTTTTCATTTTTTCATTTTTTTGTATTTTTGCTACCAAGGCGCCTATTGCTAGGTTTTCACCAAGGTACTTTTTCTATTTTTTTAATTTTTTTTGAATATTTGATTTTTTTGTATTTTTTCAGGACTTTTTATGCTTTTTAGGATTTTTTCAGCATCATATATCAATTTTTTTGGTATTTTTTCAGGATCATAAAATATGTACAAAGGATGCCCCCAGACTGAAATAGGCATCAAACTCCCAAGAAAGATCACATCGTGTATTCTCAATGTCTAGCAAGGTGGAAAATAAGATGGATAAGCAAGCTGGTGGAAGAAATGGAAGACATGAAAATGAAGGAGAATGAAGGGAAGAAATCTTCAAGGTCAAACTCCTCAAGAGTACCCAAGCTAGGGAAAAATTGTTGTCATGTAAAGCGCATTTGGACAAGCAATGAGAGGCTAGCATAGGATAAGTCACAAAAGCACATTGCAAAAGAAGGAAGGATGCAGTCCAAAGGAGTAGACATGTCAAGAGGCTTCATATCATCGTGTTTTACTCTTTTTTTTTATTCGATCAAGACCAAAGGGGAAGAGGATAGCGACAAGCTAGAATGAATGAAGGAAAATAAATATGAAGGCTAAGCATGAATGGAATGAAAGCAAAATCATCGTAAGATAGCTCACAAAATAGCCAAATGTTCATGTATAATTCAACATTGCCAAGATCAAAGATGGAATGGATGAAACATGTAGAAGAACTACGCATGACGCCTGATTGCCAGGTTTTCATCATGGTACTTATCCAAGGTGCCACAAGGGAGTGGTTTTCACCATAGGATGAATTTATTTCTCTTTACTTTTGCTACCAAGGTGCCTGTTTCCAGGTTTTCACCATGGCACATTTTCAATTTCTTCAATTTTTTTCAATTTTTTGAATTTTTCTACTTTTTTTGAATTTTATAATTTTTTGGAAGAAAGCAAGCTTTTAGGATAATGCTCCTTGAAAGGATAAACCATGATATGTCAAGGATTCAAAATGATATGCTCAAAGATAATGAAGGGGAAAGGAAGACGCAGAAGGAATAGGCAAATGAGGAAAAATGATAGAAGGTAGAAGGATAATGAATGGAAGGAATGTGAAAGGGTAGATGGAAAGAAGGCAAGATCAACATCGACACACACACCTTGAAGGGTGGTGGGAAAAATGGAGGAAACGTAAACCATATTCTAGTCCAAATGTGAACCACATTCTGGTTCATTATTGCTATCTGACTCCTCAAAGAGAGGGTTGGTGTGCTTGTTATAATTCTCAAATGTGAATGAAGGAATACGAGAAGGAATATGATGAATGTTTAGCAGAGGTTGCGGTTTAGGCACATGGAATGGAAGAATGTTTTTGGAAGAAGATGAAGTGGAAGTCTTTGGAAGCTTGAATGTCAATTTCACTTTTTGTTCAACATGAGACTCTTTCAAGAGAGATTTTGGAATCCATATAGCCTTAGGCTTTTCATTTCCTTTTGATAACTTAGAGAGAATATCTTCAATGATGGGTTTTGGAACCCATACTTGTCTTGTAGTTTTCTTCTTAGATATCTCTTTTGACTTTATATATCCATGTCGATTAGAGGGGACATGGTGATCTTCTTTTTTTGATGGATTCTTGTATTGCTTATTTTTCTTATATTGACCATTCAAGTTACTTCCAAAAGACTTGGGACTTGTGGAAGAAGAAGGAGGATATGACCGGTTTAGATGGGTGGGTGGATGAAAGGGATTCAAGGGTATGCATCTATGTTGATCTTGAGGAAAGATAGGAGATGGAGGGACGTAAGGACCCAAAATGGATGACGAATTAGGAGAATTAGGAGGGGAAAGTGAAGGGACATAAGGACCCAAAATGGAAGGAAGACGTGAAGCCCTTAGTATTGGTGGAGGAGGTCCAAGGATGGAAGTGGAAGATGCAAAAGGATAATCAATAAGTTCATCAGCATCTATATCACAACCAAGGATATCAGCATCTTTAGAGTGAGCATTAGGATTTGCAATAGGATCATGCACATCTTGAATAGGAGCACCTTCTTTGATAGGATCATTTGTAGCTTGCAAAGATTTAGGAAGAGAAGAAAGTGAGAGTAAACATGGAGTGGTAGAACAAGAAGATGGAAGACTTTGATCTTGACAAGGATCATTGGGTAGCATAAGCGTATCAACTTTTTCTAGATTTTCAATAGGCTCAACATTGGAAGTAACAACACCATTTTTAATAACCTTAATGGAAGTATCATCTTTGGAAAGCACAAGTGCAGTAAGGTTATTTTGATTATCAATAAGCTCAACGGTGTAAGTAGTAGCTTGATCTTTCTTAGAGGAAGAATTAAGACATGGTGGAATGAATGGGGAAGGGTGTAAAGGATCAAAAGAACCATGAAACAGATAAGAGACATCATGACAAGAATTGGATGACATGGAGGGTTCTTGATCTTGATCTTTCTTTATATTCTCTTCTTTATCATTTTTAGAGTCCTCTTGACATGGAGCCACTTCTAAGGACAAGGAAGCAGGTTGGGATTGTATGGAAGACTTTGGAAGAGATGGTGAAGGACTAGCTAAAATAGGCATTATAGCGGATGAAGGCTTAGGCTCTTTAGGTTCGACATTATTGAAAGTATTTGCAGCCAAGTGAAGGTTATCTTGAGTATCTTTAAGAGGTGGCCCTTGAGGATAACTATATGGAACCGCATGGAAAGCATTATGATCTTTGTTGGATGAAGGATTTGTGAAAGATTTGGATGACTTAGCAGCTTTAAGAAGTGTGTGGGTATTGGAGGAAGTGGCAGATGGAAGGGGACCATCACAAGACAAAGGTTCAGCATTAACATGATCTTGCTGGAGAGTGTGATCTTTATTTTCAGCATGAGAGTTTTTAGACAAGACATGCTCATAGTATCTTTGTTTGTAATCAGCACGGAAAGCTTTCTCTTCCTCAATAGAAGTAGATGTATCATATTGTTCACAACAAATATCATAATTTCTCTCAAAATCAGAATCATATGGATCACCATCACAATCTATCCAATAGGATGACCCTTTAGTAAGCCTAAGCACACGACGAGGAGGACTCTTAGGAACAGAGGTGCCATAAGTATTGCTACATTGTCCATCATCATAGTCATCATAGTCATCAAAGGTAGGTGTGTCACTCTTTGTGGAAGAGACATCACAAGGACTATCACATTGCTCTTTATGGTATGTCTTCTGAAGAGAAGTAAGACTCTTAGGAGAAGTAGAAGAAGAATGAGATTGTGAAGAAGGGGAAGGTGAAGACCTAGTGGAAGAAGAATACTTGGATAATGAGGAATTTGAATGATGTTTAGAAGAGTCATGATAAGATTTGGAAGATGAGGAATGTGAATAGTGTTTAGAAGAATCATGATAAGATTTAGAAGATGAAGAATGATGAGAAGATTTAGATGATGAATAATGTTTGGAAGAAGATCGTGATATGATCATGTTTATGATTCTAGCAAAGGCATCTGATTTAATCATCTTTTCTTTTATTTTTGCTATAAATTTATCACTCATGAGAATTTTGGAGGAACAACACTTTTCGAATATGTCAATGAGCTCAAGATCGTCTATTCTTAAGAGAGGTTCCTTAACAAGATAGTCAAGATTCATGGTTATAGAAGAGGAGGAATCAAGCATGGAAGAAATGAATAGATGAATAGAAGAAAGTAGACTAGATAATAAGAGGAAAAGAATCAAGAAGAAGAAGAAGAAGAAGAATTTCCCCTAGGAATAGAAGACTTTAGAAGAACATGGGAAATGGAGAAGAAAGAAGAAGACTAAGAGCCATCTTGTGCAATTGATACCATAACGTTCATTGAGATGTTGAGCAACATGACAACACCCAGGATCTAAGATCTAGACTGACCAAGGAAGACTGGTAATAGGATGACCTCACAAAATGTCAACACCAAACTAGGATAATCAAAGTTCTCTATTGTCCAAAGAGAAATGAAAAGATAGAAGCAGGGGCTTTACCAACACTGTCAAAGAGGTGCTTCAAATCAAAGGGTGACTACCCTTGCACTTTTGAACCAGGAGGTTGGGCTAGGCCAAAATATCATTGAAATTGAGATTAAATGAAAATTATTTGGACAATAAAAGTACTAAAATTCTCCAAGAATGTAGCTCACAATTTTAGAGATAAACTTTCTCACCAAAAATGGACAAATGCGATACTGATGTTGATTTTGACCAATTTGTGCAAATTTTGAATCTAAGGGTGAAAATGTCTGATTTCAATCACAATTTTAATAGTATTTGGATAGGTTTGCAAACAGTAGGGGATCAAACATGTCTCCAAACACTTGAAACAAGGGCAAAAGCAACCTTGCCAAGACAAGCACTTGTGATATCAAAATTGAAAAAGCACCCTATGAATGCTACCGATTGTTTGTATGTCAAGATCATTTACACTGGTATCACACAATCAAAGACACTTCAAGCAATATCTACCTACAAGACAAGGCTCATTACTCATCAACTTAGCCCACAACTTGATGCCCCCTTGCCTCACACCAAGTGGTTGCCCACAAGAGATATTGGCTTTGTCATGGAAGTGTCAAACAACACAACCAAAGGGACACATATGGTGAGTATCTTGGGGTGATCCGGGTTATTCCACTTGGATCAATTCTTGCACTAAGAAGATAAGTGGCTAAAAAAGGTGGTTTCTAATCTATGGTTCTTAATAAGGGTTTCCGTTCACAACACCCCTCTTGCTCCTCGTAAAGGACTAGGACCTTGCGGCCTCAAGAGTACCTTAAGCATTCTTGCTCAATATTTTCCTCATGGTCACAATCCCACAAGTACTTACATCAAGCGAAGACAAGTGTTATGTCTACCAAGGTTTTGGTGTCCTTGATAGCCTTGAGATTATAGTGAGTTGGAATCACTTGCCACCAAGGAGAATGATGACAAGGTTGTCCCCACTTGAGTCGTTCCTCTTGATTGCTCAAGAGCAGGCCCGCTAAAGGATTCCTAAACTAAACAAAAATGGATCAAATCTTGAGGTTCAAGGTTTTTGATTCACCACAAGGGTGAAGAGCATACTCCCCTATTTCAAGAATCTCTCCCAAACACACCAAGCAAAGAGATCAATTACCCCCTTGCTTCCAAAACCTTAAGATGGGTCAAGATTTTCTGATTCACCTAAAGGTGAAGAGCATACTTCTCCTACCACCTCAAGATCCCTTTCACAAGGTATTAAGATTCCTAATACAATTAGTGAATGCCACACTTGAAAGGAAAGTAAATAAACAAGCAAGAAATAATAATTTTTTTTTTTTGTTTTTATGCTTGGGCAGCCTTACAAAAACCATTAGTAGCCCTCTTTGACATGCATTCTTTTGACAAATTTCAAGTAATGAGAGCACCTACAACCACAACTTGTTAGACCAACAAGAGTTAGGAGAATCAAAATCCAAAATCTACCAATGATTAGTACATGAAAAATTAGATAATCTGCAAAAATATCTAATCAAATGATAAAATCTGAAAATGAAACCATCATGGTTGGATTAGGCTCGAAAAGACCTTTCCAACAATATATCACACTTAAACTTTTGATACCATTTGCAAAATTTCAAAAAAAATGGGCACCCGTTTTCCAAAGTGGCACGGATTTGAAAACGCTGGAAATTTCAAAAAATTTCAAAAAGATAGCTAAGAACCCAAAACTTGCAAGATAGATAAAATAACTCAAAAATAGGTCACTGCCAGGTACAGACACAGTATCACGCGATACTTCGCCCGACACCAGGCGATACTTCTCAGTCCGCGCGATATTTCACCTTATGCCAGGCGATATACCTCAGTACTGGTGGGCGATATACTCCAGGCAGGCTGGGCGATAGTCCGTCAGGGGTGAACTATCGCGCGATATTTCTCTTCAAAGCAGGCGATATTTCTAGCAAGCGCGAAGTATCGCACCGCTATACAGAGAAATATCGCGCGATATTTTTGAGAAGTATCGCGCGATACTCTGAGAAAAAAAACCAGAGACTAAAAATGAAGCTAAAAATTGACGAAAATATTGACGAAAAATGTGAAATTAAAGGGACAAAGCTAATCTACTCAGCCCCACGGTGGGCGCCAGAAATGTACACACTAAAATATGCACTTCTATGAACCATTACATGCAAGGTTGCTCAAGAATGAGTCCTCACAAAGCGGCTCATAGCTCTCTATGCATGGAGTTGCAAGGGACTATGAGTTTTGCTCTCAGCTAGAGCTACAAGAAGGTGACCTTGCTAGTCAACCACACAATGAGAGATTCACAATGAAGACAAGGGCAACAATGCCAATATCTCCAAGAATCTAAATGGAAATGGAATGCAAATGCAACTTAGTATGAATGTGCAAGCTAAGCTAAATGATAACAATGCAATGCTTGAAAAGAAATCTAATCTATGAAAGGAAAGTGCAAACTAAACTATGAAAGGAAAGTGCAAGTCTTACAATCCCTCCTAATTAAGCTATGTGAGATTAATCTATTGCATAAAGAAAATCTATACTAAGAATGTCATGATTATGCAACTATGAAAGCAAACTAAATGAAATGCAACAACAATGTCTTCAAAGCTTGGATGCAAGGATGTCTTCAAAGAGCTCCAAAACCTGCAGCATAACAATAGCATAAAATATGGATATGTATCTATATGCAAATGAAGAAGAGAGCTCTCCTTTTATAGGAAATGAGGTGAAATGGACCATTGAGATTAAGAGGCAAAAAGATCTTAATCAGCGGTGGAGCTTGAAAGAGGAGCAATCCATGTGCACAAACATCCTCCAATGAGAGTGAAGTGTTGACTTTTGAGCCTCATGTGAGACAAAAAGTGCTTTTTCCCTTTTTATAAAATAAGAATAATGTTTTATTTGTGCAACTTAGGATAAGAGGAAAGTGGGGGCTTTTTATTTAATTAAAAGGGGAGGAAATATTCCTTTTAATCAAATGAAGACTTAGGATAAATGATTAGCCCATAGGATAAAAATCCAATATATGATCGAAATTAGGATTTGATCAAGAAATTGATAATGTTGAAAATATTGATTATTGATAAAAATGATTCAGGATTGATAAATTGAATAAATGGGGCCCAAAGTCTAGGCGACCATTTTTGGGTGCATACAGAATGTATTGCTATTCAACCACATTTATGGGCCTGTTTGGACCACGGCACACAATAGCATCTACAGAGAAGAATATCCCAGGTGTAACAAGTTGTAAGAATATACCAACAGTTCTAAGAAGTTCCCTAGCACATAGTAGCATCTACAGAGAAGAATATACAACATGAGGGCAGCCACTGTAAAGACAACATGATAATGTACACTCATTGTATGTGTACATTATCATGTTGTCTTTACAGTGACTGTCCTCATTCAAGTGGCAATTACAGAAGGGACAGTCATTGTGAGATGTCCTCATTTGTGACAAGGATAGTCACACATGAGGACATCTCACAGTGATCAATTGTCCCTTGTGTAATTGCCACTTGAATGTATTGCTATTGAACCACATTAATGCTTTTCTTCTTCAACAAATGAGGACAGTCACTCTAAAGACAACATGATAATGTACACTCACTGTAAGGACAGTCACAAATGAGGACATCTCACAATGACTGTCCCTTGTGTGATTGCCACTTGAATGTATTGCTATTCAGCCACATTAATGCTTTTCTTCTTCAACAAATGAGGATAGTCACTCTAAAGACAACATGATAATGTACACTCACTGTAAGTGTACATTATCATGTTGTCTTTACAGTGACTGTCCTCCTTCAAGTGGCAATTACACAAGGGATTTGTGTTTTCATTTGTGTTTTCAACGGCGCCGTAACCCTCCGCGAAATCACATCGGGATATAAGGGCAAAACAAACAAGAACGTTGTCATTTGTATTTTCAACAGCGCCGAGAGAGATAAACAAACTTAAAACTCAGACTTACGAAAGATGAAGGCAATGCTTCAAAAGGCCGATGCCCTAAACACGGGAAAACACAATACCACCATTAAACGATGCCCTAGTCACCGTATCAATGCTGCCAGCTCCGTACCAGTATGCTGACTGCTCACTTTCATCCTGTGATAAAGGTAACTTCATTAATCATACTTGAAATGGCAGCATACGAACTAAAGCTGATGAACATTTATAAACTAAAAGTTTAAAACTACAGATTACAAATGTAGTAGTTTCATACGAAAAGAACTTGATGTCTGAAATTTACCATTAGAAGTATCCAAAGGAATACCACAGTACTGTTGAACTTGGAGAATCGGAGATGATCTACACAGCAAGGTTCAACAGCTATAAGGACTGTTACACCATCTTTAGCATTTGAATACATTTTCTCCTTGGCTTCTGGTGGATCCTCAAAGACCCCCAATGACGTTTTCCCTACAATTATCAATTGTTTGTCAGTATGAGATATTAATAAATAAACATTAATCACAATATTAGGCAAACAATGTTCTTGATGTCTGAATCTAAATCACAGAAAGCTCTAATAAAGCAGTTCTCAGTTTCACATTAAACTAAGTTTCAATTTCAAATGGTTATAATAATTTTTGCAAGTTATAAGTAGCTGGTTACAGTATATGACATAAAAAGAAAAAAAATCATTTCTATTCTTTTCTTCTTTTTCTCTTTCAACGAAGCTTTTGCACCACACAAATGCATACCAAGAATTTCTCAGGAGGTTTCAAGACCATTGCATACCAAACTTCTTCTCTGTAGATGCTACTGTGTGTCGTGGTCCAAACGGGCCCATAAATGTGGTTGAATAACAATACATTCAAGTGGAAATTACACAAGGGACAGTGACTGTGAGATGTCCTCATGTGTGACTGTCCTTGTCACAAATGAGGACATCTCACAGTGACTGTCCCTTGTGTAATTGCCACTTGAATGAGGACAGTCACTGTAAAGACAACATGATAATGTACACATACAATGAGTGTACATTATCATGTTGTCTTTACAGTGACTGCCCTCATGTTGTATATTCTTCTCTGTAGATGCTACTGTGTGCTAGGGAACTTCTTAGAACTATTGGTATATTCTTAGAGCTTGTTACACCTGGGATATTCTTCTCTGTAGATGCTACTGTGTGCCATGGTCCAAACGGGCCCATAAATGTGGTTGAATAGCAATACATTCAAGTGGCAATTACATATATTATAATGTATCTGTCTAGTCCTCATGACTGCTCATAACAGTACAAGTGATATTTTTTTGGGAGTGGGGAAAGGTTCGAGACTTTCACCTGTATGAAGAATCCTTTCTACCTAACACAAAAATGCACCCCATAAAACATCTGATTGGTTCGAGTATCTTTGAACTATTTGGGTCTATTGACAACACTAGACCAGTGTATACAGAATGACTAATTTCATGCAAGACAATGTGATGCAGAGTGGTTAGCAAGAAACTTGGTCTTAAGCCCCAACCCACTTCAAGACACCAAAATGTTACACCTAAGCAATTTAGCCTCTGATTCTATCAGACCAGTTTAAAATCTCTGTACTAGAGGGACTTCAAAGGTTTCAAGATACTTCTAACACCTTATTGACTCAATCCCAACCAAGACCAAATTTCCTTTTAGGGACAAGTTCCCTGATTTTCTACCAAAAGAGACTTTATTGATCCTAGGCTTTGCCAACCCAATCAAACATTTGAAAACTCTTAAGATTCCCTAAAACATGCAGAATCATGCATTGGTTGTGTTCCAAACAACCCAAGACATCAAAATCACAAATAGACCTAGTGACTCTAGTAGGTCTCCAAAACCTGTTCTGCAGCAATAACTCTTCAATTTGACAAAGGACCTTATGAACTTATATGTTTTTTGAGTACTCTTTTTGATGTTCTAACAATCCTCCAACTCCCAGACCCTGACTCCACTCCAGCATATCAATGTCCTTATTGAGTCCGCAGACCTAATACATGCCTTTGGGTGTGGGTTCCAAAACAAGGCATTGAAAATGGGTGCATGAAACCAAGATCAGAGTTTGAAGATGTCCACCATGCTCTAAAGATCTAGATTCAACAAGGTTTGAGGTCCTTTACTTGCCGCTACCCTCTGATCTTGCATAATCCATCAACTCCTAGTCAAGAACATTGAGATTCTTGACCTAGGGCTTGCTCTCGAAATTCTCTGGCTTAGTATCCTGTTCCAAAGCTTTTAAAATATGAAAATAAACCCCCTTAACTTGCATTTTACAAAGAACAGAGGATATCCTATGGTTTATTTGCAAGTTAAGGCCATTTGAATGCAATAACCCAAAAAATGAGGGTTTGACAGAACAACAGATAAGAAAAAGGAATAACTTAGACAATAACATTTTCCATCACCTTTTCTTTTCAAGTTAGACCACAATCTAGCGATTGTCTCCCTATTTTGTTCTTCACTTATATTATCTGACATGATCGTTCTTTGCAGGAAGCAAAAATTGGGCTATGAAAACTTTGGTCTACAACTTTCAGTGACTAAGCAAAATTGTCAAAAGTACACAAATCTTCTTAGACCTAGTTAAATCCTTTAATATTTTAAAAGTCTAGTTAAAATATACATTAGATTAAAAAATATACAATTTTTATGCCTGAGCGCGCGGCTACGACTAGTGCAATGGTCTTCTTGCTTAGCTCTAGAAGCTCTCTAGCAATCAAAACATATAAGCTACAAGGCCTAACAACAATTTCAAAACATATAAGCTACAAGGCAAGACATATTACATGACATGGCAAAAGGATTAAAATATACATTAGATTAAAATATATACAATTTTCAAACCTGAGCGCGCGGCTATAACTCGTGCAATGGTCTTCTTGCTTAGCTCTAGAAGCTCTCCAGCAATCAAAACATATAAGCTATTAGAATTCATTAACTTTCTGTAATTGGAAAACTCTATTTGATATTAGACTGTAAACTACTACTATTCTCTCCATAAGAACTAAGTACAAAATTCTTTCAAGTTCACATCCATGATTCCCTTTAGATTAAAATATACAGCAAAAATAAGCTAAAAGTCTAGTTAAAATATACATTAGATTAAAAAATATACAATTTTCAAACCTGAGCGCGCGGCTATAACTCGTGCAATGGTCTTCTTGCTTAGCTTTAGAAGCTCTCCAGCAATCAAAACATATAAGCTACAAGGCCTAATAGCAATTTCAAAACAAGGGTCATCAAAAGAACCAAAAACAATGTGTGCAAACAATACCTTGTGAAGTGGTATAAACAATTAGAAGATGCTACTATGTGCTAGGGAACTTCTTAGAATTGTTGGTATATTCTTACAACTTGTTACACCTGGGATATTCTTCTCTGTAGATGCTACTGTGTGCCATGGTCCAAACGGGCCCATAAATGTGGTTGAATAGCAATACATTCAAGTGGAAATTACACAAGGGACAGTCACTGTGAGATATCCTCATGTGTGACTGTCCTTGTCACAAATGAGGACATCTCACAGTGACTGTCCCTTGTGTAATTGCCACTTGAATGAGGTCAGTCACTGTAAAGACAACATGATAATGTACACATACAATGAGTGTACATTATCATGTTGTCTTTACAGTGGCTGCCCTCATGTTGTATATTCTTCTCTGTAGATGCTACTACGTGCTAGGGAACTTCTTAGAACTGTTGGTATATTCTTACAACTTGTTACACCTGGGATATTCTTCTCTGTAGATGCTACTGTGTGTCATGGTCCAAACGGGCCCATAAATGTGGTTGAATAGCAATACATTCAAGTGGCAATTACACAAGGGACAGTCACTGTGAGATGTCCTCATGTGTGACTGTCCTTGTCACAAATGAGGACATCTCACAGTGACTGTCCCTTGTGTAATTGCCACTTGAATGAGGAACAAGGAGGAAGTGATACAATAATAGGGGGGTGATCATTTTAAAATGTGTTGGACAATAAAAAATGCTATGCATGGGGTAAAACATGGGCTCAAACCTTAAGAAAACTAGAGACTAACAACAAAGAAAATGTACCTCATGATACTTATTGAGCTTAAAGCATAAATAACCTACTATGTACAAGAAGGAAGGATAAACTATTAATAGAAATGTTTAAGATGGATCCTATTTATCAATATCTCAAAAGGATTACCTTCCATGTTTTCCAACTCAAAAACATAATTTTCTTTGTAGCGAGAAATATAAAAAGGACCCTCCCATAAGGCATCAAACTTTGTATGTTGACTTGGATTGGCTGCTCTTTCATTGTACTTCAAAATCATATCATTTTTCTTAAGAGGGGGATTGCATACCTCTTGTCAAACCCACATTATACTATTCTTTGGTGATGTGTCAAGGCATTATAAGCATTCTCATAAGCTTCTTGTAGATTCAACAATTTTACTAATATGACATTCATCGCACCATCTTCCTCTACTTCAATTAATGTTAGAAGTTGTTGAGCTAGGATTTCCATTGATATAGGAAGAACAACTTCTATTCCATTGGTGAACTGGTGCCGGAGCACCTCACACAACCAATTTGGAGACGGAGATTATACAGACTTTCAGGACAAATCAGAGGGATGGAATACATAAACAGGGTCAATAGGTCAATTGGAGGATCTTAGCACCTTTAATGTTATTAAAATAATGCAATACTTCAATGAGTTTGTAATGATGTCCTTATTAGGACTAAAAGCTTGTTTACAATGGACTGAGATTGTCCAAAGTTCAATAATGTTCTAAGAATCTAGAATAGGCTAGTGCGGAAGTTTAAGTCTTTTGGAAAGTTTAATAATCATAAGAGATCAAAGTTAGTGAGTTTAGTGGTCTTTGGATTAAAATAATTCAATTAATTATAAGTTGGAATTTTTGAATTTTCAAAATCCAACGGTTAGCTAACAATGGAGGGAGTTAGTATTTAGGATTTAGTTAGGCTCAAACTAAGCTCCAACCGATGAAAATTGGTTGGATTAGTTTTTGAGAAGTTATAAAGAATCTTATATATATCTCTGTTACGACAAAGAAGGGAGATATATACGGACTGCAACAGTAAGAAATATAAAACTCTTAGTTTTTGCAACTCCATTTATCTTGGAAGTCTTAGTTTGTTTGAACTAACACATACATGAGTTAGAAGGATTTCTTTCATCCATTCTAAACCGTTTTGAATGAGTTTACTTTGAATTTGCTGTTGAGCGGGTGTATGGACTGGTGAAGGAAACAACGAGCAATAAACTTTAATTTCTGCAAGTTCCTTGATCTTTTAAGTCTCAAATCATTTGGTTTGATTATTCAATTATTCTTGTTATTGAATGAGTTTACTATTATATTGAGACTGCTGTCGCGCCAGTCACTGCTGAAACAGTCATTCTTTTGTCTAGACTTGTCATTGCAGTAGAGTTTTAGAGATAATGAAGATCATCCCATGAACATAGAAGGCCTAATATTCATGGGATGACAATAACTAACTTGTATTATGAAGTACTGACATTGCATATGCAAAGTTTTGTGAAAAACAATGTGATCACAGGATAAACTGTGGGAAATTACCGTGAGTTGAATGCTAATGTATAGCAGTGAGTGATCTATCCAAGCAAGGGTGGATTGTTATAGTTTGGTTTTATACCTCCCAATTGCATTTGTTTAAAAATCGTTGGAGGTTTTTAAACAAATGCAATTGGGAGGTATAAAACCAAACTCAACCACTTTTGCCAGCATTCTTCAAGCATATGCCAAAATGGGATCTTTAGAACAGGGTAGGGAAATTCACCAAAAAGTAATTGAAGATGGGTTTTTGTCAAATATAGTGGTGGTGACTACCTTGATGGACATGTATATAAAATGTGGAAGCATACAAAAGGCACGCGATTTGTTTGCGGAAACAACTGAAGCAAGGCACGTGAAAGTCTCAGAATCTTGAATCCAAGTCAGTGAAAGCTTTGAAAACCAAATGCATCCTATTAAGTATTGTGGGGAAGCATTCTAAATAACCAAAGCCGCTAACAATAAATTCAACACAGATATGTCCTCATTTCTGGGTATTTTAGCTCTCTAACAGCTGAATACCAGATTAAATAATAATGACAAAAGAAAAATAAACCCAACGTACTCAGAAATTGTAGCTGTGATTTTGCGGAGGGAATCTCTCTCGGCGCTGTTGAAAACACAAATGACAACCCGCTTGATTTCGCGGAGGGAATCTCTCTCGGTGCTGTTCAAAACACAAATGACAACCCGCTTTGTTCAAAACACAAATGATAACCCGCTTGATTTCGCGGAGGGAATCTCTCTCGGCGCTGTTGAAAACACAAATGACAACATTCCTCTACATTATCATGTTGTCTTTATAGTGACTGTCCCTTGTGTAATTGCCACTTGAAGGAGGACAGTCACTGTAAAGACAACATGATAATGTACACTTACAGAATGAGGACAGTCACTCTAAAGACAACATGATAATGTACACTCACTGTAAGGACAGTCACAAATGAGGACATCTCACAGTGACTATCCCTTGTGTAATTGCCACTTGAATGTATTGCTATTCAGCCACATTAATGCTTTTCTTCTTCAACAAATGAGCATAGTCACTCTAAAGACAACATGATAATGTACACTTACTGTGAGTGTACATTATCATGTTGTCTTTAGAGTGACTATCCTCATTTGTTTGAACTAACACATACATGATTTAGAAGGATTTCTTTCATCCATTCTAAACCGTTTTGAATGAGTTTACTTTGATTTTGCTGTAACATACAAAGGCCTAATATTCATGGGATGACAATAACTAACTTGTATTATGAAGTACTGACATTGCATAGGCAAAGTTTTGTGGAAAACAGTGTGATTACAGGATAAACTGTGGGAAATTACCTTGAGTTGAATGCTAATGTATAGCAGTGAGTGATCTATCCAAGCAAGGGTGGATTGTTATAATGTGGAACATTGTATAATGTTTGTGAGATGGTGAATCATCCACTAATTTGGATTTGAAGGGTGTAGAATCGGGTGATTGAGAATGCCCTAGTTAAGAAGGGTTTAGAGCCAAGAATTGTGGGTTTGGGTGTTGCAGAGCCCTAGAGGCTAATTCCCTTTGGAATTGTTTGTTTCAAAGTGTAAGAAGACACTGTCCAGGGATTAGGAAGTGTTAGGTGGAATTTATCATATACTTCCTTTGAAATTTGGGTCATTTTTATACATTAAAACCAGAGGTACAGTCATAGAACAGGGTAGGGAAATTCACCAAAAAGTAATTGAAGATGGGTTTTTGTCAAATATAGTGGTGGTGACTACCCTGATGGACATGTATATAAAATGTGGAAGCATACAAAAGGCACGCGATTTGTTTGCGGAAACAACTGAAGCAAGGCACGTGAAAGTCTCAGAATCTTGAATCCAAGTCAGTGAAAGCTTTGAAAACCAAATGCATCCTATTAAGTATTGTGGGGAAGCATTCTAAATAACCAAAGCCACTAACAATAAATTCAACACAGATATGTCCTCATTTTTGGGTATTTTAGCTCTCTAACAGCTGAATCCCAGATTAAATAATAATGACAAAAGAAAAATAAACCCAAAGTACTCAGAAATTGTAGCTGTGATTTTGCGGAGGGAATCTCTCTCGACGTTGTTGAAAACACAAATGACAACCCGCTTGATTTCACGGAGGGAATCTCTCTCGATGCTGTTCAAAACACAAACGACAACCCGCTTTGTTCAAAACACAAATGATAACCCGCTTGATTTCGCGGAGGGAATCTCTCTCGGCACTGTTGAAAACACAAATGACAATGTTCCTTTTTTTTTTTGCACTTATATCCCGACCAACATAAGGTCCATTTGTAATACAACATGATAATGTACACTTACAGTGAGTGTACATTATCATGTTGTCCTTAGAGTGACTATCCTCATTTGTTGAAGAAGAAAAGCATTAATGTGGCTGAATAGCAATACATTCAAGTGGCAATTACACAAGGGACAGTCACTATGAGATGTCCTCATTTGTGACTGTCCTTACAGTGAGTGTACATTATCATGGTGTCTTTAGAGTGACTGTCCTCATTTGTTGAAGAAGAAAAGCATTAATGTGGTTCAATAGCAATACATTCAAGTGGCAATTACACAAGGGACAATCACTGTGAGATGTCCTCATGTGTGACTGTCCTTGTCACAAATGAGGACATCTCACAATGATTGTCCCTTGTGTAATTCAAGTGGCAATTACACAAGGGACAGTCACTGTGAGATGTCCTCATTTGTGACTGTCCTTACAATGAGTGTACATTATCATGTTGTCTTTAGAGTGACTGTCCTCATTTGTTGAAGAAGAAAAGCATTAATGTGGTTGAATAGCAATACATTCAAGTGGCAATTACACAAGGGACAATGTCATGAGCCGTGACATATTGAACTTAGTATAATAATAAAATGATTAGATGATATATAATAATCTATTATTAACGGTATATAACAATAATATATAATTATTATCAAAAGATAATAATAATATATAGTTAGCATAATAAGTAATATGTTAATTAAATAATATTAAAATATTAATAAATAATATAATTATGATTATAATTATAATATAAATTAATAATAAATAATTATTAATAAATTATATATATTATATTATAATAATATATTAAGTAATAATATTAAATCAATTATTGATATAATAATTTTAATATATAAATAATATTAATAAACCTCTCAATATAAAACAATATGTTATCACTATAATAATATTTATTATAATATTATTAATATTACTAACATCATTAATTATAATATTTAATAATAACAATAACATTAATAATAATAATAATAATAATAACGTTTAAAGCAATATCGAATATCTGTAATTGATATACATCTACATTAAACATCTGCATTATCTATCACGATGAGGAATGAAGAAGTGATACAACAATCACTAGTCATTACACATCGATACCATGAGAGGATGATTAATGAACCAAATACTATGAAGTCAAGATCAACATGATATGAATAAGGGATAGGTCGCTATGTGTTTCAGAAGATGTATTGACAAGCAAGAAGGATAACCATTCATATATTATAAATAATCATTAATTGCACAAGTTTAGACAATGACATATCTGATAAAGCAATATCAAACATGAAGACCCGCTAGAAAATATGCACCATCACTTCCTATGTTATCATGACAATAACATAAACTAGATTGAATTCTACTATCTATATCAATAGACACCACATAGGAGGATATCGACTAAAGGATTGAAAGATTATCGATTGTCTGAGATAAACCACATCTTGTAGAAACACAAAAGCATCAGTGATTATATCACAAGCTATTGATGAATGAGGCATCAGTCATGGATAATAAGTACAATGTATCCTTAAGTATTAACAGGAATGGAAGTCAATTTGAAGATCAAACTCCATTACCAGCAATCAACCAATAAATGGACAATTATCAAAAAATGATATCGACTTATATCAGAGTAGAAAGATTGGATATAATCATAACAATATGGGATAAGGCAAGAGTTAATATCGATTGACTAAATACTAATGATAGTTAGACCAAACCAATACAAACACAATGGATGTTAACTACTGGTTGCACTACCAATTAGGGAAGATTACCTTCATAAAAAGATTTGATATTGAGTCAATCTGGGAGTTATCTATGATCAGAAAATAATGAAATAATATTATGTGAACTGTCGGATTATGGAAAGGTGTGATTAGCAAAGGGACATGGAGGAAGAAACAAGACACGTCTCATTCATAGCATCTCTTCATTTGTTAAAGACAATATAAGAATGCATTCTCGTCAGTCACTCAAGGCATCATTAGAACTTTATTTACTTATCCATATTTGGATATACTCAATAGAGCATCTGCCTTTGGCAGTTTGGTTTCAAGTTTATCATTGCAGATCAGAGACAACACCATGATTGCACAGATAGAAAGGATAGTCAGAAACAACATCAATATTTGAAGTTGCAAGCATATAATTCAGAATCTGAAATAGCAACATATCACTCATAGCGATATTACACATTTTCATAATTACATCATCATATCAGACACAGCAAATACATTGCTGTAAGCAATACTTATTGATTGTATATCGATATTGTTTATATCAGACATAGCATCATTATACTATCACTATAAGTGATAGGAAACATCATATTCATAGCATATTTCATATCATTATATCCGACAGTGCTATTAAACATATTGGTATCAATATCATCTTGCACACATATTGTGATTGAATCTGAAATAGCGGTTGATATCTTAAGTAACCTCCATTACTTAGTTTAATTGTAAGTATCTGATAGAGTAAGTCTGAGAAGTGGAGTAATTGTTCATGTTTTCCAAGTTAGCCAAAAAGGGGACATTACAGATAATCACTGTGAGATGTCCTCATGTGTGACTGTCCTTGTCACAAATGAGGATATCTCACAATGACTGTCCCTTGTGTAATTCAAGCGGCAATTACACAAGGGACAGTCACTGTGAGATGTCCTCATTTGTGACTGTCCTTACAGTGAGTGTACATTATCATGTTGTCTTTAGAGTGACTGTCCTCATTTGTTGAAGAAGAAAAGCATTAATGTGGTTCAATAGCAATACATTCAAGTGACAATTACACAAGGGACAATCACTGTGAGATGTCCTCATGTGTGACTATCCTTGTCACAAATGAGGACATCTCACAATGACTTTCCCTTATGTAATTCAAGCGGAAATTACACAAGGGACAGTCACTGTGAGATGTCCTCATTTGTGACTGTCCTTACAGTGAGTGTACATTATCATGTTGTCTTTAGAGTGACTGTCCTCATTTGTTGAAGAAGAAAAGCATTAATGTGGTTCAATAGCAATACATTCAAGTGGCAATTACACAAGGGACAATCACTGTGAGATGTCCTCATGTGTGACTGTCCTTGTCACAAATGAGGACATCTCACAATGACTGTCCCTTGTGTAATTCAAGCAGCAATTACACAAGGGACAGTCACTGTGAGATGTCCTCATTTGTGACTATCCTTACAGTGAGTGTACATTATCATGTTGTCTTTAGAGTGATTGTCCTCATTTGTTGAAGAAGAAAAACATTAATGTGGTTCAATAGCAATACATTCAAGCGGCAATTACACAAGGGACAGTCACTGTGAGATGTCCTCATTTGTGACTGTCCTTACAGTGAGTGTACATTATCATGTTGTCTTTAGAGTGACTGTCCTCATTTGTTGAAGAAGAAAAGCATTAATGTGGTTCAATAGAAATACATTCAAGTGGAAATTACACAAGGGACAATCGATCACTGTGAGATGTCCTCATGTGTGACCTTTGTGAAGGCAAGTGCCAATTTGTACCCAAGTTACCAATATTGTGGCAAAAGTGGGAATGAAGCATTTAGGGGTCAAATTGGGCAAAGAAGTGTAGAAGTGGCCTATGTGAGGTCTAAATAGCCTAACTAAGTCATGGTTAGGGTCTTATGGTGTTTGAACAATAAGTTTTGAACCAAAATCCCAAAGGTTGTAACAAGTTGTCAATGTTGTCATTCACAACATTGACAACATTTGTGCAAGGGAGCATTTTCGAGTAAGATGGTTATGTAACTATATGAAACCATTGAATTAGGCATCAGATCAACTATAAGAGGCCTCCATCGATCTATGCAAAAGGTTGGGGGGAAAAACATTTGGAATTAAGAAGATTTGTAGAGTAACACGGGTTTAGTGAATTCTTGAGTTTTTTTGTTTCTTTGTTTTCAGTTGATTAATGGATTAGATAGCTCGCAGTGTCTATTGGAAAAGTTAGTACAAGTTGTTTTTTAATTCTGTGTTGTGTTTTTTTTGAGTTTTGAAGCATTCCAACTAGTTTGTTAATTCTTTTGTTAAGTACCCTATCATTGGTTTGAACCAGGCAGGTTGAACAAATGGAGTCTTATCTCATCATTCCATTGTCAATTTTGTACGGGCTCTTGGAATGGGTGAGGAGACTCCATGTACTATATGTTTGGAAGGAGGGGCCTTGGGAAGCTCATTTTCTATGTTTGCAATGATGTCCTAGGTGAGTCAGTTGAGCACAGTTAGGGATGACAAATCATTACAAGAAGATTACAACAAGTTGAATGCATTGGTTGCTTCAACTAAAATCTCATGGAGAGGTAGACACACATCTAAAGAAGCCCCAAGTCAAATTAGAAGATTGGGTGAGTTTCTTTGGCTGCTAAGAAAACAAACTCTTAGTTAGACTGTCCAAGTTGTGTCAAAATACTTGTTTTCAGGCATGGCTGTAGCAGTTGGTGTACAAAAAATCTAGGAGGAGAAGACCTTAGATATCTTGGAGTTCTCAATAAAGGGCATCTGAATCCTAAGCCCTTTAGGTGGCTTAATATAAACAAAAAGGCTTGACAAAGGCCTAATTGCTAGCAGCCTATTTTTGGGTGCAATTGGCATGGTTTGATGAACTGGATTGAAGTACTGATGAAAAGTATAGGTGAAGGAGTAATATTGAAACCAATAGAGGTCCTAGTGGCCAGCCTCTCCATGGAGTAAAGTTCTAGTTGAATGTGTTTCAATTTGTGAAGACAAGACTAGGAGTGTCCTAGTAGCTAGATTGGTATTGAGCAGAGTTTGTTGTATTTCTTGTTGGTGTGCACTAGTTGAAGGAGTGAGATCTTGGGTAGAGATACCTAAAGAGTGTAGGGATAGTTAAGTACCCTATCAAGTCAAAACATTGGCCTAAAGAGACCCTAGTGAAGGATAGGGAGTGAGCAAGACAAAGTGTTACATCAATTAACAAGATCATTTTTTGGTAATTGTGTACATTATCATGTTGTCTTTACAGTGACTGTCCTCATTTGTTGAAGAAGAAAAGCATTAATGTGGTTCAATAGCAATACATTCAAGTGGAAATTACACAAGGGAATATCACTATGAGATGTCCTAAGTGTGACTGTCCTTGTCACAAATGAGGACATCTCACAGTGACTGTCCCTTGTGTAATTGCCACTTGAATGAGGACAGTCACTGTAAAGACAACATGATAATGTACACAAGTACCGTGAAGGTAGTCGCAAGTTAGGGCTGTTTCATTGCATACCCGAAACAATGAAGACATTACAATCCACAAAACGTTTGTGCTTGAAAGATGAACAAATAAAATTAAACTTCTAAATAACCAAAGCCGCTAACAATAAATTCAACACAGATATGTCCTCATTTCTGGGTATTTTAGCTCTCTAACAGCTGAATACTAGATTACATAATAATGACAAAAGAAAAATAAACCCAACGTACTCAGAAATTGTAGCTGTGATTTCGCGAAGGGAATCTCTCTCGGCGCTGTTGAAAACACAAATGACAACGTTCTTGTTTTTTTTGCCCTTATATCCAATGTGATTTTGCGGAGGGTTACGGTGCTATTGAAAACACAAATGACAACGTTCCTTTTTTTTTTGCCCTTATATCCCGACAACATCGCAATTGCAAGTTAGGGCTGTTTCACTGCATACCCGAAACAATGAAGACGTTATGGTCCACAAAACGTTTGTGCTTGAAAGATGAACAAATAAAATTAAACTTCTAAATAACCAAAGCCACTAACAATAAATTCAACATAGATATGTCCTCATTTCTAGGTATTTTAGCTCTCTAACAGCTGAATACCAGATTACATAATAATGACAAAAGAAAAATAAACCCAACGTACTCAGAAATTGTAGCTGTGATTTCGCGGAGGGTTACGGTGCTGTTGAAAACACAAATGACAACGTTCTTGTTTTTTTTGCCCTTATATCCCGATGTGATTTCGCGGAGGGTTACTGCGTTGTTGAAAACACAAATGACAACGTTCTTGTTTTTTTTGCCCTTATATCCTGATGTGATTTCGTAGAGGGTTACGGCGCTGTTGAAAACACAAATGACAACGTTCCTTTTTTTTTTGGTCCTTATATCCCGACAACGTCGCAATGGCGACGTTGCCAAGTGTATTGTCATCGCAATTGCGACGGTGTCGGGCTATATTTGAAAAAAAAAAGCCAAAACCGCATGACATTTGCCTGTCGTCGCAAATTGCCGTCGCAATTTCACCCCAAATGTATTAGTGGAGCATGGTGACAATTTAGATGGCACATGATGGCTAAGGGACTCCCCCCTCCCCCTTGTTTGTGTATTCCTATGGGTATATTTACAATATATAATGTCAAGTGCAAAAGTGTTAGGATTAAGGTGTCATCTACCTTGTTACTCCCATGACATGTATCAAAATCCTTAGAAAGTGTCCCAAGACACTTAGGGTGTATTAGATGAATAATTTGTAATATTTATTCTTACTATTGTTTGTAATACATTCATAAGCCTTAGTGATGGCTTCCACCATTAGTGGTAAGGTGGGTTGTGAACAGTATTATTTTATATTATTTTCCCCACCTGTGGACGCCTAGAATGGAATATTAGTGACATAAGAAGAGGAAATAATGACCTTTGAGATTCTCCACATGGGTTCTTGGAAGAATCAACATTTGTCTCTTGGTATTTCATCAATTATTGCATTTAATGTAATTTTTATCATCCATGTTTGGGTGCCCAAGGTGGAGGGAAAGTGTTGGAGCCAAAATTGATATCCTTTCAACTTCTCCAGAGGTAATACAAGGGTTTGGGATCTTTGGAAACTTTATTTGGTAGTTTTGGAGCTATTGTTAGTCTATATAAACAATTATTTTAATATCGCTTCATCATCGTCCAACTACTCTTAGAATACTAGGGGCAAGAACATGTGAGGAAGAATTGATATGGAGGAACAATTGAATGTAGAGTTACTATACAAAAACAAGGATAAGTGGGAGACATAAGGAGGTTATTTATAGGTACATAGGTGTTGCCATGTTGGTGGCAAAGAGGAGAGTTTAAGTGTGTAACACGTGGTAATCCCGTTCAAAGATAATGCATACTTAGCTTATCTCCTTGTGGAATTTTCCCTTGCAAGGGTTTCTCCACATAAATCATGTGTTGTGTGATGCTCTTATGTTGTCGATTTGTGGCTCATTGATGCTATCTTATGGCAATGTTATGCATGATTTATTTTTGTTATAAGATCACATGAGGTAGTATTAATAAGCATGATATGAAGGCTTATTTTTAACATCTTAAAGAAAAAGTATGTAATCATAGTAATTTCACATTAAGGTAACTTAATTTCATATTTACACATAAGTTTTAGATTTTTATGTTGTCGCAATCCACACCTTTTATCTCATCCTTTGATTGGTTGATTGGATAGAGAATGAATTTCCAATATTTGGTATTAAAACCTACATATAAACTTGGTCTGTTGACTGATAAAGATTGTAAAATTGTGGTTACTACAAGAAATAGGCATGTTTCTCTAAAATCAAGTGCTTGAATTGATGAGATTAAAAAATTATCAACTGAAGACAGTTGGAGGGTTTTTTTGCATCTACATATTTTGGAATGGTGTAGAAAATAGAGTGTCATCATACATGGAAGATAAGGGTTTGAAGATTATAAACCAATGTGGAGTGTGTATTCATATATTAAAATTCTTATTATTCAAAGCATAAACATTAATAACTCTAAATAAATAATTTTTAATATTGTAAAGAACCCAAGATACTTGATTGGCGGGGTCACATTCTTAGCTAGCTAAGCATTGATATCATGAAGGGGAGAGAGATGAAAATGATACCCTGATTTGCTTTATAGTTTCTACAAAAAAATGCTATAAGGAAAAATAACACAATTTGCACTATTGAGAACAAAGAAACAAAAAAAATTAACCTCTTGTAAATAAAGAATGTCTAGACCTTAAAATTAGAGGCAAGCATTACAAATGGAGTACTTCCTTAAGAGGCCCATCATACTTTGAACATTCCAAGATGTACTATTTGCAAATGAGTATCCAGAGTAATCTCTTACTATCCAAGTCTTTAAAAGTGAAACAACTACTTTGAAGAATAGCCTCACTTAAGAAAATAAATTCCTATTTAGAAGTTGAGATGGACTAGTTGTCAATTCTTTGAAACAAGCCCTCCCTTCTAAATGTATTGGTAAGGTACAACACCTCCACTATGCAACTAGATGATGGGAAGCATGTTGGGAAAAAGTGTATGTAAGTTGAGATAGTGAAATCTAGTAGAGGTCTTGAACATATTTCACCTCAAAAAGGTCTCACCAAAGTGTGAAAGACCATTTTCTCTAGTTCAAAAGGTTTTGAAACTATCATAATTCCCTAACCCCTGGAGCTAGAGAAGGTTTAGGTGTAGAATTATTATTTGTAAAGCTCCTAGTTTCACAACAAATAAACGTAGACTAATCTTCACTCCTTTTTGCACGAGGCACTAATCTAGAAGTGGGTTATATGAAATTTTCAAATCAGTAGAAACCAAAGAACAATCTCAAATTTTATATTCATAGGATTAAAACTAGTAAAAGGTATTTGAGGATTCCAAGTAAAGAAAATGTTGAATGTATCTTATTTGGCCAATATGAATACCAATAGTCTCTCTTAAGGTCCTTGGATAACTACATCTCAACATAGGTTCACTACCAAGAATGAGCCAAATAAAATTGTTTAACCCTAAAATAAACCTTATTGCCTAAAAATGAGGTGATTTGGCTCAAGAAGTTTGGCATAGAAAAAGTAACCCGAGCAATTCAACCCCTAATCAAGAACATTAAGGGACTTTTCATCAAAGGTTAGAACGTCTCAAGTCTAAGGTTTGAGCAACAATAATGAGGATTGATTAAGGCAAGGGTTGTGGCTAAGAATAAGCTCAACGAGAGTGAATTAAAATCAAATAAGAGAGATAAACAAATTAGTAAGGTTTTGCACTGCATTTAGCAAGCCCTAGTGACCTAATCTTTATGCATGTTTTCAAGGGAGACCTACCCACAAAATGCTCCATCAAAATAAAATTTTCTTTCTACTAAAATGGATTATCAAATTCAAGAATATTTTAAGGAATGCATCCCACAAAACACCTCGAAAATAAACTTTTGAAGTCATTAAGTAGAGGTGTCATTTTTTATTATCATTAAACCTTCAACTCTAGCATCAGCCATTACAATAGAATGAAAAGTTGATGCCATTTAAAATAGGTGAAAATTATTTATAGACATAATAACTAAGCACATGCCAAAATAAATGCACGAAAAAAAAGCTGAACTCCTTTTCCCCACACACTATGACCTAGGCACAAGAAAAGCCCAAAAATAGTATTCAATGATCAAAGAATCAAATATCATTTTCACATCTTACCTACGTAAAAAGTGATAAATATTCCTTCTTTTATATTGACTCATGAACTCAATTATATTTAAGTCATTTTCACATCTTACCTACATCAAAAAGTGATATATATTCATTCTTTTGTATTGACTCTAACTCAATAATATTTAAGGCTAGCAGCCATGTGTATTGGTAATCAAAATGGGGCTCAACGTCTAATCTCCTTTTTGCATATTTGAGATATTGCGTCTCATTGGCAACATGATTGACTGAGCAAGTTACTTTTAAAACAGTAAAGAAACAAAAAGCTTTACCAGCAAAAGGAATTAGAGAACTTTTATAGCACCTGAACCAATTATTTTTGTATCTTTTTAGAGTTCTCCTGTGCTTATCGGCAAAGTAACCCAATTCATGCAAAACTGTCTCATTTCATTACAGCATTTAATGGGACGTGGTCATTGCAGATTTTTTTTTTTCTCCCTTTGCATGTCGGTTACGTCATTGCATGATTGTGAAACCTGAATATGGCGTTAAAGTAGAGAGGCGCTTTCACAACTGAACTTTTACACATGCCATTATTGACGACTTGAATTTTGTGGTTTTCAAATTCTGTTCACGTGCCATGACGATCTGATCATGTGGAGCAGGACTTTGATCAGATCGTCATTGCAAATTGAATATTCATCACACAAAGCTGGACTCTTGTGCATGCAGAGTATTTTTGACACGTAACCAGCGTCACTATGGGCAATTCTATTCTTAAATGGATATGTATTTCAGAAGAAACATGGGTATGGAGGAGTGGTGTAGGGAAAAACAATCTTGGTCTATTTTTTTTTTTTATATTTGTGTAGTACATGATGCTGATTAGTAGGGAAGATAATTTAATAGTTGAGTGTCTTAACTTTACGCTTCTTAAAGTACGGAAAATTCAAATCACTACTGATATTCTACAACTACTTACTTAACAAGTCCCATACTAATGCAATGCCCCATCAAGAAACTCTTGGGAAAAAGGGTAAAACATACCCCAGAATATATGGAATTTTTTTTTTTTGAAATATAATCTTCAACCATGTGCATCATGCAATAACATAGAGTTCAAACCTCAAGATTAGGTTGAACAATCATTACATGACATTGCACCAGTGGAAGTCTAAAGACAACGATTCCACAAAAAACCATGGGAAAGGTCCTTTAACACTTTAGACAAGATGTACGAGGCTCTAAGACTCTCCTAGAAGTCTCAGAACTTAGCTCGAAAAGAAGGAACATTTTCTAGGTCCTAGGCATCACAAATGAACCCCATTAAGGAGTGACTTACAATCAAATGCCTAAAAAACATACTAAATCATTTCAAAACCTTCCCAAACCTATCCCAAAAGTTATACATGATTCTGATAGCTTTGCAACGCAGCTGAAAAAGGGGTCAAACAGACACCTGAAGTTCCCAGAATCTTCATTTTACTAAGCAATAGTTTTACAAATTTTTGGATACTAGCACAGTGCACATGCATCTTCTCGCACATACATCCTCCTACACATGAGTCCTTTTTCTATGCATGAGTCCATTTTCCACATTGTCCAATTTTTGTGTTGTAGTCCTCTAAGATTGGCAAACTCATGTTGTTGTCTTGTTTTCGTACGTGTGCCTTGACCAATGAACTTCCTAGCTTCATTGTAGGACCTTTAAGACACCCTAAGCCCTTAGGTGAAGTCAAAATATAATTACAATAGATGGATTGAAAGATATTGATGAAAACATGTGCGGGCAAGCATGCAAAGTGTCCCTAGAGTCATCGGGTGACTCCTACACACAAGGGTGAGAATAGGTGGATCCTAAACATAGCCAATCCATCCTAAACTTCCATAAACCAATACAAATGAAAACAATGGAGTCCAAAACAACTAAAAACCATAATTCAACCCCAAGAAACACTCTTCAAGTTGTCCTCAGCGAGCTTGAATTGGCTCCAAACATCACTAAATTGCTCTAACATGGACAACAACACATGATAACATTAGGAGATGACTAAATCAATCTCTAAATCTAATCAAAACATAACTAAGTTCATTTTTAGAGCACCAATATAAGTGTTCCTATGATAAGCCAAAATGCAACTTGAATAGGACATGCATCCATAAGATACATACATAGTGCATGATATACATAAACCAACAAAGGAGAAAGAGAGAAGTAGGGAAAGGTAATGAAGGTGAAGTTTGATGCTGAACTCTGGTCCCCAATGGTGGTTGGCCACACCACCCAACCATGAGGAACCCATAGGCCCACCCCATTGTGCTAAGGAGGTGACCACATGGCCCAAACAAAATAAACAAGAAAGTTCACTTGGGGAGTAGGCTTACAAACACACACACCAAACATGGAGCAAACACACAATTCTCATGATTAAGAAAGAAGTCATCATCTACTTGTAGAATTTAATACACTTAGGGTGCTACTTAATCTACAATGGGGTTAGATGATAGGGGAAACAATAGGAAAGTGTCATTGTGTGGCACCGATAGCTCACATAGAATGAGCGATCCTCTAATGAAAATAAGGATCCCACCAATCATAAGCCTTCTCTCAAGGATAGTATGACACATATACATTCCCATACATAATCCTTTATCACATTCTATCTTATCCACTTGTTTAGATCATTATTCGGGCAATGGCCAACCAAGTGAATACTCATACTTGGTGACTCATTGGGAGACACTTCCCAACTCCCCCTATCATCTACACCCAAGGATCATCGTGCTCTCCATGAACACAAAACTCAATTATAAACATATGAATAAATGCAAAACAAAATTCACAATTGGTTTCATTAAACACTTTTGTCATCATCTCAATTTGCTCAAATTCATTAATCATAAACTCTTCAACATCCAATATGGGAAGGGTTAAGCATCAACTCAATCATTGACTCATTACAAGCATGCCAAATATGTCATTTCAATTATTCATTATTTATTTAATTAATTAATTCATTAGCCTTTTCATTTATTATTTAAATATATATTTTTATTTATTTATTTAATTAATTAACCTTTTTCTCTATTATTTAAATAAATATTTTTATTTATTCATTTAATTGATTATCTTTTTCTATCTTATGATTAATTATATAATCATTTATTTAATTATCTAAGGGTATGTGCAGATTCATGGGGGCCAAAGTAGGTCCTTAAGTGACAATGAAATTTTAAAAAAATAGAGTTAGACAACTTTACTTAAAAAATTCAATAGGTTATCAACCTTATATAAAAAATATGTCAAAATAGAATTTTTAGGAAATTCAATGTAGTTTCTAAGGTACTAGTTGTTTTTTGAGAAAACAATTAGTCTATTTGGTGAAAATATGAAATTTCAATGTAGTAGTATGTAAATTTCAGGAAAAAGATGATAAGTAGGTGTATGCTTGACCACCCTAATCACAATCAAATGAGAATATTTTTTTTAGAAGACTCTAGATATAAGTAGAAGACTCATGTTTTGATGTGACACATATTTTTTTGTAATTTTTTTTCCAAATAAATAATTAATTATGATTTTTTTACAATTTTTTTAATATAAAAACTCGTGTGTCTAACCACCATAGCTTGGTCAAAACTTAATTTTTATTTATTTTTTAAAATCTCTTATAGTATGCGAAGCATAGAATGCGACACATGGTTTGAAAGTTATAGACGTTTTTCAATCAACATATCAATTAGGACTTTAAACGTAATCCAATTAGAAAATAAATAATAATTATTTATTATCTACTCAAAACTAGATAGAATTTATATTGGTGGAAAGATGAGAATCTCCTTAAGAAACCCTTTTCATTTCATCAATTTCAGGTAAATAAAAAAGTATTAGCTACACAATCAAAGTCTGGAAACACAAGGAGATCTCATAAACATGTCTTTTGGGTTGACCTTCCAAGTTTGGCATTCCCAAGCCAAAAGTCATAGCAATCTCAAGGCAAAAAAGGAGGGGAAATTATGTCAGAGAAATCAGATATCTGATCCATATCGAATCCAAATCGGATATCGGATACCCATTTCAAAAAAATAAAAAATATCATAAAATGGGCATAATTGTTACATTTTTTAATCAAAATTTTGATTTTTTATAGGCATTGGAAAGGTGATTCAGAGCTCTACACAATGCAATAGGTAGTGTTTTAATATCATATATAAAAAATAGTTATAATTAATTTAAGTTCATCCTTCATATTTAAAACATTAAATGCTCACAAGTTTTTTTTTTTTCTAAAGTCCTTTTCCATGATCTATTTTGTAACACTCATCTCAAAACACTTGAAACATTAAGTTAATAATTAATAATAAAATATTTAGTCATTTTTCCAAGGAGAGTGATAAATTTTGATAAACCATCATCTCTCTATCTTCCCCCCATCCCAATATGTAAGCCTAGATCACTAGTTCACCCCACCCTCTTTTTGTCCATCTTTATAAATATCTCTCTACCTATCCCTCAATCCATCCTTCCTTATATCCCTATCAAGCTCAACATTTTTTCTCTACCTCTTCTTGACTAATTCCTTGACCTCATTGTCCCTCCCCTAAGATTGATGCAGGAGCATCTTGGGTCTTGGAGCAATCTTGCATCAACCAAAAACATTTTCTAATTTCTATACCTGTTTGCTGTTGTTTTCTTTATAATTATTGTATTTGTTGGTTTCATGGTGTGCGAAGCTTACATTATGTTGAGGACCTATTTGGGAACCTTCTCCTATGAGCACATAAAGTTTGGATGGCCTGTTTCAAAGTTACAGTTGTTTTCCTTGCTGTCAGAACCGTGTTTTCCTACAGTTTTGGTGCTGATTGTTCATAGTGGAAATCTTGATCCATAAGGAATCAGCCTTTGCGCTCTTAAATAATTTTAGAGGACCTAAAGTAATATCATTTCCCAAGAGCGCAAACCCTAATTCATTATGAATAAAAAGTTATGCCCATTTTGCTTGGGGACCTATTTTTTGCCAGTTTTCGGATGAAACGTGTGGTGTTTCTTCTTGCGATGTCCTGTGTGATCAAATGGGACCTTGCACCCTTAAAGGCATGTTATTAGGTCATGTAAGGACCTAAATCCAAAGGTGCATCAATTTATATTCATTCTAGCATTAGTTTTGGTTCAAATCTTGAGACTGGACCTATAATGTAATTAAATACCTGATTGGTTGACTTGTGGCTTAGCCGGCTATATAAGGAGTCTAGATTGATGTATTAGGGAATCAAGGAGATCTAAGAGGGATAATTATCAAGATATATCATTGGAGACAAAGATAGGATGCAAGCTGTGATTCTGATTTCATAATTCTCATTGTATAAGGCCGAAACCCGGAAGGCCTCATAGCCAGGCATGTTGAAAGAAATAATATAATTCTCTATTGTTGCTGCCAGTTGATTGCCTCATATCCATTGTAAATTTATTGCTTTCATGTGATATTATATTGATTCTGTTGTGTAACTCTGAGCAGGGCTTGTTTGTGGATTCAAGTGGGCTCAATTCTGCTTGATTCTGCTTGTAACTACCCTGCCCCTGCGTCAAGTGGTATCAGAGCCAGGTTCTTTCTTGTGGATTGGATCATGGAGAACCTTATTGGATTGGTTGTAGGGTGGTGGATTTGAGATTTGACCTATAACTTGTAGAAGGTTATGATCTTGCTAGAACCTAATTGTCAAGATGGTTCGTGGTAGAGGAAATGATAATGCTATCATGGATATGTTGAGGCAGATTGCAACTAGGCTTGAAGCTGTAGAGATAGCCCAAAGAAGAGGAGCACATATTGAAGATGTTAGTGATGAAGAAGAAGAAGCAACACCTAATCCTAAACCTGAAGTTGAACAAGATGAGGAAAGACTTTTGAGAGTTTTGTCTAAGGCTAATTCTAGACCTGCAGTTGAAGTTGCTTGTTATGATGGAAGACTTGAGACTGATGCACTTTTGGATTGGATCTCTGAGATGGATAAATACTTTGAGTATGAAGGTACCCCTGATAATAAGAAGGTTAAGATAGCAGTCATAAAGTTGGAAGGTCATGCATCTCTTTGGTGGGATCATTTGCAAATTGAGAGACAAAAGAGAGGAAAAGAAAAGATCAAGACATGGATGAAGATGCTTGGAAAGATGAAGAAGAAGTTTTTTCTAGCTGACTACCAAGTTAGTCTGATGAGAAAAATGCAAAATCTGAGACAAAAGGACATGAGTGTGAAAGAATATACTGAGGAATTTTACAAATTGGATATTAGATCTGGACATGTGGATGATGAAGTTGAGAAGGTGGCTAGATATCTGAATGGCCTATGGACATCTATTCAAGATGAGATTAGTTATGTGAAAATATATAGTGTGGAAGAAGCATACCAATTTTCTTTGAAGGCTGAAGAAAGATTGACAAAGAGACATGAACAAAGACAAAGAGGAAGAGGTGGAAGATTTCAGAGAAGTAGAGGCAAATCTCATGGAGAAAGTAGCAGATCTGAAAATTCAGGAGAAGATAAAGGATGGGAAGATGACCCTGTTGTTAAAAGAGGTAATTACTCTAGAGGTATCTATACTGGTTACTCTAGGAATAACAATAATGGGAAAAGAGAAGAGAGATCTTGGTTTAAAGGTACTTGTTACAAATGTGGTGAAGAAGGACATAGAGCTTTTGAATGTACTAACTTTGGAAAGAAGACTGGAGGTAATGGTAGAAATAATTTGGCTTGTGAAGAAGTTGAGGAAATGTCTAATGAACCTAAACATGGTGAGAACTTGATGCTAAGAAGGATCTTGTGGAATGAAGAAGCTGATGAGTAACCTATTTTGAGGAAAAGTTTGTTTAGAACCAGATGTAAGATCGTTGAC
Source organism: Chamaecyparis obtusa (assembly GCA_027943335.1). Classification (NCBI taxonomy): domain Eukaryota; kingdom Viridiplantae; phylum Streptophyta; class Pinopsida; order Cupressales; family Cupressaceae; genus Chamaecyparis; species Chamaecyparis obtusa. Next base: position 2,480,475 of record BSBK01002760.1, read on the forward strand.
AAAAGTTGCAAGGTAATCATTGATAGTGGAAGTTTTGATAATTTGGCATCCGAAGAGCTGGTTAAAAAATTGCAGTTGCAGAGATTGAAACATCTGAAGCCTTATCATATTGCTTGGATCCAGAAGGAGCATAAACTACTTGTAAGTGAACAATGCCTTGTTAAATTCAAAATTGGGAATTATCATGATGAAGTCTTGTGTGATATTATGCCTATGGATTGTTGTCATATTCTTTTGGGTAGACCTTGGCAGTATGATAGGAAAGCTTTGCATGATGGTAGATTGAATCAATATACTATTTGGATGGATGGAAAGAAACAAGTGTTATTGCCATTGATAGAGAAGTTTGATGAAAGTCATTGTACCACAGTTAGAGTATGCTTGTTTGATGGTAAAACATTTACAAGAGAAATGAAAGAACAAAATATTTTCTTTTCATTGAAGCATAAGAGTGGACAGTCAAATAAGGTTGCTGATGCCTTGAGTCGAAGAAGAAGTTTGCTGACAGAGATGAGAGTTGAGGTACTTGGTTTTGATGATTTGAAGTGTTTGTATGAGACTAACATTGATTTTGTAGAACCTTGGAAAGCTTGTAAGGAACACACAATGAGTGATAAGTGGACTTATTATTTCATTCAAGAAGACATGTTGTTTAAAGGAGTTCAGTTGTGCATACCTAGAGGATCTATGCGGGAGAACATAATGAAGGAGAAACATAGTGGTGGACTTTCTGGACATTTTGGGATTGATAAGACTGTGAATTTGATTTTAGAAAGATACTTTTGGCCATAGATTTACAGAGATGTACAGAGAATGGTTAGAGGTTGCAGAATTTGCCAAATAGCAAAAGGAACTAGTCAAAATTCAGGATTGTATACACCTTTTCCTATACCTGATAGACCTTGGAAAGATGTGAGTATGGAATTTGTTCTTGGATTGCCTAGAACTCAGAGAGGTAATGATTCTATTTTGGTAGTGGTTGATAGATTTTCAAAGATGGCTCATTCCATACCTTATAAGAAGACATCTGATGCATTGCATGTAGCTGAATTATTATTCAAGGAAGTGGTAAGATTGCATGGTTTGCCTAAATCTATTGTTTCAGACAGAGATACTAAGTTTACAGGTTACTTTTGGAGAACACTTTGGAAAAAGATGAATACTGAGTTGAAGTTTAGTTCTACATTTCACCCTCAGACAGATGGACAGACTGAAGTTGTGAATAGAAGTTTGGGAAACTTGTTGAGATGTTTAGTTGGAGAGAATCTTGCTAATTGGGATTTGATTTTGGCACAAGTAGAGTTTGCATATAATAACTCAGTGAATAGAAGTACTAAGAGGACACCATTTGAGATTGTTACTGGATTTCATCCTAAGGGAACCACAGAGCTAAGAGATTTACCTACTGAAACAAGAAGAAGTGCTGAAGCTGATCATTTTGCAAAATACATGAGAACTTTGCATGATGAAGTTAAAAAGAATTTGGAGGACAGTAATCTAAAATATAAAAAGAGAGCAGACAAGAGAAGGAGACATAAATCTTTTGAAGTTGGAGATGAGGTTATGATTCATTTGAAAAATATTCTTAAGAAGTTTGATAGTGGAAATGCTTATGAAGTGGAATTACCAGAGGACATGGATATATCACCTATATTCAATATCCCTGATATCTTTGAGTACTTTGAATCAAATGATGAGATAGAAGATGATCTAGATTATCCTAAGAAGAACAAAGACAACATTGAGAAGATCTTGAATAAAAGAGTGAGCAAGAGTACAAGAGGAAAAGACTACATGGAATATCTAGTTCAGTGGAAAGACAAGCCAGTTGAAGATAGTTCATGGATTATAAAAGCTGAGTTGTATCTTTATGATTTAGGTTAGAATATGAGTAGTGCCTGATGTGGAAATCAGTTCTTTATTTACCCCAGGTGTCTGATACAAGAGCATCTTGGGTCTTGGAGCAATCTTGCATCAACCAAAAATATTTCCTGATTTTTGTACCTGTTTGCTGTTGTTTTCTTTATAATTATTGTATTTGTTGGTTTCATGGTGTTCAAAGCTTAAATTATGCTAAGGACCTATTTGGGAACCTTCTCCTATGAGCACATAAAGTTTGGATGGACTATTTCAAAGTTATAGTTGTTTTCCTTGCCGTTAGAACCGCATTTTCTTGTAGTTTTGGTGCTGATTGTTCATAGTGGAGATCTTGATCCATAAGGAATCAGACTTTGTGCTCTTAAATAATTTTAGAGGACCTAAATTAATATCATTTCCCAATAGCATAAGCCCTAATTCATTATGAGTAAAAAGTTATGCCCATTTTGCTCGGGGACCTATTTTATGCCAATTTTTGGGTGAAACATGTGGTGATTCTTCTTGTGATGTTCCGTGTGATCAAATGGGACCTTTCACCCTTAAATAAATGTTCTTAGGTCATGTAAGGACCTAAATCCAAAGGCTCTTCAATTTATATTCATTCTAGCATTAGTTTTGGTTTAAATCTTGAGACTGGACCTATAATGTAATTAAATGCCCGACTGGCTGACTTGTGGCTTAGCTAGCTATATAAGGAGTCTAGATTGATGTAGTAGGGAATAAAGGAGATCTAAGAGGGATAATTATCAAGATATATCATTGGAGACAAAGATAGGATGCAAGCTGTGATTCTGATTTCATAATTCTCATTGTATAAGGTCGAAACTTGGAAGGCCTCACAGCCGGGCATGATGAAAGAAATAATATAATTCTCTATTGTTTCTGCTAGTTGATTGCCTCATATCCATTGTAAATTCATTGCTTTCATGTGATATTATATTGCTTCCATTGTGTAACTCTGAGCAGGGCTTGTTTGTGGATTCAAGTGGGCTCAATTATGCTTGATTCTACTTGTAACTACCCTGCCCTTGCGTCAAAGATCTAGACTTGTCCCTATACCACTCCCTCCCTCACTTCCTTTCTCTTTTCCCTTCATTATAACTCTTGATGTAGTCAAGGACGGAGAAACCTATAAGAGATCAATCCAATCCTTGCAACCAATACAACATAACATAAACAACAAACCAAGACGAAAAGAAATGAAAGATCATCCTTCGATTATTATTAGAAAATCAATTCAACATATCTGCAACATGTAGTCTCACATGCCAAGCCTACATGTGTGATTATGATTAGAAATCCCTTACAAACCCTAGCCAAACTATGACCAAATAATCTTATAAAAATCACCTTATCTCTTATAAATAAGTCCATAAGCTTATATATCCAATACAATCATAGGTCAGCCCAGTAAAGATCACATTCCCCAATAATGGAGAAAATATGTTACAACTAATAGGTAGGCTCCTAGACCATTTAGAACAACCTCCAAGAAAAAAAAGAAGATATGCAATTAAACAAGAATGTCGGTCTCAAACATATCAATGAGCGAGCACAATCACAACCGGAGATTCCAATCGGTGGATTGGAAAATTGATCAATGAACATAAAGACTGACCATAAATGAAGAACTAGACAATCTCACAAATAATATGCAATAACTCCCACATGATGAAACTAAATGAGGTGCGATCATAGGATAAGATTCAAGATGAAGCCATGATACACTGTAACAACCGCAACTCAAAACAACAAGTAAAAATTGACCGCAACTCGAAACACTAGACTGATCAACAGGAAAATAAATATCTTTTTTTGGTTGATGCAAGATTTCTTAGATCCCAAGATGCTCCTACATCAACTCTCTCACTAACTATCCCTCCCTCCATCCTTCCCTCCCTACTCTCAATATCACCTCTCCCCCTAATCCCTTTACATATCTCTATATATATCTCCTTCTCCCCACTCTGGCTACCTCTAGCTACCTCTCCTACCCTCCCTATCTCTCTACCTCTACCTCTCCTTCTCACCCTCCTTTCCTCTTTATTTATCTAGATCTTTAGATATCTTTTTATTGTGGTGAACCAAATCAGTCCTATATCTTTAGATATATTTTTATTTAAGTGAACCAAATCAATCCCATACTGCCTAGATCTTAGAGAGAGAGAGATTCTACTTAGATCTATAGATATCAAGAGAGCTCTTGGTGTGTGTGTGTGTGTGTGTGTGTGTGTGTGAGAGAGAGAGAGAGAGAGAGAGAGAGAGAGAGAGAGAGATTCTACTTAGATCTACAGATATCAAGAGAGCTCTTGGTGTGTGTGTGTGTGTGTGAGACAGAGAGAGAGAGAGAGAGAGATGTATGGATAGAAAGAATTTGATTGATTAAGATAGGTGGAGAGAGAGAGAGATGGAGTGAATAAGAGAGAGTTGGAGATAATGAGAAATAGATAGACATGAAGATAAATCTATAGGAATCTAGAGATAGAGGGGAAAGAGTGAGAAAGAGTAGAGGTGATATAGACAAGAAATAAATAGGCACATGTAGAGGGATATAATTATCTTCACCCCTCTCCCTTTGTTTATGTATCTTCATCATTATGTATCTCTATCTCTTTATCTCTCCCACTCATACAAACAAAGACCACATTTCTCCCTCCATATTGCCATCTCTCCATATTTACATATCTATCCATCTATCTCCTCTTCCCATCATTCCCTCATTATATATTTCTCCTCTTCTCATCTTTATGTTTATCTACATCTTTAAAGAAGGATAGGTATAGAGAAGACCTATTCATATATATATATATATATATATATATATATATATATATATATATATATATATATATATATATATATATATATATATATATATATATATATATATATATATATATATATATATATATATATATATATATATATATATATATATATATATATATATATATATATATATAGAGAGAGAGAGAGAGAGAGAGAGAGAGAGATTAATGTATCCTAGGACATATTAATACATGCACAAGGAGACCTTAGGACATATAGGATCCCTTAAGACATCCTAGGACCCATTAATGTATCTTAGGCCCCCTTTAAGACTACTTAAGAATCATAGGACCCATTAGTGTATCCTAGGACCCTCAGGACCTCTTAAGACATATAGGAACCCTTAGCAACCCTTAAGACTCCTACGAACCATTAATGTGTCCTAGGAACCCTTAGGACCCATTAATGTATTCTAGGATGCATTTATACATGTACAAGGGGACCTTAGGATCATTTTAGATATTTAGGACCCCTTAAGACATCCTAAGAATAATTAATGTATCATAGGTCCCTTTAGGACCACTTAAGACATCCTAGGACCCCTTAGGACCTCTTAAGGCACCCATGTCCGCTTAGCACCCCTTAAAACTCCTGCAAAACATTAATGTATCAAATGACCCCTTAGGACCCATTAATATATCCCAAAACCCATTAATGTTTCCTTAGAATGACATAAGGTATAGGATTTAGGTTTGAGGGTATAACATATAGGGTTTAGTATATAGGGTTGAGGGTATAGAGATTAAGGTTGATGGAATTGGCATTGATTTTAAGGTTTATGGTATAGGATATCGAGTATAAAGATAAGGATATATCTAGGATAGGGTCGAGTGTATATGGTATAGGGTTTAGGGTTGATATATTGGGTATTGGGTATTAGGTACATGGTTTACATTTTAGGGTCTAAGGCATAGGGTTTATGGTTGAGGGTATTAGGTTTATGGTTGATGTCATAAGGTGTAGGTTTGATGGTATTGGGTTTATGGTTGATGATATATAATATAGGGTTTAGAATTAAGGGTATATCATATAAATTTTAGGGTATAGGTTTTAGGGTTTAGGGTATACAATATATAGATTTTAGGGTTCGTTTGTTTGGTGGAATTAGGATGGAATTGAAATTGTCTAATACCAGAATTTATATATTCCATGTTTGTTTTTATAAAATGAAATTGGAGTAGGTATTTGTGTATTCTAGTTTTAACCCAAAACCAACATTCTTATCTTCCGCTTGAAACCCTGGAATTTGAAAACAAATTCCAATACTATGTGACTGTCCATGTGTGGTAAATCAAATTTTAGAAGAAAATTGAAGTCCACAATTGTGTTACCCTAGCCCTCTTTCATTCTTCCCTTCATTATTTTCTTCCCCTCTCCATTGTTTCTCTCTCGTTCTTCATTGTTGCCCCTCACTACTTGTTGCCCCTCTCCACTGCTTCCCACTTTATTTCTACCCTCTCCATTGTTGCCTCTTTGTGCTTGAATCCCTCCCCCTACTCGTGCATCTCTCAAAATCACATAGGTAAACCCCATTCCTCTCAAAATCCCTAGCCTCTCTCTCTCTCTTCCCTGTTACTCTTTCATATCTACTATTTTGCTAGTTTTTGCAAGTTTTTTTTTTAATGAGTCGGGCCTAAAGCTTCTGAAATCATAGGTGACTTTTCTCCTCTCATTCTCAATCTCTCGAGCTCACACAGGTATGCCCTAACCTCATTTCTTCTTCTCTCTATTTTTTTAAATCTTTTTACTACTAGTTTAAGGAAGAGAACTGATAATCATTTTTCTTGTATTTTTTAATGCAATTTGGGTATGACAGGACACCAGATTAATGCATTGTTGCAAGTGTGTGAGGTTGTGACTCAAAAAAAAAAACCCATATACCTATGATACTTTTTTTCTCTATAAAATTTTGGTTTGTTCTCTCTGTCCTTTGTAAAACCAACAACTCCCTCAATTCTATGCATTCAACATGTGTTTAGATTAACAATGTATTGATTTTGGATTTAGGGATTCAGATGAAAAAAAACCTTATTACACACTACCTACCCATTTTCTGGGTGGTACTCCAATTCTAGATTTATGGAACTGAGAATGCATCTTCTCACTCATCTTCCAAGTGAACCAAATAGGTCCCATCCATATTCCAAAAATTATCTTCCAAATTTAGAACTTCCATAAGTTTGAAATCCTAGTATTTGTAAATTTCATCTATATTATATTCTAGCAAACAAACAGATCCTTAGGGTATATGTTTTAGTATTATAGGTATTAGTATAGGGTTTAGGGTTTCGAGTATAGGGTATTAAGTATAGATTTCATAGTAGATGGTATAGGGTTGAGTGCATATGGTATATGGTTTAGGGTTGAGGGTTGAGGGTGATGGGTCCATCATTTATCCTTGTTTTATGATATTTTTATGCTATGTTTTAAACATTTCCAAGACACTTGTTACAACTTTTAGTATTTGAACTTGTGAATATGCTATAAGTACATGCAACCATCAAAACCCATGGGTAGATGATAGCTAATATACTCTAAATACTTTTTTGCTAAATATTATACATATATTGTAGTATTTCATATAGCCGTTTGAATGCATGTTCTAATATTTGGATTAGTCGAATGGTTAAATGCTTGGAGATGTGTATATGCTACTAACTTGTCAGGTAAAGAGGAATGACTGAAGAATGGATCGACAAGCATTGATGAAAAGTGAGGAAGACTCAGTCACGATGATGGAATGTTATTGTGGTGCCACGAGACATGCCTGAAAATTTGAAGGAAGAATCATTCCAGGAAATATAGAAACGTATTTATGCTATATCTTCTCTGTGATAAATATTCTGTTAAGTGGTTATTTAGCCTTTATGTTATTCTGTCACAGACTGTTGTACTTTCCTTTCTTTATGGCACGAGTTAGTTAGAAGTTATACTTTGTGTTCAAATAAGCATCGATCCTCTATATAAAGAGAGATGATGGTTAGATAGGGAGAGTCATATGGTTGTATTACTAATATAAAGTTGAAGCAAAATTACTTTTCTAGTTCTGTGTTGTCTCATGGTAATGTAATGAGTTTTATGGAAATATAATGAAGATGTGATTCTAAGTTCAATTTGTGTTGGTAGCTAGCAAAAGCCGACCAAGGGGGCCCACTTGGAAGGTGGATTAGAATAGAGTAGATTAAGTTGTTTAAGTATTTACTGCAATTCAAGTAAAGTTCACTGTTCTTTCCTATAACACTAGACACTATGTATGTTCCTGTAACACTTGCAGAAATGATCATCATGAATGCTTTGGGTTGACATAATAGACTAAGATTGAAGTTGTAATTGCCAACATCATTTTCTATTAGTAGTTGTGTGTGTTTACTTTCCTGCAACAATAGTGTAAGTTTCTTTCATGCGTTTACCTTCCTACAACTTAAGCAAAATGACTTTATGAGAGACTTAGTGCACAAATAGTATTGTCCCATTTCAAGTATATGTCCCTAGGTTGACAATTTAAATGAACTTCATGATAGGAAAAATAATACTTAGTTTGAATATACTATTCCCAGGAAAAGCCACAACATGATTATTATTACCTATTATGGAGATGTTCATTTTTGGCGCCGTTGTCAAGGATGGTGTCAAGCTAAGAACCTCATTGAGTCATTTTAGATAGTTTCTTGCTTTCTAGATAGTATTTTGTAGCTCTGAACTTGCTTCAAAAGTTTGTCATTCTACCTGCATACATTGAAGGGAAAGAAGATGAGACGTCTTTGGAAGATTCCTTCCAAGAGAACCCAGTAATCTGAATGTAGAATCTGAAGAAGTTGAATTAACTTTTGTTGACGTGAGTCCTGAAATTCCTTCAACATCCTCATCCATAGAAGACCCCTTTGACCCATCTGATCTTCGACCTTTTGTTGAAATATTGGCCAGTTTTCTTAATACTTCCACCACAAGTTTACCTGTTGCTAATAATCCTTTGGCTATTGTCACTTCCCAACCACAAATTCACTCCCAAGTACCTACAGTGATGACACAACCTACCTTTCCATTCCCTCTTCCTAGTCTTATAAATAACGCCAATCTCAAGAACATACCTACTGCTGCACTTCCAAAGTTCTATGAACTAGTCATAGAATACCCTAACACCTTCCTATTTGAGTTTGACATCCTTTGTCAAAGTTTTGACTATAAAAATAATAGTCACAAGCTCAAGTTATTTCTAGTAACGTTAAAAGAGTCATCTTTAAGATGGTTCATGGGATTAGGGGCTAATGCAACAACTTCTTGGGATGAGATGCAAACTTTGTTTCTGTAGAAATATAAAGAGTATTGTAAAGGGGGTGATTTAAGGGGGTTTACATTTTTTGAATGTCACAAAAGGAAGATGAGACTCTGGAAGATTATATTTCACACTTACTGTATAGTCTACAGAAGAATCCTCAGCATGCACTGTAGGAGGAATCACAAAAACTCATTTTCTTGAGGGGAGTAAATGACAATTCTCTTGAAGCACTTGATCTTATGGCTAGAGGACACATTTCTCAATCTTTCTCAGACAATCTTAAGAAAATATACCTTAACTATTCAAGATCAACTGTGAAGAAAGGGAGAGGATTTTGACCCACACTTGCTAAAGGGAACGGCTCTGGTATCTCTAAAATGGAAATTTATAATATGTTGTCAGATTTAAAATATGATATTATCTATGATGTTGCTACACATGTGGACATAATGCAGGCTAAGAAGAATCAAGAAGATGCATAGGAAAATCTAGTTGAATATTGCCCTCACTGTCAGCAACAAAAGAAGGATTGTCGATGCAAGTTAGTGCCAAATTTGGAGACCCAACACCTTCCTACCGAGTTCAGGAAAATAGAAGGAGAGGAAGAGAAAGTGTTCTTTGTTGCTCAACATCGGCCATGGGCCCCTAGACAAGGTATGCCCCAAGATCCCTTGCAATCTTTTAATCCTTATAATAACCAATGGTAGAACCAAAATTTTCAATACCCTCCTCAGTATTCCCAACCTTCTTGGAATAATGCTTGGCCTAATACTCAGTAGAACCAGTGGTTTAATTCATAGAAAATCCAATGGCCACAACCTCAAAACCAATGGCAGCCACCACAAGGGAATTGAAAACCATATAACCAGTGGAAAGGATCCCAACAATGGCCTAATCAAAATCTTGGTTATCAATCTTTACCACCTCCAGTGTCTCAACGTGTACTCATGCCACCTCCTGCAACTACAAGTCCTCCTCCAATGTCGACACAATTACCTACTCAGCCACAACCTAATCCTAACAACATGAAATAACAACAACCTATGTATGTTGTAGACACCCCATAGTATCCTACTTATGCATTAGAAGTCATTGATATTCACTTAAGATCTAGCACTTCTTTACCCGCACCAGAACCCCATGTTATTATAGAAGTTACAAACCTTCCTACGACATCATCATCTCTTCCAGGAACTACTTTGGAGAATAATGTTCCACCAAATAATTCATCAAGTCACTATGACATTCATACCAAAGTTATTCCTCCTTTTCCTCATAGGCTTAGAGCTGAAATATCTATACCCTAGGATGAGACACCATTTGATATTCTTAATCAGTTGAAAAATGTGCATGTTCAAATTCCACTTTTTCAAGCTATCAAAGATGTTCCTGTCTATGGGAAAGATATTAAAGAATCCTGACTCAAAAAGCTAGGATGTAGGAAAAAGGATCCTCAAACGGTTCATGTTCTTGGTCAACTTGCCGATATTATGCTGGGAAAGATAGTCATTCTAAAGTATTATGACCTTGGAAGTTGAGTTGTTTATATTATAATTAATGGTCAGTATGTGAAAAATTCTTTAATAGATTTGGGTGATGCTATCAATGTCATGACTAAGGAAACCATGCATAAACTGAGTATAGAAGGATTGAGAACCACTCCAACAATCTTGTAGCTTGTAGACAGTTCCACTATCACCCCATATGGCATACTAGAAGATATTGTAGTTACATTGGATTCCTAGGAATATCCTGCTAACTTCGTGATATTATCACCTAAGGTAACTCTTGCTGGTTACCCAGTCATCCTTGGATGACCTTGGTTAGCCACAACTAATGCCAATATAATTTTTCCTTTAGGTAACATGACTATTTCAGATGGCCAAACAATTAAGAAGTTAGTTTTATATCCTCCAGCCCAACCTCAACCAGACTTAAGTACTCTTATTTGGCCTGATTTGGGAGATGAGGTAGAAGAGATTAACTCTATTTCTCAACTTATGATGTTACACAGACAATATTTTCTGCAGCTTCAAGAAGATGATGATGTAATTTGAAGTATTCTTACCAATGATTGTGTTGCGGTAAAATATATGTCTGATAGTTTTGTTTTGCTGTTATCTACCTATGAGGACTGTGCTCTTCCTATTGAACTTGATATTATCCATCAATTACTACCTTGTGAGATATCCACACCTCCTATACTTGCAATATCAATGCTTTAATTAACAACTAAGGTGGAGCTCTCACCTGGTCACAACCTGCATGTCAACAATAAACATCATCACAATTATCCCTGTTAACTCAACTCCTTTGTAAACATGAGAAATATTTTGCTTGAGATTATGGAGATATAAAAGGATTGAGTCTAAATCTCTTTACACAAAAAATATATATCAACGAGGGAAATTTACCACTCTGCCAACCTTAGAGAAGAATTAACCCAACCTTGAGAGAAATTGTCAAGACTAAGTTGCATAAATTGTTGAATGTTGGCTTTATTTATCCAATCTTAGACAACCAATGTGTTTCTCCTTTGTTAATTGTCCCTAAAAAGGGAGATAAATGGAGAATATGTGTGGACTACAGAGAATTGAACAATGCTACAAAGAAATATCATTTTCCATTGCCATTCATTGATCAAGTTCTAGATACCTTAGCTGGTAAAAAGTACTTTTTTTTTCTTGATGGGTACAATGGATATAATCAGATCAACATTGCTCTAGAGGATAAAAAAAGACCACATTTACATGTCCTTGGGGAACATATGCCTATTCTGTGTTACCTTTTGGTTTAGGTAATGCTCCAGCTACATTTCAAAGGGTTGTTATTAACATCTTTACTGATATATCACATGATTGCATGTAAATTTACACGGATGATTTCACCACATTTAGTGTTACTTTTGATGAAGCTTTGGTGAACTTAGAAATTTTTTTGATCAGATGTAAAGAGCATAATCTATCCCTGAATAGTGAAAAATGTTTTATAATGATGCAAGAAGGAATTGTGCTAGGACACTTCATCTCAGAAGATGGAATACAAGTGGACCTTGCAAAAATTGAGGTAATTCTTACATTGCCTATAGCTACAAAGAAAAAAGATGTTAGATCCTTTTTAGGACATGCTGGTTATTATAGGCATTTCATTAAAAATTTCAGTCAAATAGCCAACCCATTATACACACTGCTTACAAAAGAATCTGAGTCACATGGACACCAACCTGTGAGGAATCCTTTCTCGAGCTCAAATCCCTTCTTACTACAACACCAGTGCTTAGAGGACCTGATTGGTCTTTGACTTTTCATATTCATACCGATGCATCTGATTATGTAATAGGAGCAGTCCTAGGTCAAAAAGCCAATAGCCTCGAACATGCCATTTACTATATCAACAAGAGTTTACATGGACCAGAGCTCAATTATACAGTCACTAAAAAAGAGTTGTTGGTTGTTGTCTATGCTTTTAATAAGTTTCATCATTATGTTATAGGATATCCAATCTTTGTTCATACTGACCATGCAACCATAAAATATCTTATGAAAAAACCTACCATCACAGGTGTATGCACCCTAAAATGGTCACCTAGACTTTGGGCCCCATTTATTTGATTTATCAACCCTGAATCATTTTTATCAATAATCAATATTTTCAACATTATTAATTTCTTGATCAAGTCTTAATTTCGATCATATATTAGATTTTTATCCTTGGGCTAACCATTTATCCTAAGTCTTTATTTAATTAAAAGGAATATTTCCTCCCCTTTTGATTAAATAAAAAGCCCCACTTTTTCTCTTATCCTACGTTGCACAAATAAAACATTATTCTTATTTCACAAAAAGGAAAAAAGTACTTTTTGTCTCACATGAGGCTCAAAAGTCAACACTTCAATCTTATTGGAGGATACTTGTGCACATGGATTGCTCCTCTTTCAACCTCCACCGCCGATTAAGACTTTTGCCTCTTAATCTCAATGGTCTGTTCCTTTACATTTCTTATAAAAGGAAAGCTCTCTCCTCCATTTTCAGATCATGTTTTGAATACTAATCTTATGCTGCAGGAATTCTTGGAGACTTTTTGGAGCTTTTGGAAACCTTATTGTTCTTAGTCTTTCATTCTTGCATTTTATCTCTCATGGCATCTAGTTTAGTTTCCTTTGATGCAATAGATTTAACTCACATAGTCTAAATAAGAAGGATTTGTAACACTTGTTCTTTCCATTTCATAGCTTAGTTGCATTGCATTTTTATTTCCATAGACTAGTTTGCATTGCATTTTCATAGTGATTCTTGAGGATATTGGCACTCTTGCCCTTGTCTTCATTTGAATCTCTCATTGTGTGGTTGACTAGCAAGGTCACAAGCTTGTAGCTCTAGCTGAGAGCAAATACATCTAGTCCCTTGCAACTCCATGCATAGAGAGCTATGAGCCGCTTTGTGAGGCCTCATTCTTGAGCAACCTTGCATGTAATGGTTCATAGAAGTGCACCATTTTAGTGTGTACATTTCTGGCGCCCACCGTGGGGTAGAGTAGATAGACTTTGTCCTTTGTTTCATTTGCATTTTCATCATTTTTTGGATTATTTTTCAGAAATTTTGCAGTTCTGGTTTTTTGTCTCAGAGTATCGCGCGATACTTCTCAGGAATATCGTGCGATATACCTTTGTATAGTGGTGCGACACTTCGCGTGAGAGAAGAATCGCCCGCCAGTACTGAGGTATATCGCCCGACTATAGGAAACTGTGTCGCGCGATACTGGTGAAGTCTGAAGTATATCACCTGATCTGATAGAGACCCGCATTTCCAGTTTTATCATCCGAATTTGATCATTTTAGTTTGCTGGTTTATTTTACTGTATTTAGATAGGTCTAACCTGCATCTTTTAGCTTGAATCTATTAGTTTATTGCATATTTACATTTGGATTTTGATTTTGCTAACCTTGTTGGTCTAACAAGTTGTGTTTGTAGGTGCTCTCATTGCTTAAAATTTGCTAAAATCGCATGTCAAAGAGGGCTACTAATGGATTTTGTAGGGCTTCCCAAGCATAAAAATAAAAAAAAACTTGCTTGTTTATTTTCTTTCCTTTTAAGTGTGGCAAAAACTAGTTGTTTCATTTATTAGGCACTTAAGATCTTGTTGTAGGAATTCTTGGGTGGTAGGAGAAGTATGCTCTTCACCATTTTGGTGAACCAGAAAATCTTGACCCATCTTTGGATTTTGAAAGCAAGAGGGTAATTGAACATTTGCTTGGTGTGTTTGGGAGAAAGCTTTGAGATAGGGGAGTATGCTCTTCACCCTTGTGGTGAACCAAAAATCTTGAACCTCAAAAATTATCCATTCTTTGTTTAGATCTTTAGAATCTTTTAGCGGGCCTGCTCTTGAGCAATCAAGAGGAACGACCCAAGTGGGGACAAGCTAATACCAAGCTATTCCAACCCACTATAATCTCAAGGCTATCAAGGACACAAAACCTTGGTAGACATAACACTTGTCTTCGCTTGATGTGAGTAGCTCATGGGATTGTGACCATAGGGAAAGCATTGAGCAAGAATGCTTAAGGTACTCTTGAGGCCTCGAGGTCCTAGTCCTTCATGAGGAGCAAGAGGGGTGTTATGAACGGAAGCCCTTACTAAGAACCATAGGTTACAGGCCACCTTATTTAGCTGCTTATCTTCTTAGTGCAAGGATTGATCCAAGTGGACTAACCTGGATCACCCCAAGATACTCACCATATGTGTCCCTTTGGTTGTGTTGTTTGACACTTCCACGACAAAGCCAATATCTCTTGTGGGCAAACACTTGGTGTGAGGCAAGCGGGCATCAAGTTGTGGGCTAAGTTGGTAAGTATTGAGCCTTGTCTTGTAGGTAGATATTGCTTGAAGTGTCTTTGATTGTGTGATACCAGTGTAAACGTTCTCAACATACAAACAATCGGTAGCATTCATAGGGTGCAATTTTATTTTTGATATCATAAGTGTTTGTCTTGGAAAGGTTGCTTTTGCCCTTGTTTCAAGTGTTTGAAGACATGTTTGATCCTCTACTGTTTGCAAACCTGTCCAAATGCTGTTAAATTTGTGATTAACATCAGACATTTTCACCCTAACATTCAGAAAATCCAAAATCAGACCTTAAAACTCAAAATTTTGCACAAATTGGTCAAGATCAACATCAGTATCACATTAGCCAAAGAGAAATATCGCATTAGAAGGTTGTTCTTGGTGAGAAATTTTATCTCTAGAATTGTGAGCTACATTCTTGAGAAATTCTCGTACTCTTATTGTCCAAATAATTTTCATTTAATCTCAATTTCAATTATATTTCGGCCTAGTCCAACCTCCTGGTTAAAAAGTGCAAGGGTAGTCACCCTTTGATTTGAAGCACCTCTTTGACAGTGTTGGTAAAGCCCCTTCTTCTATCTTTTCATTTCTCTTTGGACAATAGAGAACTTTGATTATCCTAGTTTGGTGTTGACATTTTGTGAGGTCATCCTGTTACCAAGGGTTTTCTATTTTCAGTCTTCCTTGGTCAGTCTAGATCTTAGATCCTAAGTGTTGTCATGTTGCTCAACATCTCAATGAACATTATGGTATCAATTGCACAAGATGACTCTTAGTCTTCTTCTTTCTTCTCCATTTCCCATGTTCTTCTCAAGTCTTCTATTCCCATGGGAAATTCTTCTTCTTCTTCTTGATTCTTTTTCTTCTACTATCTAGTTTGCATTCCTCTATTTTTCTATCATTCCTACGCTTGATTCCTCCTCTTCTATAACCATGAATCTTGACTATCTGGTTTTGGAACCTTTATTAAGAATAGATGATCTTGAGCTTATTGACATATTCAAAAAGTGTTGTTCCTCCAAAATTCTCATGAGTGATGAATTTATAGCAAAAATAAAAAAAAAGATGATTAAATCAGATGCCTTTGCTAGAATCATAAACATGATCATATCACGATCTTCTTCTTCCAAACATTCTTCATCATCTAAATCTTCTCATTCTTCTTCACCTTCCAAGTCTTATCATGACTCTTCCAAACACTATTCACATTCTTCATCTTCTAAGTCTTATCACGATTCTTCTAAACACTATTCACATTCTTCATCTTCCAAATCTTATCATGACTCTTCTAAATATTATTCAAATTTCTCATTATCCAAGTCCTCTTCCTACACTAAGTCTTCAATTTCCTCTTCTTCACGATCTCATTCTTCTTCTACTTCTTCAAAGAGTCTTACTTCTCTTCAGAAGACATACCATAAAGAGCAACGTGATAGTCCTTATGATGTCTCTTCCATAAAGAGTGACACACCCACCTATGATGACTATGATGACTATGATGATGGACAATGTAGTGATGCCCATGAAACTTCTATTCCTAAGCATCATCCTCGTGGTACACTTGTGATTTCTAAGGGGAAGTCTTATTGGGTAGATTATGATGGTGACCCATATGACTCTAAATTTGAAGAATTCTTTGATGATTTTTGTGAACAATACAATATTCCTACTAAGGAAGAGAAAATCTACCGTGCTAATTTCAAACGTCAAAAGAATCTCTCCTCTAAAAGTTCTCATGCTGAAAATAAAGGTTGCACTCTCAAGAAAGATCATGTTAATGTTGAACCTTTATCTTGTGATGGTTCCCTTCCATCCCCTACTTCCTCCAATACTCATACATTTTCTAAAGCTTTCGAGTCTTCCAAATCTATCACAAATCCTTCATCCACCGAAGATCCTAATAATTTTCATGCAGTTCCCTATAGTTATCCTCAAGAGCTACCTCTTAAAGAAACTCAAGCTCACCTTCAATTTGTTGCAAATACTTCTAATGATGCTAAACCAAAAGATCTTAAGCCTTCGTCTGCTATACTGCCTACTTCAGCTAATTCTTCACCATCTCTTCTAAAGTCTTCCATACAATCCCAACATGCTTCCTTGTCCTTAGAAGTGGCTCCATGTCAAGAGGACTTTAAAAATGATAAAGAAAAGAATATAAAAAAATATCAAGATCAAGAACCCTCCATTTCATCCAATTATTTTCATGATGTCTCTGATCCGTTTCATGGTTCCTTTGATCCTCTACGCTCTTCCGCATTCATTCCACCATCTCCTAAGCAAGATCAAGCTACTACTTACACTGTTGAGCTTATTGACAATCAAAATAACCTTACTACACTTGCACTTTCCAAAGATGATATTTCTATTAAGGTTATTAAAAATGGTGTTGTTACTTCTGATGTAAAGCCTATTGAAAATCAAAAGAAAGTTGATATGCTTATGCTACCCAACGATCCTTGTCAAGATCAAAGTATTCCATCTTCTTGTTCTACCACTCCATGTTCATTTCCACTTTCTTCTCTTCCTAAGTCTTTGCAAGCTTTGAATGATCTTATCAAAGAAGTTGCTCCTATTCAAGATGTGCATGATCCTATTGAAAACTCTAATGCTCACTCTAGAGATGCTGATATCCCCAGTTGTCATATAGATGCTAATGAACTTATTGATTATCCTTTTTCATCTTCCACTTCCATCCTTGGACCTCCTCCACCAATACTAAGGGCTTCATGTCTTCCTTCCATCTTGGGCCCTTATGTCCCTTCACTTTCCCCTCCTAACTCTCCTAATTCATCATCCATCTTGGACCCTTACGTCCCTCCACCTCCTATCTTTCCTCAAGATCAACATAGATGCATACCTTTGAATCATTTTCATCCACCCACCCATCTAAACTAGCCGTATTTTCTTTCTTCTTCCACAAGTCCCAAGTATTTTGGAAGTAACTTGAATGTTCAAAATAAGAAAAAGAAGCAATACAAGAATCCATCAAAAAAAGAAGATCACCATGTCTTCTCTAATCGACATGGAGGCATAAAGTCAAAAGAGATATCTAAGAAGAAAACTACAAGACAAGTATGGGTTCCAAAATCCATCATTGAAGATATTCTCTTTAGATCATCAAAAGGAAATAAAAAGCCTAAAGCTATATGGATTCCAAAGTCTCTCTTAAAAGAGTCTAATATTGAGCAAAAAGTGAAGTTGACATTCAAGCTTCCAAAGGCTTTCACTTCATCTTCTTCCAAAAATATTCTTTCATTTCATGCGCCTGAACTGCAACCTTTGCTAAACATTTGCCATATTCCTTCTCGTATTCCTCCATTCACATTTGAGAATTATAACAAGTACACCAATCTTCTCTTCGAGGAGTCAGATAGCAATAATGAACCAGAATATGGTTCACATTTGGACTAGAATATGGTTTACGTTTTCTCCATTTTTTCCGTCACCCTTCAAGGTGTGTATTGACGTTGATCTTACCTTGCTTTCCATCTACCTTTTCACATTCCTTCCATTCATTATCCTTCTACCTTCTCTCATTTTTCCTCATTTGCCTATTCCTTCTGCGTCTTCCTTTCCCCTTCAGCATCTTTGAGCATATCATTTTGGATCCTTGGTATATCAATGATTTATCCTTTCGAGGAGCATTACCTAAAAAACTTGCCTTCTTCCAAAAAATAAAAAAAATAAAAAAAATAAAATTCAAAAAAAAAAAAGAAAAAAGAAAAAAATGAAAAAAATTGAAAATGTGTCATGGTAAAAACCTGGAAACAGACACCTTGGTAGCAAAAGTAAAGAGAAATAAATTCGTCCTATGGTGAAAACCACTCCCTTGTGGCACCTTGGATAAGTACCATGATGAAAACTTGACAATCGGGCATCATGTGTAGTTCTTCTACATTTTTATCCATTTCATCTTCTCTCTTTGATCTTGACAATGTTGACCTATACTTGAATATTTGGCTATCTTGTGAGCTATCTTACAATGATCTTGCTTTCATTTCATTCATGTTTAGCCTTCATATTCATTTTATTTCATTCATTCCAACCTTTCGCTATCATTTTTCTCTTTGGTCTTGATCTAATAAAAAAAAGAAAGTAAAACACGATGCTATGAAGCCTCTTGACATGTCTACTCCTTTGGACTGCATCCTTCCTTCTTTTGCAATATGCTTTTGTGACTTATCCTATGCTAGCCTCTAATTGCTTGTCCAAATGTGCTTTACATGACAACAATTTTTTCCTAACTTGGGTACTCTTAAGGAGTTTGACCTTGAGGATTTCTTCCCTTCACTCTCCTTCATTCTCATGTCTTCCATCTCATTCACCAGCTTGCTTATCCATCTTGTTCCTCACCTTCCTAGACATTGGGAATACATGATGTGATCTTGCTTGGGAGTTTGATGCCCATTCTGTCTAGGGGCATTCTTTGTACATATTTTATGATCCTGAAAAAATAACAAAAAAATTCATATATGATGCTGAAAAAATCCTAAAAAGCATAAAAAGTCTTGAAAAATATAAAAAAATAAAAAAAATTCAAAAATTCAAAAAATAGAAAAAAGTGCCTTGGTGAAAACCTGGAAACAGGCGCCTTGGTAGCAAAAAATCCAAAAAATGAAAAAATGAAAAAAGATTCCAAGTGGTGAAAACCTAGAAACAAGCGCTACTTGAGGCCTTTGCACTCCTATTTCTTAGTATGCGTCCTTGACACTTAGCCACTTTCCATCATGCCTTGACCTTATTTGACTTGGTCTGGAATTGGTCTTTCTCTTTGTCTAGGGGGCATAACTATTAGCATTGGTCCTTTAGGTGCGTTTGTCTCTTGGGGCATTTCACAACAGGTGTTTTTCAACACCACCCCAAACAGTGTTTTTCAACACTACCCTTGCGTCGAGTGTTTCTTAACACTTATCAGTAGTTTTTCCCAGTAGTCTAAGTATGATGCGATATTTCTCATTAGCAGATATGATAACTAGAGTCTGACTCTATGACCAACACACACGCACTTAAACAATCAACTCGCTTGAGATATGTTGACTTTATTTTTTGTGTGTTGTCTATGAGGATTTCTTTGATGAGTGGTCTCTCCCTGAGAAGTTTTCGATGATGCATAGCTAGAAGACTGAGGGAATGAGAACATGTTTTATTTCTTTATCTACTTGTGGGTATATTTTGTTGGTCCTACTTGTCATGAGCATTTATGTTGGTCTTACTTGACACTATGGATTGACAAGGTATTATCCTTGACTGTTTTGCGAGTGCATGCTTCTAGTTATCCTGACTTTCATGTGTCTTGATACAAGCATAATCTCGCCATATCAAACTTAGGTGATCTCACTGCATTAGTCATCTTGACCTACATGTCTTTGATGCCTAGGTGGGATTCCCACATTTCTATCTGATAAAGATCATATTCATATCCACATAGTTATGCTAGTGTGCATTGTATGATCTTACGATGCTACCAATAACGCTCAATGATGATAATTAGATGTCTATAAGCGTTGTGACCTTGCAAGTCAACCTCTTTCATAGTAGCTTGCATTTTTAGGGTCATGTTAGTTTAGTTTTGCATCTTGCATATGGAGAGAGCTCTCCTTTTCATCTTACGTGGACCTGTCAGTCGACTGCGCTCACCTTTCCTTCTTCTTGATCATGTCTTTCACTCCTTGTCCTTTTCATCTCGAACCTGTTCCTGTTCATCACAAGGGGTTAATCATATCATCATATCTATATCAAAACTGTCATTTTCAAGAAACATGAGTCTATATCATACACATGAGAATTAAACATACATCTATGAGAGAGAACATGCATAAGCATGTACATAAGCATTTTTGAGCAAAATGATAGGACAATATACATAAACTGATACATCCATCACAAGAGAGACATAAACACATGATATAATCAAACATCCAGTAATCTCATATATACATCAATGTCATGATACAATATACAAATGGGATCCCATAATCTGGATCAATGTCTCAAGATATGTCTAAACATCTATCAACCTAAGACCTAACCCTAAGACTCGCTACCACCTTCGTGAGGAGCTCGTGGTGGTGGAGGAGGCATGGCTCTCCTATTGAGTACCGCATCTGATACCCCTTCCCTTTAAGAATATGATGGTGCTCTCTCACCCTCTGGAACGGCCTGCAGGTAGAGTCCGTGATAATATGTTGCTCTCGCTGACTCCCGTCGAATCTCTAGCGCATCTGCCTGTGCCATCGCCTCACGGCGTGCTATCTCTGCCCTGAGATTAGTTATCTGCTGATCTCGCTCCGCTCTCAGATCTAGTAGCTGCTGGTCTCTCACTGCTATGGTGATCCAGAGCTGCTGCATCTCAGCCTTGAGAGCCTATATCCTCGCTCTCAGCTCATCTCCACCCGTAGGCTGGTCCTACTGTGCCTCTACCTGCCGGCGAGCTGGTCTCACCTCATCCTCAGGTGTCGACGATCTCTGTCCCTGTGACCATTTTCGGCCACCTGATCTCGATCCCTCTCCTCTCTCCATCCTCCTCCCTCTCCCCCTCCCACCATCTCCTCCATCTCCTCCATCCCCTCCGTCCCCTCCGTCTCCTCCGTCCCCCCCGTCATCTCCTCCGTCTCCTCCCTGCGCTGGTACCTGTGCATCTGGTATCGTAAACTGAGAGAATGGCACCCTCCGCCGCTCTGCCCTGTATGCTGCATCGGCCCCCGCATCTGCCACATCTGGGAAATACTCCCAGGGCTCGCTCTTGATACTTGCTGTCTCTGCAACAGCTTGCTGATAATCCAACATGGGTAGCCACCCATGACCCTCCTCATCCCTAGCCCTGGCATATGTCGTAGTCTCTGTCGAGACTCGCTGCTGCCTCCCAAATTGCCGCCACACCTGAGTGATACAAAATCTCTCCACTATCTCAGCATATCGACCTACTAGTGGCCGAGTGCACATCATGTAGCTCAGCTCATCAGCTGCATCTCCCCAGACCTCCACCTCCTTGTATGGCCTCCATGTGAAAGAGGCTATCTCATCTAGGATCTTTTTATAATATGTCACATCCCCAGTATGGGCATGTGATATGAATCCTAGGTACCTGTAGATAAAGGGGTACCTCCTCTCCCTCGGCTGAACTCTGGGGCGCACCACAACGATGTGCTCCCAAGCCCACACTTGTGCCAGGATGGCACCGCACGCCCATGTCTGACCGTCCCTGTAGATGATCTCATGCAACTCGTGATACATATTTGCCAATATGGTAGGACCCCATGCCATCCGACGAGGCCTGCCTACCAAATTCACCAGTAATCTCGCCCATCCAAGCGGGAAACCCTTCTGACTACGGTCAGTCATCAGGATCTTAGAGATGATAGATGCCACTATGCATGACACTGGATAATCTCTGCCAAAGTCATCTGTTAGCCTCTCCCAGCTGACATGCCTGTCCAGAATATTAACATCATGGAACATCTCCTGGACCAGTCGGCGCCCCTCAATGGCATCCTGATCATAGTACATCTGTGCCAACAAACAAATCATGTCAGTTTTCATCATATGAAAATATTACATTTATGATTATATCTCAAAACATGATTATACTCACAGGCTCGCCATGTCATGGCACTTGTAGGATCCTGTAGACATCCTCCAGAGTAATGGATGCCTCTCCGGTCGGCAGGTGGAAGGTGTTGAGCTCACTATGCCATCTCTAAGCAAGAGCAGTCAACAACCCATGGTCAGCTCTGATATATGGGAACCTCAACAAATACCGGAATCCCATGGCTCTAATATCGGCATTGCCCGGATCATCCAGATCTCGGACACACCGCAACCCAGTCACCTTCGGCGGTCTGATGATCAGCGCCGGAAAGACCTCCTGCAAGCTAAAAACCAAGCCATTTGTTAGCACATATCATGATGGATGTCTAAAAATCAGTATAAAACATCTCTAAAACGTAACATTGTCTGGACCCATGTCATTTTTGCTCAAAAAATATGTCAAATATCAAATTTTTAGCTTGGGCGATATTGTTTTTTGGAGAAGTATCACGCGTTACTTCTCCCTATAGCGGGGCGATATACCTTAGGCCGCGCGATACTTCACCCGGTATCATGCGATCTTTCACCCGGTATTGTGCGATACTGGTGCCTATGGTCGCGCAATACTTTGGGGACCCGCGAAGTATCGCGCGACACTTCTCCCCAAAGGGCACGATACTTCTAAAGTATCGCGTGATATTTCGCTCAACAAAAAATTTTGAAATTTTAAATTTTTTTGAAAAATGTGCTAAAAAAGGTATTAAATGCGAAAAATGACTCAAAAAGCTCGAGTTTTTTGAAAACATACCGGGGCAGGATAGTGTGGCGGCCGGTTGTGCAACCGGGTGCACTCGAATCGATGCCTGTGGACGGGAACTCTTACTTGCTAGGCCATTTTCTCTCTTTAAAGCTCTCAAGATTCTCAAATCACTAAAAGACAAATGATTTTTGAAAATGACATTTTGACCCCTTTTATAGCCTTTTGACTTTTTGACCTCATTTTCAAAACCCCTCAGAATTGCGTGAAAATTGCACCCCTAGCTAATTTCGACGTCCTGGATCCATTTTCAGACTTGAAATCAAAATCCGAGGTCATCTTGATAGTCAAAATTGCATTTCAAAATCTTCCCTTTTTTTGCGCAGTTGGCTACATCTTTTGAGGCCTAATCCTTCGACCTTTGTTGGGGCATCGTCATTTCTTCATTTCCATGTCTTCCAAACTTCTAGTCTTTCATTCATCTTCATTCCATTCCCTTTTTTCTCACGTTGACTGCATCTTTCTCAGTTAGGCTGGGGCATGTTTTTATGGTTAACCTATTTGACCTTTATATTCGATTATGATTTCATTCTGATTTGATCAAATCCTTATCAATTCGCTGTTCTCCTCTCTATGATTTCAATTTCGACTCCGAGGGGGCAGTATTTATGGGATTCTCATCCCTGATTGCCTTGATTCTCTTGATTCAAACATCTTTTGTGAGCTTTCACTCAAATTTGAGATTCTTATCTCTTATTTTGGATATGATCCCGAATCGACCTCATGTCCAGAATCTTTTGTTTATGCTTTGTCCGGATATGATCCCGAATCGACCTCATATTTGAGTTGTTTTGTGATCCCAGATCGATCTCACATTTCAATTCTTCTTTGACTGCATGTGTTCCCAAATCGATCACACATTAGTCAAAGAGGGGCAAATGTATGCACCCAAAAATGGTCGCCTAGACTTTGGGCCCCATTTATTCAATTTATCAATCCTGAATCATTTTTTATCAATAATCAATTTCTTGATTAAATCTTAAATTCGATCATATATTAAATTTTTATCCTTGGGCTAACCATTTATCCTAAGTCTTTATTTAATTAAAAGGAATATTTCCTCCCCTTTTGATTAAATAAAAAGCCCCACTTTTCCTCTTATCCTAAGTTGCACAAATAAAACATTATTCCTATTTCACAAAAAAAGAAAAAAAGCACTTTTTGTCTCACATGAGGCTCAAAAGTCAACACTTCACTCTCATTGGAGGATACTTGTGCACATGGATTGCTCCTCTTTCAACCTCCACCGCTGATTAAGACTTTTTGCCTCTTAATCTCAATGGTCCATTTCTTTGCATTTCTTATAAAAGGAAAGCTCTCTCCTCCATTTGCATATACCATGTTTTTATGCTAATGTTATGCTACAGGTTTTAGGTGCATTTGGAGTTTTTGAAGATATTGAAGACTTGCTTCATTTCATTACATCATTTAGTTGCATATTTCCTTTGCTTAGTTTGCATGATCATGGCATATTAGCTTAGTTTCTTTTTATGCAATATATTTAACTCACATAGTCTAAATAGGAGGCATTGTAACACTTGTTATTTCCTTTCATAGATTAGTTGCATTGCACTTTCCTTTCATAGCTTAGATTGCATCCTCATTCTCATTTAGATTTGCATTGCATTGCATATTTGATTCTTGGAGATATTGGCATTGTTGCCCTTGTCTTCACTTGAATCTCTCATTGTATGGTTGACTAGCAAGGTCACAAGTTTGTAGCTCTAGCTGAGAGCAAATACTTCATAGCCCCTTGCAACTCCATGAATAGAGAGCTATGAGCCTCTTTGTGAGGCCTCATTCTTGAGCAACCTTGCATGTAATGGTTCATAGAAGTGCACCATTTTAGTGTGTACAACAGGTAGGTTAAGAAGATGGCTTTTTCTACTACAGGAACTTGATATCATTATCATTGACAAGCCAGGTAGAAATAATGTTGTAGCTAATTATTTATAAAGGCTCCAAAATGATAATATTGACACTTCTATGGTAGATGATGCATTCCCTAATGAGAATTTATTTCATATTGTTGTTAAAAGCTCGTGGTATGCTGATATAGCTAACTATTTTGTAGTTGATAAGATGCCTACTTATTTTTCTCCCAATGAACAAAAACTGCTAGCTAAGAAAAGTTTTCAATTTTCTTGGATTGATAATACATTGTTTTATACTGGTCCAGACCAAGTCATGCAAAGATGTGTACGTGAGGATGAGACTTATGACATCCTTCATGCTTGTCATGATGAGCCCTGTGAAGGACACTTTATAGCTAAAAAGACAACTATGAAAATCTTCACAACTATTTTTTACTGGCCTACACTTCATAAGGATGCAACCAACTACACAAGGAAATGTGATATATGTCAGTGGATGGGCTTCCCTACAAAGTCAGATGAAATGCCTCTATTTTCATAAGTGGTGGTCACACCATTTGATAAATGAGGTATGGATTTTATTGGTCCTATTGATCTACCATCTAACGAAAAATCTTACATTTTAGTTTGCACCAATTATGTCACCAAATGGGTTGAAGTCAAAGCAATGAAGCATGCACGTGACAATAAAGTGGCTAAATTCTTACATGAAGAAATATTTACCCACTATGGTGTGCCAAGAGAGCTAGTTACAAATCAAGGGGCACAATTCACACCAACCTTGATCATAACACATGAACAAGTACAATATCAGGCACAAAAAGCCCAGTCCATACCATCCTAAAGAAAATGGTCAGGCCAAAGTTACAAATAGAGAAATTGAAGCTATTCTTACCAAAACACTTCAACTACATCACCGATATTGGAGTAGTTGCCTTCCAGAAGTAGTCTAGGCTTACAAAACAACATGGAAGACAACAACATGATTCAATCCTTTTGAAATGCTCTACTACAAAACAAAAATGTTGGCCATTGAATTTGAACATAAAACATTTCAAATTTTCTTGTGAAGCTCAACATCGATCTTCCTGCAGCACTACAAGACCGCCTTCTTCACCTCAACTCTTTGGATGCGATGAGGAAATCCGCCTTGGAAAGAACAGAGATAGTGCAGAAATAGAGAAACAAGTGGCATGATTCACACATCAAGAACAAACTCTTCTCAGTAGGTGATTGGGCATTTTTGTTTGATTCACATTTCCAAGAAATACTTGGCAAGTTACAAACACGGTGGCTAGGACCCTATGAAATTGATCATGTGTTTGAAAATGGAGTAGTTCAATTATCCACCATTGATCTTGTTCATTTAAAATTATTTGTAAATGGTCATAGACTTTGTCTATACCATCAGCCAAAAACAAAATATCACTTCTTGTAGCAATTAAGTGATAATACTTCAAACTTACTAAAGGTAGTACTTCCTGCAGTAAAAGGTGCCAACCTTCTTCCTGTAGCTTCACCCTAAATTCCATTGGGTATGATCATAATAAACACTTCATTTTCAATGAAGTTTCTCCATCCATTCATTTTATACATTCTTCTTTCCATTCCACTCCATTTCTCTACCTTCCATCCACCCACCATCCACGTCATAATATTTCTATTTTAATTTCTTTCAATAATTGCCACGTCAGCCGATGCGGTCATCTTCAACACCAATTATTTTGATGAAGTTTTCAATTACCTTCAGCCTCTCGCGCATGTCAATTCATCATAGAAGGTACAACTATTCGATCTCTTTCATTTTTAGTTCATACATTTTGACTATTATATTTAATACTGCATCTATTTATAATATGGCATTAAGCCAATTTCCTACCTCATGCCTAGTATGACAAGTGTGGGCACTTGTCCTAATTACGTAGGGGGTAGGGAAGTGTACTAATTTTCTAGGTCACTATTGTCGTACTCACAATTCCTTAAGACATTTTCCTATCTTTTCAACTATGTACTTATATCATGTTTATTTAAGTCCTTTATGTTTCACACAAGTGTCGTACTCTAATTTTTGAATTATCTAGTATGATCTCTGACTTCATGTAACCCTAAAGTATCATAATCAAGTTGTGCAAAAATTAATTGTATTCCTAACTATAATTCCCTTGCCTTGAGTGCCATTATTATCATTTTTGAAACGTAACACAGAGTTACAAGGGAATTCATAGTTGAAGGTGCAGTGAGGAGTTTTACGAAGATGGGTTTCAGGGCATTACAAAGGTGATTAGAGGAATTGGGGAATTCTAGAAGGAGTGGAGAGAATTATAATTGACAAATTGCCGAGGAAATTGAGAAAAATTGAAGGAAGAATTTGGAGCAATGGGCAGACAATTAATGCACCATAAACCAGTGGCTCATATCCTCTTGCTTGTAGATGTGGAAGTGGTAAGGAGATTTCATGCTTGTGGGTGGATAATATATTTTCTAAAATTGGCTGAATTTGATGAAGAGGTAGCTACCCAATTCATGAAGACCTTTGATGAAGGAGAAGAAAATGTGTGGAGTCTTACACTTTCAACAGCAAAGGAAAGAATAGAAGTAACCGTGTTGCCTGCGGTTGGTGAACATTATCCAAATGAGCATGACGCTAGGTCAGCTCGGGCCCAGTTTACCCTACCTACAAACCCTTAATTGGAGGTGAATAATCAAGGCTGCAAGCATGTGTCCCTTCCTTCCCCATTTGATGAATTAGCAATGCACATTATCAAGTACCTTACTTGTGAGGGACTTTTTTCTCAATTACATGCACATCATTTCTAGTTGCTAAGTTATGTTAGGAATAACTCTCTAGTTAATGTCTCAAAATTTCTCTACAATATGTTGAGTATTGGTGTAGAGGATACCCGAAAAGGGAAAACCAAATCTGTCACTCACCATGCTTTAATTAAACTACTTGTTGAGAGGTCACTTAGGGATGTATCTCCCTTAACTTGGAATGAATTTTTTCAAACCAAGACTTTGCATCCCTAGAATGACCTTGGTGAGCAGCCTGTACATGTGAGTGATATTCCTTTTGAACCAATAGCCAAGACAACTAGCCAAGGAGCAGAGCCTGAAAAGCCCAGGGAAACTGAACCTCACCCTACTCCAGTAGAGAGTGCATCTACCTCTACCCAAAGAAAAGGGAAGAGAAAAATTGATGAAGGAATTTTAGTTCTGATGTTGAAGACCAAACCCAAATCCCTACAGTTTCGAGGACTAAGAAAAAGAAGTTGGTGCCTGCAGCAACCACTCCTGCAGCAAAGAAACCAAAGAAAGTTGTTAGGAAGAAAACAATAGAGATTATAGAGACTCCATTACAGAGGAGCTCCTGAATGAGAGGGAAAGTGCCAAATATTCCTCGGAGTGGCCAATCTATCTCACTAGATCAACCTGCCCCTGAACCTCATGTGGTTCACATTTCTGATAATTCTCTAGTACAAACAACTGTTCTGGCTAGTTCCCAAAACTTGAATGATTCACCTAGTGATCAACTTGGAAGTACTCATCAGGAGCCACTTCAGCAACCAAGTGATCCTCAGGAAATGCAACAATAAGTCTAGGAAGAAATGCAAGAAAAACCTCAAATAAAAGCCAAAAATGAGGAGAGAAGAGAGGTGAAGGTAAGACAATTAAATGAAAACTTAGCAAGATCAGCTCAAGTGGCTCAAACTCCAGATCACTCTTTTTGAAGGAATGCTATCATGCCCATTCGAAGAAATTTGTTAACTGATTATCTAGAACAATCCTATAGGGAGAAGAGGAAGCCTCAATTCATAGAATTTTGCCCACCTACTCTTCAGTCCCCCCTTTTCAATTTGTATCGCCAATTTGTGTTTAAAAGAATTCTTTGGAAAGAAGAAAGGAATAAAATGTAGAAATAAATTGATGAAAAGAGGGAGGAAATAGAGGATTTAGAAGAGTAATTGCAAAGGCAAAACCAGAGAATGAACCATGCTTTAAAGTTAGCTGATCAGATTATTGCCTGTTGGCCTCCTCCCAGGGTTTATACTTTATGTTTGAAAGAACAATTTCTTATGTTTCAATTAATGATGTGATGTAGGAGCATCTCGGGTCCTTGGCAATCCTGTGTCACCAAAAACATATTTGAGTTTGTTTGTGTTTCTCAGTTCCTGCTTTGACCAAGTTGGTTCGGTGTTGCTCGGTTTCCTTTGTTCACCAGTGTTGGTCGGTTATCTCTCTGGCGCTTGGTGATGCTTGTCTGGTACTCGGTTTCCTTGCTTATCAAGATGTTTGTTTTGGATTGCTTTTGAGGCTGACTCATGTAGTTAATTTGGGTTGTAGATTTAATATTGGTATCCATCATTAGGAAGCGTGTGGACCTAGATCTGGTCATTCCTTCAGTTGATTCTGGATCTGAAGGCCAACTTGGTTCGGTAGCCTCTTGTATAAATGTAGTTGTTTAGTTAGAGTTTTAGGAGTTAGTTTTGATAGAAGATAGGAGATAGAAGATTAGTGATTGTTGGCAGATCCTCGCATGTTTGAGGACTTCTATACTTGATTATAATATCTGGCCTAAATCGGGAAGGCCTTACAACCCGACATGTATGAATCAATTTGAAGATAATATATGAAAGTTCCTGCATTATCTCTCTCACTATTGTGTGTCGTTTCTTTTGCATGTTATTAAGAAAGGTAGATCTGGTTAGGGTGTGCCTTTGGCCCCTCTCAGTATCCTCCTTTGCGTCAGGTGGTATCAGAGTGAGGTGAGATCTAGATCTAGGTTTGCGAATCTAGATTTGAAGGTTCCTTCTTGTGAAGCCCTAGTGAATTGTTGTGGGGTAGCAGATTGCGATCTGACCTGCAATTGCAGAGGGTTTTCAAGATGGTTTGTGGGAGGTGAGATGCAGATCCAGGATTGGAAGACATGTTGAGACAACTTGCTTCTAGATTAGAAGCTGTTGAAACAACCCAAATAAGAGGAAGACATCTTGAAGATGTTAGTGATGATGAAATTGAGGTAGAACAAGGTGATGTAGAACTTGCACTTGTGATGGATCAGGGTGAGGAAAGATTCTTGAAGGCTTTGAAAAGTTTGAAGTCTACACCAC
This sequence comes from Chamaecyparis obtusa, assembly GCA_027943335.1. Classification (NCBI taxonomy): domain Eukaryota; kingdom Viridiplantae; phylum Streptophyta; class Pinopsida; order Cupressales; family Cupressaceae; genus Chamaecyparis; species Chamaecyparis obtusa. The sequence goes on from BSBK01002760.1 coordinate 2,510,624, forward strand.
ACTTTAATCCTCCTGAGTGTGGTGGAAAATTGGATTCTGATGAATTGGTGGATTGGATCAATGAGATGGAAAAATATTTTGAATATGAAAATGTACCTGAGGAAAAGAAGGTGAAAATTGCAAGCACAAAGTTGAAAAGTCATGCATCTTTGTGGTGGGAACATTTGCAATTGGGCAGAAAGAGGAAATGCAAAGACAAAATCAAGGTATGAAGTAAAATGGTGAATAAATTGAAAGGAAAATTCTTACCTTGTGATTATCAGATTAACCTAGTTAGGCGAATGAAAAGTTTAAGATAGAAAGATAGCTCGATAAAAGAATATACTGAGGAATTCTATATATTAGATATTAGATCTGGACATGATGAAGATGATGTGGAAAGAATTGCTAGATACCTAAATGGTTTGAGAGTTTCCATTCAAGAAGAAATCAGTTTGGTCAAATTGGAGAACATTGAAGAGGCTTATCAATTTGCATTGAAAGCTGAGGAGAAATTGAATAAGAGAAATGAGAAAAAACAAAGAGGAAGAGGTGGTAGATTCCCTAGAGGAAGATGTAGATCCCATGGTGAAAATAGTAGATCTGAACTAGAAAAGACAACTTTGGATAAAGGAAAGACCGAGTGGAAAGGTGAAATTTCATCTAGAGGTAGAGGTAGTAACTACCAAGGTGGTTATAACAGAGGTGGTTTCCAAGGAACTTGTTACAATTGTGGAGAAGAAGGACATAGATCATTTGAGTGTACACATGCAAGTAAGAAGGCTGGTAACAGTAGAAATTCTTTGGTGCAAGAAGAGTCACCGAATGAACCTGAGAAGGAAAATAACTTGATGGTAAGAAGAGCACTTTGGAATGAAGGTAAAAAGGAAGATCCGTTAAGGAAAAGTTTGTTCAAGACCAAATGTAGATTTTTTGACAAGGTTTGGAAAGTAATCATTGACAGTGGTAGCTTGGAGAATCTGGCATCCAAGGAAATGGTCACAAAATTGCAGTTGAAAAGGTTGGAACATCCGAAGCTCTATCAAATTTCATGGATCAAAGATGAGCATACACTCGTGGTAACTGAACAATGTTATGTGAATTTGAAAATTGGAAAGTACTATGATAAGGTGTTATGTGATATCATGCCTATGGATTGTTGTCATATGTTGTTGGGTAGACCTTGGCAATATGATAGACATGCTATATATGATGGGAGATTGCATAAGTATACTATTTGGGCTGATGGAAAAAGATAAATCTTGTTACTTTTGATGGAAGAACCTGTTAGTAATGTTTGAACATCTGTGAAAGTTTTCTTGATGGAAGGAAGAAAGTTTGTTAGGGATTTAAAGAGGAATGATGTATGTTTTGTTGTGATTCCTAACAAACCGAGTAAGAAAACAAAGGATAATGTCCTTGAGGAGATTGATAAGTTACTCACCGAGTACAGTGAAATTATTTTTGATAATGTACCTGATGGTTTGCCACCAAAGAGAAGCATTGATCATTGCATGGATCTCATTCTTGGAGCTAGTTTACCGAATAAGGCACCTCATTGGTTGACACCTATTGAGAATCATGAATTGAACCGATAGATTCAAGAATGGTTGCATAAAGGTTTTATTAGAGAAATTTTGAGTCCTTGTGCAGTACCTGTGATATTAGCACCTAAGAAGAATGGAGAATGGCGAATGTGTACTGATTCCAGAGAAATCAACAAGATAACAGTGAAGTATAGGTTTCCTACACCGAGAATGGATGATATAATGGATAGTTTGACTGGAGGAAAGTATTTTACCAAAATTGATTTGAAAAGTGGGTATCATCAGATCAAAATTAAAGAAGGTGATGAATGGAAGACTGCTTTCAAGATAAAAGAAGGTTTGTATGAGTGGTTGGTTATGCCTTTTGGTTTAACTAATGCACCAACTACTTTTATGAGGTTGATGAATGAAGTTTTAAAGAAATTCTTGGGTAAGTTTGTGATTGTATATCTTGATGATATTTTGATATTCAGTAAGACTAGAGAAGAACATTTGTTGCATGTTAGACAAGTTTTGCAGAGATTGAAAGAAGAGAAGTTGCTGATAAATCTAAAAAAGTGTTCATTCATGAAAGAGGAGATTGTGTATTTGGGATTTGTGATTTCAGCTGATTATTTGAAAATGGATCCTGAAAAGGTTGAAACTATTTTGAATTGGTCTACACTTGTGAATGCTAGTGAGGTAAGATCATTTCATGGTTTGGTAATTTTTTACCGAAAGTTCATTAGGAATTTTAGTTCAATTTGTAATGTTATGAATGAGACTATGAGAGGAGATAAAAGAGAATTCAAGTGGACACATGGAGCTGATAAAAATTTTGAGACTCTGAAGCAGAAGGTTGTTGAATTGCCTATTTTGGTATTGCCTGATTTCAATAAGGTATTTCAAGTGGAATGTGATGCAAGTGGAAGTGCAATTGGAGCTGTGTTGAGTCAAGAAGGTAAACCTTTTGCTTTCTTTAGTGAAAAGTTGAATGATGCAAGGAGAAAATATTATGTGTATGATCAAGAATTCTATGCTATTGTTCAAGCCCTAAAGAAATGGAGACATTATTTAATGCCAAGTGAATTTGTGTTGTATACTGATCATAAGGCTTTACAGTATTTGGGTAGTCATAATAAATCAAATTAGAGACATATGAAATGGGTTGAGTATTTGCAGAGTTATACATTTGTAATAAAGCATAAGAGTGGAGTCACTAACCGAGTTGCTAATGCATTGAGTAGAAGGAGATCTTTGATGACCGAGATGAAAATTCAAGTTCTTGGCTTTGATGACATGAGAGATTCTTATGAAGTTGATCCTGATTTTTCTGAGCCCTAGAGAAAGTGCAGAGCACCTATTCAAGATCAACCAAGTACTAAATGGGAAGAATATTTCATTCAAGAAGGTGTGTTGTTTAAAGGTATTTAGTTGTGTATACCGAGAGGACCAATGAGAACTAATTTGATAAAGGAGAAACATAGTAGTGGTTTGGCTGGACATTTTGGAATTGATAACACATTGAATTTTCTTAAGGAGAATTACTTTTGGCCATAGTTGGTTTGGTGTTGCTTGGTTTCCTTTGTTCACCGGTGTTGATTGGTTATCTCTCTAATGCTTGGTGAATTTCCCTGACGCATGGTGATGCTTGTCTGGTGCTCGGTTTCCTTGCTTACCGAGTTGTTTGGTTTGGATTTCTTTTGAGGCCGGCTCATGCAGTTAATTTGGGTCACAGATTTAATGTTGGTATCCATCATTGGGAAGCGTGTGGACCTAGATTTGGTCATTCCTTCCGTTGATTGTGGATCTAAAGGCCAACTTGGTTCGATAGCCTCTTGTATAAATGTAGTTATTTGGTTAGAGTTTTAGGAGTCAGTTTTGATGGAAGATAGGAGATAGAAGATTAGTGATTATTGGCAGATCCTCACATGTTTGAGGACTTTTGTACTTGATTGTAATATCTAGCCTAAACTGGGAAGGCCTTATAGCCTGCCATGTATGAATCAATTTGAAGATAATATATGAAAGTTCCTGCATTCTCTCTCTCACTGTTGTGTGTTGTTTCTTCCGCGTGTTGTTGAACAAGGTGGATCTGGTTAGGGTGTGCCTTTTGCCCCTCTCAGTATCCTCCTTTGCGTCAGGTGGTATCAGAGTGAGGTGAGATCTGGATCTAGGTTTGCGAAACTAGATTTGAAGGTTCCTTCTTGTGAAGCCCTATTGAATTATTGTGGGGTAGTAGATTGCGATCTGACCTACAATTCCAAAGGGTTTTCAAGATGGTTCGTGGGAGGTGAGATGCGGATCCAGGATTGGCAAACATGTTGAGACAACTTGCTGCTAGATTAGAAGTTGTTGAAACAACCCAAAGAAGAGGAAGACATCTTGAAGATGTTAGTGATGATGAAATTGAGGTAGAACAAGGTGATGTAGAACCTACACCTGTGATGGATCAGGGTGAGGAAAGATTCTTGAAGGCTTTGACAAGTCTGAAGTCTACACCACACTTTAATCCTCTTAAGTATGGTGGAAAATTGGATTTTGATGAATTGGTGGATTGGATCATTGAGATGGAAAAATATTTTGAATATGAAAATGTACCTTAGGAAAAGAAGGTGAAAATTGCAAGCAAAAAGTTGAAAAGTCATGCATCTTTGTGGTGGGAACATCTGCAGTTGGATAGAAAGAGGAAAGGAAAAGACAAAATCAAGGTATGGATTAAAATGGTGAATAAATTGAAAGGAAAATTCTTACCTTGTGATTATCAGATTAACCTAGTTAGGCGAATGCAAAGTTTAAGATAGAAAGATAGCTCAGTAAAAGAATATACTAAGGAATTCTATATATTAGATATCAGATTTGGACATGATGAAGATGATGTGGAAATAATTGCTAGATACTTGAATGGTTTGAGAGTTTCCATCCAAGAAGAAATTAGTTTGGTCAAATTTTAGGGAATGTCATATTTCACTTTCTAGTGAGCTTTAACATGTGCTAAAAATAGGTGGAGCAGATTGCCAAAAGCCTTCAAGAAATCAGAGCCACACAACCCCCTTAACCTTGAAGCAACCATAACCATGGCACTTAAGTATATGCAATTAGGGAGGCAAATATGGTGAGAACTCTGGTGTCCTCTAACATTTCAACCACCAATGCTCATGTGGCCCCTCTATGATGTCAATGCCACAAAGATGGATCGACTTCAAGAGGATTATGGAGTGGACTACTAGGAGAAAACTAGGGGATTTTACTTTACCTTCAAGAGTAGGAGAAGAGGAAAGACATAAATAGGAGAATTCAGAGGAATAGCCAAGACATGTAATGCTTGAGGACAAGCATTATGATTTTAGGGGGAAAATGATGGGTCTATAATTTGTCCTTATTTTATGATATTTTTATGCTCTGTTTCAAACATCTCCAAGAGACTTGTTACACCTTTTAGTAGTTGAACTTGTGAATATGTTATAAGTACAGGTGAACCATCAAAACCCATGGGTTGATGATAGTTGATATACTCTAGATACCTTTTTGCTAAATATTCTACATATATTTTAGTATTTCATATAGTCATTTGAATGTGTGTTCTAATATTTGGATTAATTGAATGGTTTAATGCTTGGAGATATGTATATGCTACTAACTTGCCAGGGAAAGAAGAACAACTAAAGAATGGATCATCGAGCATTGATGAAAAGCGAGGAAGACTCAGTCATGATGATGGAAAGTTATTATGGTGCCGTGAGACATGCTTGCCAATTTGAAGGAAGAATTGATCCAGGAAATATAGAAACGTGTTTATGCTATATCTTCTCTATGATAAATATTTTGTTAAGCGGTTATGTAGCCTTTATTTTATTCTGTCATGGATTATTGTACTTTCCTTTCTTTATAGCATGAGTTAGTTAGAAGTTATCCTTTGTGTTCAAATAAGCATCGATCCTCTATATAAAGAGAGATGATGGTTATATAGGGAGATTCATATGGATGTATTACTAATATAAAGCTGAAGCAAAATTATTTCTCCAATTCCGTGTTGTCTCATAGTAATGTAATCAGTTTTATGGAAATATAATGAAGATGTGATTTTGAGTTCAATTTGTGTTGGTAGCTAGTAGAAGCCGGCCAAGGGGGGCCACTTGGAAGGTGGATTAGAATAGAGTAGATTAAGTTATTTAAGCATTTGCTGCAATTCAAGTAAAGTTCATTGTTATTTCCTCTAGCACTATACATTGTGTATGTTCCTGTAACACTTGCGAAAATGATCATCGTGAATGCTTTGGGTTGACAGAATAAACTAAGATTGAAGTTGTAATTGTCATCACCATTTTCCATTAGTAGTTGTGTGTGTTTACTTTTCTGCAGCAATAGTGTAAGTTTATTTCATTAATTTACCTTCCTGTAGCTTAAGAAAAATGATGTCATGAGAGACTTAGTGTACAAACAATGTTGTCCCATTTCAAGTATATGTCCCTGGGTTGACAATTTAAATACACTTCATGATAGGGAAAATAATACTTAGTTTGAATATACTATTCCTAGGAGAAGCCACAACATGATTATTATTACCTATTATGGGGTTGTTTAGAGAGTATTGGGTATAGGGTCAAGGGTATATGGTTTATAGTTGAGGGTATAATTTGCAAGGTTGGGGATTGAAGGCATTGGGTTTACGATTTAGGTTATAGGGCATAAGGTTTGTTTGAGGGTGTAACATATAGGGTCAACAATATGGGGTTTATTGTTAAGGGTTAATGGTGTATTGTATAAGGTTGAATGTATATAGTATATGTATTATGGTTTAAGGTTGAGGATATTGGATAAAGGGTCAACAATATGGGGTTTATTGTTAAGGGTATAAGGTATAGGGTTTGAGTTAAGGAAGATGGGTTTACAATTTAGAGTATAAGGTATAGGATTTAGGTTTGAGGGTATATAGGGTATAGGGTGTATGGTTGAGGGTAGTGGGCATAGGGTTTATGATTGAGGATATAAGGCACATGTTTCAAGATGAGAGTATTGGGTCTATGTTTGAAGGTATAAGGTAAAAGATTTAGGGTTGAGGATATTGGTACAAGGTTTAGGGTTTAGAGTATAAGGTATTAGGTGTGGGGTTGAGGGTTTATGGTTTAGGTTTCATGGTTGAGGTTATTGTGTGTAGGGTTAAGGGTAAAGGATTTATGATTGAGGATATAAGGTGTAGGATTTATAGTTGAGGGTATACAATATAGAGTTTAGGGTTTAGGGTTCAGGGTTCAGGGTAAATTAGTATAGGGTACAAGGTTTAGAGTGTAGGGTTGAGGGTGTAGCGATTAAGGTTGATGGTATATTGTATACAGTTGTGGGTGTAGTGTTGAGGGTATTGGGTTTACAGTTGAGGGTATAAGGTATAGGATTTAGATATGAGGCTATTTATCTAGGGTTTAGGGTTCATAGTATATGTTTGGTGGTGGATGGTTTAAGGATTTAAGGCACAAGGTTGAAGGTGTAGGGTTTCAGATTGAGGATATTGGTTATAGGGTTTATAGTTGAGGGTATATGGAAGAGAGTTTACAATTGAGGGCATACGGTTTGAGAGAGAGAGAGAGAGAGAGAGAGAGAGAGAGAGAGAGAGAGAGAATTACTAAAATTTGATTAAGTCTTTAAAATTTATAAGATCTAAAACTTAGAATCTAATTTATAAGTCCTAGAGATCTAAAACCACTTTTCTACATGAAATATAACTTAAATTATAAGAAAGGAATAAAATATTGAAATGTGATTTAAAATATTATATTTCATGTATATATTTTGATCAAGAGATTGAGTCTAAAATGTAGGCAAGGAGAGGAATTTTAAAAAATTATCCTACTTCAAAACGTGAATGCATTATAATGCGCTCATGTAATTGTTTGCGTTGGAAATTTCCAACACTTTGGGTTGGATTTTCCACGGGCATCCAACTCAAAGGGTTGAACAACCATTTCATGCATAAAGATGTGTCTTTCCCAAAAATAAAAAAATCTCACACATTTTTTAGCGTGTTCTCCACTAGGTTTGCACATGATTTAACGCAAATTTCAGTTTGCGTGTAGGAATGGGGGAATAACTTTCTCGAAATAGGTAATGCGCGTGGAAACTTCCAATGACATTAATTGGATCATTTTTCTCATTATTGATAGTTCAAAAGATGAAATTGATGAATAGTTCTTTTGCTTCTATAGGTATAATAATAATTATTAGATACATTATAGTTTTCATCAAAGACAATTTATAGTGGAAACTTGAAGTTTATAAGATAGATATATCAACAAGCTTTTGTATTATACTTCTATTAAAAAATGATCTAAATATTTTTATAACCTAAAAATAATAAAAATATGAAAAGTTAAATATCTATTGGTGAAGTTGAAAGATTCTTAATGAGTCCTATAGGGTCTTGTTGAGAGATTAAGTTCGGGTCTTGTTGAGAGATTAAGTTCCATTCTATCTGCAAAGGCATAAATTTGTTCCATCTCCACTTATCTAATCCCAGAGCAATAGAGAGGGAAGGATGAGATCGAGATATAGTGTCCATTATTGGAGAGCATAACTCCCATCAATTCCATACTTAGGTGACCCATAAGCATCGAAGCAAACAACATAAGTAAGGGTGACAATAGCTAATGATTGTAAGGCTCCAACATCGAAATAGGGGATGAGGTCGGGATTGTGCCCTAGGCAAATTTGGTAGAATAGATACCCCTTAATCCTTACTCTTATTTGAAGAGGTTCATCCTAAAGCTCATGCTCCTATATCAAATAGCTAAAACAATTTCATAAATAACCTCCACAATCAATATATATATATATAGGAAGCATAGTGCCCAAGATAGTAATTTAGACTTAAAAAATGCACTTAAACTTCAAATAAAAGGAAATATAAATTTTCAAAAAAACATATGGACTGCCTATTAAGCGGTCATGTAGATTAACTTTCGTACTTTTCAAAAAGTGTGTTTTTGGTAAATTGTGTAAATCTAATCTACTGGAGAAATATTTTTAAATTTTTAACTTTTTTGAGGATCCCAAAGAAGCGACACGTCTACATTTATGTTACGTGACAGCTGGAATGCCCCATATTATTTAGCTAGATTCTTTGTAAATAAGAATTAATATTTTTTTCCATTTGGATAGGCCGTATGCTTCTGCCTTGGAAGTTTGCGTGATCAAATTGTTGTTCAATCTTTGAAACCCTACGACATATTTCGGGACAAATGTGAGTTTTAAACGGATGTATTTTCAGTACCCTTTGCTTGTTATTATATTTACAGCAGTTGTATTTGAACTCGAAAATTCATCGAATTTGAGGCATTTGAAAGCATTTTCTCATAATACTGTAGAAAATATATGTTAAATGACTGTATTTTAGAGGAAGTTTGCCGGGGATTCGTGCAAAACTGAAAGATCCAGGCGAGAAGCTTTTGATTCAGAAGGTCAGAGTATATTTTTGCTTATATTTCGATTTAAATTGCTCCTTTATGCTTTGTATTCTCTGGCTCAAAATTACAGGTTCTCTTGTACTACTTGCTCTGTTTGGCTTGATCTTGCTCTTGATTAGTTAAATTTTGCAGAATTCGTGCAAGATGAGCTAGGATTTGATTTTTCAATAATTGCTTAAGTTTTTGCTTTATTCAGTATGATATATGAACCGTTGGGTAGAAGTTTGATCTGATTGTTTCGGCTTTTGCGAAATCTCATGTAAGATTTGCGCAATTTGCCATTGATATTTTTTGTTTCTTCCAATTTTAGTCTGATATTGTTTCGTTTGAAATTTATTTGATTATTTGTATTTTCAGTAGCGTTTCTATTTTGAAACAGAAGAACGGGCCTGACAGTAAAAAGCCTGCATCTTGTTTGTTTTTATTTTGCATAGAGAGTTTGCCTTTACATGCGTTTAAGCTACTTGGAAACCGCAGGCATCGCAGGCATATTGGCTTCTTTCTGGAAACCGCAGTATACCTTCGTAGCACTTGGTTCAGTTTTTCAGCAGTTTGTATATTATTTGCTTTTGACTAAAATTTTCAGTGATTACGCTTATCCCATATTGGGTAATGTCTTTGCTTTGTTTCGCAACTTTCTCTTCATGAAACTCTACTTTGCTTAATTCAATATTTTTAGTATGTAATGCGTAATAGAGTTTCCTTTCAATTTTGCACCTTTTTGTTCAAATATTGTTAGCATTTCATAAGTTTACTTTATCTACTTAATGTTTGCAGTATTTCGTACAATATTTGCTTCATTTGGCGTAACTTCTGCCATTAATTTGTCCAACTATTTTGTAGGATACTGTTTTCGTTTAAGAGAGATACTCTGTTTTCCTCAACATAATTTTGCTTGATAGCTTCCGTATTTGTTCAGTTCGTCTGAAAGTGTCTCCATCAACTACAATTGCTGGTTCACTTAAAGTTTTGTCTTTTTTTGTAGATTTATCTGAATGATGTTGATTTTATGTATTTTTCCGCAGTTCCAATCACATCCTCCTTACAGAGCCTTCGTATTCTTCAGTACAATAAAAGAATCGAGTAGATTTTCGACAACAATGTTGCTCCGTAGTGTTTCAGCGCCGGCACTGGGATCCTTGATCCCTCATGCAGACAATATCAGGGAAAATATAGGGAAAGCGATTGCCTTGTCAGAAAATGTCAATCGGTTTTGTTTCCACACTATTCACTCTCGCTTGCATTCTAGCTATAACACTTGCCCTGCCGACATTGAGAAAGAAGTGAACTCGTTGTCCGATTTCAGACGAGTTCAATCAGAAGGCGACCTGAAGAGCTTGGTCAACCCAGAATCCCCTGTTCCAGAAAAGGGTTCTCCTGAAATGTTTGACGAGTTTAATCTCACTTCATTAAACAAGCCATGGTCTAGAAAGCCATCTGCCAAGAGATGGCCTTCTCTGAAATCTAATGCATCACTTTCCTGGTACTGTAATGAAAAGAAGGGAGTGGATCAATATGAAAGCTTGAAAAATGATGTTGACGTTTTGGAATCAAATATGTCAGAATTTAGCTTTGGAAATGAGGAAATGGGGAAAATCAGTGTGACCGACCTTGCTATATCTCGAAATGAAGAGGACATGTTTATGGCTCGAGGACCTGGGTTTGATGTGGTGAAGCCTTCGATAGACATTGGAAGTGGAAGTGGGCATGTAAGTTCTACTGCCAAAGGAATTCCTAACGGCACCGGAGGAGATGAATATGATGCTGGATCTGAGGATATTGAGAGTTATTATCAGAGAATGCTTGTGGATAATCCCGTAAATTATCTCATTTTGAGGAATTATGCTCAGTATTTGTACGAGGTTAGTTTTTACTATTTTTCAGTATTAAAGTGTCAATTTGAAAATGTGAACCTAATGACGATTAAATTCAATCATTTACTGCTCTTGTGTCGTTCAGCTCCCAAATTTAGCCAATCTCCCCTTTGGTAGTGATCCTTCTGGGTTTACACCTCAGTGCAAGACGAATCACACCGGCCTTGCCAATGGAGAAAGCCCTATATTCTCAACTTTTTAATCCCTGCAAGATCTTATTCCCTGCTCGAGTTGGACAAGGAGCTCAAAGGTCTCGAAGCACTGAGCCAGCCCGTGTTTTTCCATCATAATCTGGACGGTGCTTCCAACTCAAAATATATATTCTTTCAGCCATAAACAGATTGTACCAAGCTGTACCTGTTGTGAGTACATTATTTTACAATTTTGAAGGAGCGCGAGATCAGAGCTCTGCAGATCATAATTGTTTTGAGTGCTGAGAGATTTCCACAATCCATAAAATTATAAGTGTTGTTTCTGGATTCAATTGTATAAATCCAGAAACAACACTCTCATAATTGTTTTGTTGGTGGATCGACCTGTCTCATTTTCTCTATTATATTCCGACATTAAAATGCATGGGGTTTGGAAAGCTTCTGAATCTACTCTTGGAATTGCTTTTCAAGGAAAATAAATTTTAATGGTAAACAGTAGTAATGAGAGACATTAATTGGAGTTATTTAGAAAGGAAAATTGTTTAGAAACAATTCCAGTTAATGGTGTCTGCTTTTTTCTGTTCTTTCTAAATTCTGGTGCATATAAAGTCATTTCCCTGGGCAATAGTGCTATCAAGGGACTGCTCCTATTTTTAATCTGTGGTTAGCTCCATTAAACATTATTCATTTAGAAAGAGCAAAGCTTGGAGTCTTCCCCTAGAGGGAGCTCCCACTGTTTCTCCCACTGTTTAGGAGGAAGATTTTAACCTAGTGGTTTCATAGAAGGGAAATTCCTCCAAAAAAAATTTCAGCTGCTCTCAGTGAGATAAATTATGACTGCTGCAGATAAAAGTCCTAACTTTTCTAAATTCTATGTAATATGGGCTACAAAAGTTTTCCTTACAAGTGAGAGGGTTATTTGGGAAAAAAAACTAATGAAAATTTTGATGATTACTAATTCATAGCTTAGCCATAAAATTTTCTCCATGGCTGCTGCAAAACTTCAGTCTCCCACCACTGGAAATCTCCACAAATTTTCTTCTGAAGTCCTCACTGCTTTCGACTCGGGTGAAAATATTTTCTTTTGTTATTTTTACAGTTATCCAACTACATGGGACTATATACTGGAGAATAATTAAAGCAATACCCCATCCTAACGAACCCTAGTAAGTTGCTACTGGAGGGGCTGGAAGTTTGCAAAACCAACTGAAGGGTTCATAGCTAAGCAACAGTGCCTAAATATTTTGGTGAGCGGAAAAAATTACTATAGCAGCCAATACTCAAACATATGATGCCAAGCTGAATTTTGACTCTCCGTAGGCCAAGGAAGAGGCATGCTGAAAGTTTGGAATGCCAGTTTAAGAGTTCCAAAGGGATGATGCAAGGCCAAAATAAAAAATTCATTTGGGGAAAGAAGTATGAAATGGCAACTAATGTAAACAGGTCTAGGAGAGGTGAAATATTATATCCACCTGGCCCTTCGGCTGCAAAAAGCTCCTAAACTTAACATTTGCAGAGAAGGAATACTTTAACATTTGTAGAGAAAGAATATGGTAGTCCCTTCCATGGGGACCATTGCCTTACCCTCGTCTTTTCTGAAGGATACTTTCTATCCTTTAAACATGTATCTTGCAGGACAGATTCTTCTTTTTTTCACACATATACTGCAAATTTGTTTCTTCTTCTTTGCTCAATAGATTGGAGATTCTTTATACCTTTGGGCTATCTTTCCTTGTCATAATCTACTGAAGAGGACAAGTTTGCACCTGCTTCTATCGAATGTCTCTAGCACCTTCAGATGAACATGTGCTTTATATTTTGTATATGTATTCTTTTTAATTTTTACCAATATCTTTGGAGATTATTTAGACATTCTTACTCCTCGAAGTGCTATCCTCATTACGGTAATTTGAAGTCCCATTTTGTCCTCATCTGGTCTTTTTTGAATACTAATATAGCTTTTCTTTTTCTCTCCTTTACAACCTTTTCTCCCTAAATACTCGACCTGTCACTTACAACTTAATAATTTCTTCTGATACTGCCATAAGCTCTTTATGGATGCCAGATGGACTCTAAAACATGCAGATTCAGAAACATCTATCTCTTTCTTTTCCTTAGAATATTAGCTTCTAAGAAGTTGTTCTGTTTGTTGGGAAATGATTCTTTGAGCTTATAATACTAGTTCGTGATAACCTGCAGACTGATTTCAATATTCATGTTTGTATGACAGACAAAGAATGACTATCACAAGGCTGAGGAGTTTTACTCCAGAGCAATTTTGGCTCAGCCTGCTGATGGCAAAGTTTTAGCACAGTATGCCAAATTGATGTGGGAACTTCATGGCGATGAAGAAAGGGCCTCAATTTGTTTTGAGGAAGCTGTGAGGGCTTCTCCTGCAGATTGGTAAACTTATTTTGCATCTCACCTCTCCCTTGCTGTTCTTTGTTTCATATGTGAAATAATTTGTTTTAATTTTGATCGAAGATGAACATTTCAGGCAAAGTTTAGTTCTTGTAATTCTGTTCAACTCTTAAAAGTGCCTCCACAATGTGCACCCCTGCCCACCCCTTTTTTTCCAAGAACTTATTTAATATACCAAATTGGCCTATTGTCTAGGTTGGGACCTAAAAATTTCCCTCATCTTTGTCATACAACAAAGCAAGGATCTATATGGGCATGGATTCACAGAAAAATGTTAGACAGTGAAAAGATCTTACAATGGTTTCCAATTATTGTGACTGGCAAAACCATATAGGTCGACATGATAATTAAGTTTTTGCTTCTACGTTTGGTACTATTTGGCTTGTATAAGACACCATGCGGCATACAGACGATACAAATATTAAATGGGATTTTATAAAAAAAGACCTTAATTTTCTTCAAATTGGAAGTTAGCATTCTTCGGCAGAATTAAGTTCATAGTGAGATTTAATGCTTCTTTCATTTTCCATTACAAGCTGAGCATTTGTGCTTAGATCGTTATGTTAAACTTTTGTCAATCTATTAAGCAGTCTCACCTTTATAAGTTTTTAAAAAAATAAAAATATTAATGGAAAATAGTGTTTCTTTTGATTGCTTGAAATAGTTAGTTTTGAGTTGTGAATCATTTAGCTTTGCTTGCTAATATTTTATGTTAAATCTCTACAAATAATATTGTTTTTGGCTTTTGTTTCAGTCATGTTCTTGCAGCATATGCATCCTTCCTGTGGAACACAAGTGGAGACCAGGAAGATAACATGCAGGAGCATTCAAGTTTATCTTCTTATCCAGATGTCTACAGAGTTGTTGGTTCAGCAACTGCTAAGGCACCATAATACTTAGAATGAGTTATCATTCATGTGGTAAATTATATGCTTTAGTAAGTTGCTTGACCTTGAATATTACAAAATATTATATAGGCTTAAAGTAACAACTTGAATAGGGGTGTACTATGTAATGAGTATGGTTTGTATCAAGTTAAGTGTTTAGTTTTTATGGTGATATAATTTGTAGTTCCTTAGGGAAGTCCCTCTTAATATATTAGAGCCAAAAGTTAAAGAGGGTTTACCCAAATCAATACTTAGTCCTTGATTAGCCATGCTTTATAATAAGTGTATGGTATTTTATTTGAATTTTACACCCCTAATATTTGGGAATACATTCAACTTCAAGGATTTAAATTTTACAAGTAAGTCCACAAGAAGTAGATTACCTAAAAATATTTAATATTGGCAAAGATAACAAATAGATCTTATTTCCCTTTTTTGGAATTATTTTTTCCAGCTTGTACTAAACTCAACCCTCGAACATGTTATCATCCACATATATAAATAGTCAACAAATGGGTTTAAAGACACTTGAGGAAGTACATGTCTAATTATTAGTCATCAAGGAAAGTGGTTGGACATAGAATAATATTGTTGCAACACCGCCCACTAGATGTCCAATGTTAGTAGAGTCCTATTTGTTGGTGACATGTTGAAGAAAAGACAATACATACTAAAGTCACTCAAAGATCATCTTTTGTCACGCTAAAATAGATATAAGATCTATAAAAATTAGAACCATATAAACAAACAATATAAACTTACAGATATGGTTTTATGAGATTGCATCCATATCAAAAGCTCAAACTTCACTTCAAAGGATCCTACAAGATCTTGAGGAGAGTTGGAGAAGTTTAAAATTAGTTGGATTTGCAAAAAACTAATATCTATATTATTTTTCATGTAGCTTTTTGAAAGAAGGCACTTGGAACATGTCACACCTTCAATATATTTTCCACCCGTGAATGATGAATGGAAACTTGTACTAGCATTTGATGTTGTAATGGATAACATTTGATGTTGTAATGGATAACATGGTGAAGACTTTGAGGAATGAAAGCATTAAAAAGTATCAAGTTCATTGGAAGGATCTACTTATGGAAGATATTACATGAGAATGACTAGAGATCTTAGAGCATCTAACTTTGCATTGCTTAAGAAAAAATAGATTTGGGAAGGGGTAACTTAAAATCTTCAAAATTGTAACTAACTAATGAAATGTATGGGTCACTTTATACACTTAGGTAGGATTTAAAGTTTTTCATATTAACATGCCTTATTTTCATTTCTTGTACCCTTACTTTCTCAATGCTTTTCCATTTACAGCTTCTAAAGATTTCCCTTTACCTTAGTTTTTAATTTCCTAACATACAAAAACTATGAAGGATAGCATTGAAACATTCTAATTTATTTATTTTACTTAAACTTAAGCTTATCAAATAACTTGCATCTTCTCAACTAGTGAATAAATCTCATTGCATTTATCATTTCTATATAAATAACTTCAACAATAAAGTACAAGATAAGTTTAGAGATTACTATAGATGTATAAGCATTTGGAAATCCATTCTGATTTCTTTGTATTTAAAAGTGTACCAAGGAGGGAAAATACCATTAGTGAAATTTGCCACCTAACCACAAATCTACTAATCCCTTGCGCAACTTCCTACTCGAAGTGGCCTGACCATTCGTATGGGTGTAAATATGATGATAGGTTAAGCCATATGAGCCTAGTGTTTTTTTCCCACACAATTCTAGTTGGTCATACACTATAGCTTCTTCTAACTAGTATGACCTCTAACTAGTTAATGCATCTAGACCAAATGAATTGACTAACACTAGAGTTACATAACATCACCTTGGCTAAGTTTTCTAGTTGCAAGCACAATTTAGACATGCAGTCAAGTTCATCACCCTACTCAAATTGGGCTACATGATAAGCTACTCATTTAGAACATAAATTTAAGGTTTAGTCATAGTGACTATTTAGAAACTCTCATATGCTACCAAAAAGGTTTTACAAATTTCATCTTCCTTTAATCTGGTCATTAAGTTACTTCAACTATATTCTTTCCATTCATGTTTGAGCACTAACAATGCAAAATTTATTTCTATTCAATCTAATCTTCCTATTGTCGTATTTCTATCATGTTTATAATATTTACATCAGAATTCTATGCTTTCTACTAGTTATAGTGTAATTTTGATTTAAGCTTACCATATCAAATGAAGATGTAACTCTAATTTTTGCTTTCCTTTTAAGATTTAGTCAAGGTTCTAAGTAATCTTGGTAACCCCAAGTTCATATTCATATGAACACAAAGATATGTGTATTGTTAAAAATATGAAGTGTCCTTTAAGGGTTTAGAATGGACTTAGTCCATAAGTAATTTGAAAAATAATAAGACTTGTTGCTTTTTTTTAATCAGTGATAAGTATTTTTATTAATTTTCAAATACAAGTTTACATATTTAGCCATATGTTGTTGGTAGCTAGATCTTCCTAACACCCTAAAAAACTATCAACATCATCTATTACATACTATAAAATAGGAAGTCTCTCGAGCTCTAATTGCATTCACTAAAACCTTTCCTACTATGTAATCCCACAGCATACATGCTTGGCATTCGTCCATATTTTTATAATTATTTACATTACAATTCTGTATATATTCATAGGCCCTCAAATCTATCAAAATTGGGCAATAATAAAGACACAAATCTAGATGGAAATTTATTTTACCAGCACCAGGAAGCACTCACCCCACCCACTTCTTCAACATCTCCTCCCCAGATTCACTTAGAATGAACATTCCACCTCTGGTATCCACTTTACTCTTTTTGGCTTTCACAGTCTGGTTCACCCCTATATTTGCACCCTCCTATGGCCTCATCTTAGCGATAGGTTTCCGCGGTGTAGATTTCATTTTTGTCTGTCATTCTGTTTCCATTCATTCCATTTCCTCTTCCACATTCTGCATATAAACTATAATCTCCTCCCAACCCTTCCTCGCCTCCTCAATTTGCTTCTAATTCATTTAGACAAACTCCACACAAGAAACAACTGAAAGTCCCTTGAAACACTGCCCAAAACTCAACAAGGACATTCCCCTATCGTAATGCGCACTCTGAGCTTGTCTCTACCTAGAAGAGGAATCATGCCACCTTCTAATTCATGCCTAAAAACATAGATGCATAGTCTTCAATGCCTCCTCCCTACTACCCAATTGTAACGTCCAAGAAAATGATGCAGGAGCATCTCAGGTCCTTAGCAATCCTGTATCACCAAAAACAAGTTTGAGTTTTCTGTGTTGCTCGGTTCCTTCTTTGACCGAGTTGGCTCAGTAGTTGCTCGGTTTCCTTCTTTAACCGAGCTAGTTGGTTAATTCCCTGGTGCTCGGTTAACCTTGCTTACCAAGTTGTTTCTTTTGGTTTTCTGTCAAGGCCGACTTGTGCATTTAATTGTGGTCATGGATTTAATGTTGGCATCGATCATTGGGAAGCGTGAGGACCTAGATCTGGTCATTCATTCCATTAATGGTGGATTTGAGGGCCGACTTGTTTCAGTAGCCTCTTGTATATAATGTAGTTGTGGGTTGTAGTTTTAGTATGAGTCTTAGAGATAGAAGATTAATGGTATCAAATTAGGATTTGAAGACAGTTTTTGAATCCTTACATGTTGGAGGACTGTTGTAATTGCATTGATGTATCTGGCCCTAACTAGGAAGGCCTTATAGCTTGACATTTATGAATCAATCTAATAAAATATAAGATCTGTTCTGCATTATCTCTCTCACTTGTGTAATTGCTTCCGTTTGTGATCTCTACAAGGTGGATTTGGATTAGGGTGTGCCTTTGGCTCCTCTTTCGACCATGCCTTGCATTAGGTGGTATCAGAGCAAAGGTTGAGATCTGGATCTAGATTTGCGAATCTAGGTTTGAGGGTTCCTTCTTTTTAAACCCTAGTTGATATTTTTTGTGGGATGAAAGATTGTGATCTGGCCTACAATTGCACAGGGTTTCAAGATGGTTTGTGGGAGGTGAGATGCAGATCCAGGATTGGTAGACATGTTTAGACAACTTGCCACTAGGTTAGAAGCCATTGAGACAACCTAGCATAGAGGAAGACATCTTGAAGATGTTAGTGATGAAGAAATTGAAGAAGAACAAGGGGATGTAGAACCTACACCGGTGATGGATCAAGGTGAGGAAAGATTGTTGAAAGCTTTGAGAAATATGAAGTCTACACCACATTTCAATCCTCCTGAGTACAGTGGAAAGCTGGATTCAGATGAATTGGTAGATTGGATCATCGAGATGGAGAAGTATTTTGAGTATGAAAATGTTCATGAGGAAAAGAAGGTGAAGATTGCAAGCACAAAATTGAAGAGTTATGCATCTTTGTGGTGGGAGCATCTGCAATTGGATAGGAAAAGGAAAGGCAAAGACAAAATCAAGATATGAAATAAGATGGTAAATAAGTTGAAAGGAAATTTTTTACCATGTGATTATCAAATTAACCTAGTTATGCGAATGCAAAGTTTGAGGTAGAAAGATAGCTTGGTAAAAGATTATACTAAGAAATTCTATAGATTAGATATCAGATCTGGACATGATGAAGATGAAGTGGAAAGAATTGCTAGGTACCTGAATGGATTGAGAGTTTCCATCCAAAAAGAAATTAGTTTGGTTAAGTTGGAAAGAAGAAATTAGTTTGGTTAAGTTGGAAAACATTGAGGAAGCTTATCAGTTTGCATTGAAAGCTGAGGAGAAATTGAACAAAAGACATGAGCAAAGACAAAGAGGAAGAGGTGGTAGATTCTCTAGAGGAAGAGGTAGATTTTATGGTGAAAATAATAGATCTGATCCGGAAAAGACAAATTTGGACAAAGGTAAGACCGAGTGGAAAGGTGAAAGTTCAGCTAGAGGAAGAGGCAATAATTACTGAGGTGGGTTCTGAGGAACTTGTTACAATTGTGGAGAAGGACATAGATCATTTGAGTGTACACATGCAAGTAAGAAGGTCGATAGTAGTAGAAATGCTTTGGTGCAAGAAGACTCATCGAATGAACCTAAGAAAGAAAAGAACTTGATGGTCAGGAGAGCACTTTGGAGTGAAATTAATAAGGAAGATCCAACAAGGAAAAGTTTGTTCAAGACTAAATGTAGAGTTTCTGATGAAGTATGAAAGGTTATCATTGATAGTGGAAGCTCAGAGAACTTGGCATATGAGGAAATGGTTACAAAGTTGCAGTTGGAAAGATTGGAACACCCGACGCCCTATCAAATTTCATGGATCAAGGATGAGCATACACTCTTGGTAAGTGAACAATGTTATGTGAATTTGAAAATTGAAAAATACTACGACAAAGTGTTATGTGATATCATGCATGTGGATTGTTGTCATATTTTGTTGGGTAGACCTTGGCAATATGATAGACATGCTATATATGATGGAAGATTGCATAAATATACTATTTGGGCTGATGGGAGAAGAAAAATCTTGTTACCTTTGATTGAAGAACCTTTTAGTAGTGTTTGTACATCTGTTAAAGTTTGCTTGATGGAAGGAAGAAAGTTTGTTAAGGATTTGAAGAAGAATGGTGTATGTTTTGTTGCGATTCCTAACAAACTGAGTAAGAAAACAGTGGATAGCATCCCTGAAGAGATTGATAAGATACTCACCGAGTATAAGGAGATCATTTCTGATAATGTACCTGATGGTTTTCCACTGAAGAGAAGTATTGATCATTGCATGGATCTTATCCCTCGAGCTAGTTTACCGAATAAGGCACCACATCAGTTGACACCTACTGAGAATCAAGAATTGAACTGACAGATTCAAGAATTGTTGTAGAAAGGTTTGATCTGAGAAAGTTTGAGTCCTTATGCAGTACCAACTGTATTGGCACCTAAGAAGAATGAAGAATGGATAATGTGTACGGATTCCAGAGAAATCAACAAGATAATAGTGAAATATAGGTTTCCTATACCGAGAATGGATGATATAATGGATAGTTTGATTGGAGCAAAGTATTTTACCTGTAATACCTAAAATGTAGTGTTAAGGATCATAAAGCAAGCTAAACATTCAACAAAACAAGTTAAATAAACACTTATGAGAATACCTACAATGAAGACAAAACATGAAAGAAGCATGCAAACCTCCAAGCTTCCAAGAGCTCCAAATGTAGAAGATTTGTCCAATGAGGATATATGTGCTCAAAAGATGATGCTCAAGCTTCAATGGGTGAGTGTAAAATTTGACATTATGAGATTATGGTTGATGTTTTTTCTCTTCAAAATGGCATGATAACAATGCATGAAAGGTGGATGAAAATGAAAGAGAATGAGGCTCAATTTATAGACAAGAGGAGGGATGAATGGACAGTCAAGATGCAAACCTAAGGAAGGGACAAGATGCATTTGAGAGAGAGTACATGGATTGTGCTTTCTCAAATGCATCTCATTGTGACAAGTGTCACAATGGGAGAGGTTGGAATAAGTGGGGGAATGTGACCATTTTGGGAGATGTGAGAGGGGACAAATGTGTAAGAGGAGGATGGAGTATGTAAGAGATGTGTAAGAGCATTTAAGGTTGACATGAGGTGAGGGAATTGGGGGATGTGAGGATGTGACATGAGAGTTGACTTGGTTTGACTTAAAATTTTTTAATTCATAGATTATGATTGTGCAAATGCTTACGAGGTGATTAGGCTTGGATTAGGAGGCAAGTGGGAGGTTTAGGAGGATGTGATGGGAGGAGAGAGAATGAGTGGAGGGTTTGATTAGCTAACCATGGGTCATTAGCTAATTAAGAAGGATAGTATGGGTGAATGGGTTGGGTTGAGTATGAACTATATGCTAGGAGTTTTGGGATGGGTTTAGTTGAGGGTTAAGGTTAGAATTAAATACTCATTTAATTCCAAGTGAGAGGCAAAAGGGTTTTATGAATTAATTTAATTAGATAAGTGTATCCATTTAAATTAATAGAAGAAATATGAATTAATTAATTATCAGACTATAGGTTTGTCATTTAGATAATTAATTAAATTAATTAACCAAGGGATGACATAAATTAACCAAATAATAATATTTAATTAATATGATGTCCTAGGAGAGAACGAAATAAGATTATTAAATTATGTAATCAAATTTAGGTGTCTACATTACCAAAATTGATTTGAAAAGTGGATATCATCAGATCAGAATTAGAGAAGGTGATGAGAGGAAAACTACTTTTAAGACAAGAGAAGGTTTGTATGAGTGGTTGGTTATGCCTTTTGGTTTAACTAATGCACCGAGTACTTTTATGAGATTGATGAATGAAGTTTTGAAGAAATTCTTAGGTAAATTTGTGATTGTATACCTAGATGATATTCTAATATTCAGTAAGACCAGAGAAGAGCATTTGTTGCATGTTAAACAAGTATTGCAGAGATTGAAAGAAGAAAAGTTGCTGATTAACCTGAAAAAGTATTCTTTCATGAAAGAGGAAATTGTGTATTTGGGATTTGTGATTTCAGCTGATGGTTTGAAAATGGATCTTGGAAAGGTTGAAGCTATTTTGAATTGGTCTACACTTGATAATGCTAGTGAGGTAAGATCATTTCATGGTTTAGCAAGTTTTTACCAAAAGTTAGTTAGGAATTTCAGTTCAATTTGTAATGCTATGACTGAGAGTATGAGAGGAGACAAACGAGAATTCAAGTGGACACATGGAGCTAATAAAAGTTTTGAGACTCTGAAGTAGAATGTTGTTGAATTGCATGTGTTAGCATTGTCTGATTTCAATAAGGTATTTCAAGTTGAATGTGATGCAAGTGGTAGTGCAATAGGAGCTGTGTTGAGTAAAGAAGGTAAACCTATTGCTTTCTTTAGTGAAAAGTTGAATGATGCAAAAAGGAAATATTTTGTGTATGATCAAGAATTCTATGCTATTGTTCAAGCCCCGAAGAAATGGATACATTATTTGATATCAAGTGAATTTGTGTTGTATACTGATCATAAGGCTTTACAGTATTTGGGTAGTCAGAATAAGTTGAATCAGAGACATATGAAATGGATTGAATATTTGTAGAGTTATACATTTGTGATAAAACATAAGAGTGGAGTCACTAACCGAGTTGTTGATGCATTGAGTAGAAGAATATCTTTGATGATTGAGATGAGAATTGAATTTCTTGGTTTTGATGATATAAAAGTGTTGCATGAAACTGATCCTGATTTTTTTGAGTCGTGGAGAAAGTGCAGAGCACCTATTCAAGATCAACCAAGTACTAAATAGGAAGACTATTTCATTCAAGAAGGTATGTTGTTTAAAGGTATTTAGTTGTGTATACTGAGAGGATCAATGAGAACTAATTTGATAAAGGAGAAACATATTAGTGGTTTGGCTGGACATTTTGGCATTAATAAAACATTGAATTTTCTTAAGGAGAAATACTTTTGGCCGTAGTTGTATAAGGATGTTAAAAAATTTGTGAAAAGTTGTGGAATTTGTCAAGTTGCAAAGGGAGTAAGTCAGAATATTGGATTGTATATACCGATTTCTGTTCCTGAGAAACCTTGGATTGATATCAGTAGGGATTTTGTTCTTTGTTTACCGAAGACAATAAGAGGCAATAATTCTATATTTGTTGTTGTTGATAGAGTTTCTAATATGACACATTTTATACCTTGTAGAAAGACATCAGATGCAATGCATATAGTAGATCTTTTCTTTAAGGAAATTTTCAGATTGCATGGATTACCGAGGAGTATCATCTCTGGTTGAGACAGTAAGTTTGTTGGATACTTTTGGAAGACTCTTTGGAAAAAGTTGGGCACCAAGTTGAGGTATAGTTCTACATTTCACCCACAGACTGATGGAAAAATAGAGGTTGTGAATAGAAGCTTGGGTAATCTGTTGAGATGCTTAGTTGGAGATAAATTGAGTAATTGAGATTCTATGTTGGCACAAACAGAGTTTTCATATAATAATTCAGTGAATAGGAGTACTGGAAAAACACCTTTTGAGATTGTTAATGGCATACAACCAAGAGGTAAATCAAATTTGAAGGATATTGGTGGTGAAGAAAAGAAGTGTTGAAGGAGTAAAGTTTGCTGAGTTCATGAAGACATTGCATGAGGAAGTGAAACATAAGTTGGAGAAAAGTAATAAAAAATACAAAGATAGAGAAAATAGATCAAGAAGACATAAGACTTTTGCAATTGAGGATGAAGTAATGGTACACTTGAAGAAAGACAGATTTCCTGTTGGAACATATGGGAAATTGAAAATGAAGAAATTTGGTCCTTGCAAGATATTAAGGAGATTTGACAGTGGAAATGCTTATGAGATTGAGTTAACTGATGACATGGATATATCACATATATTCAACATTGCAGATTTGTATGAGTACCATGAATCATATGAAGAATTGACAGTACTGAATGATTATCCTAAGAGACAGACATAAGAAGTTGAGAAGATTTTGGAACATAGAGTTGGCAGAAGTACAAGAGGAAAACAATATATGGAATATCTGGTAAAGTGGAAGAACAAACCGATTGAAGACAGTTCGTGGATTTCACAATTTGAGTTGGATTCAGCTCAGGTTGTACTTGTTGCATGATTCAGAGAATCATTTCAAACAACTTCATGTGTTTGATGTAGGAGCATCTCAGGTCCTTGGCAATCTTGTATCACCAAAAACAAGTTTGAGTTTTTTGTGTTGCTCAGTTCCTTCTTTGACCAAGTTGGCTTGGTAGTTGCTCGGTTTCCTTCTTTAATTGAGTTGGTCGGTTAATTCCCTAGTGCTCGGTTAACCTTGCTTACTGAGTTGTTTCTTTTGATTTTCTATTGAGGCTGACTTGTGCATTTAATTGTGGTTGCGAATTTAATGTTGGTATCGATCATTGGGAAGCGTGTAGACCTAGATCTGGTCATTCCTTCCGTTAATGGTGGATCTGAAGGCTGACTTGTTTCGGTAGCCTCTTGTATATAATGTAGTTGTTGGTTGTAGTTTTAGTATGAGTCTCAGAGATAGAAGATTAATGGTATCATATTAGGAGTTGAAGACAATTTTTGAATCCTCACATGTTGGAGGACTGTTGTAATTGTATTGATGTATCTGGACCTAATCGGGAAGGCCTTACAACCCGAAATGTATGAATCAATCTAATGAAATATAAGATTTGTTATGCATTCTCTCTCTCTCTCTCTCTCACTTGTTGTGTAATTGCTTTCGTGTGTGATCTCTACAAGGTGGATTTGGATTAGGGTGTGCCTTTGGCCCCTCTTTCGACCTTGCCTTGCATCAGAAAAGAATATAAATGAGATGTCTAGGTTAGTTCGCGGGAGAATATCTATATTCAAGTATTCTTCTCCCAACAATTTTGTAACACAACTCCAAAATCATTCATCATAAAATTGAAACATACCTCACATCATCCTTAAATTTATTTCTCCTCTAAATGTTGGCATCTAGTTTGATGAATTTAGAGAGAAATTGGCCTACATTTCAACTGTTCTATCTCAAAAAACACTTTGCTCAAGTCATTTTCACTAAGATTCCCCAAATTTTGAATAAATAGCTCTCAACCCATCTAGAAAGTTCTAGGTCTTTTTGGTGGCTCTACCACTTGCATCAACCATATGAACTAAGCATGATTCAATCATCATGAAAGCAACACCCTTCATCGACTCATCAAAATCACATGCTCAAAACAACACCATTAAGTATTTATTTAAGAAACACTAAAGTTTATTTCTGCCACCTTTTAGTTAAAGTTGAAGATATTAGTTTAGCATAAGGTCTTGTCTTACCTTAGCTCAATATACCATACTTGATTTTATCCCACCATTAAAGGTCCAAGTCACCATCCCGAAGCCATCTAAAATCCTCTATTAATTCCTCCTCACTTTGTTCTACTAAAGAAACCCCCACATTGGAAAGCTTGTATTCAACTCCATTAGCCTCCCTCAACACATGTGACACTTTGAATTCATCAAATACTTCAAGAAAATTATTAATTCTTCAAATATGTTTGTTCAAATTCCAAACACTCACTTCCCCATTGATTATTCCATTAATGATAATTTGTGAATCCCTCTCGAGGTGAATTTTCCTCACTCCCATTTTTGTTTCCATCTGGATTGTTAGTAGTGTGGCCATACATCCACTTCATTATTTGTACCAACCAGCAATATCTTCGCTCCAAACATATGAATATTGCCAACATCATCTCGTGCCACATAGCCAGCTCTTGAAGGACCCATATTTCCCTAAGAGGCCCAATCAAATTTTATCTTTATCCATCCATTAATTGGAGGTTGCCAAGTGACAGTCTTAGGGATGACATGAGGAGGATGAACCCTCGCAGGCCCATTAACATGCTTGAATTTAACTAGGGGCCAACAAGAATGCATCTAGGAGTCATTCTTATTGAAATGGACCTTATTCACATTGACTTGGGATGTAGCTTTTCTCACCAATTCTGATATAACCCTCTCCAATCTGACCAAAAATATGGAATTGTCCTCTTCCTTACCTTGAAAAAATATTCTATTTCATTCCTTCCATATCTCCCACAATAAAGTAGAAGGAGCAATTTTCCATGTTGTTGAAAATGTAGACTTTTCATTTAGAATGTACCATGATACAATCAATTCCTGAACTGTCTGTGGAGAGGGACCATGTCAACCTAGTCTCTTCTAAGAAAACTTCCAACATTCCTGTGAAAAGTCACAATTGAGGAGAAAATGATCCAGAGTTTGCTTGTCCTTATTACACAAAAAATATTTAAATGGCCCAGCAAAACCAATTCTTTGCAATCTACCCCCTGTGAGAATCCTACCATGTCTGACCATCCAGTTAAAGGCACTAGCCTTCAACAAGCAGTACTTATTCCGAGACAACCTTTTAGTCCATTCCTCCTAGTTAACTTAATTATCTAGCAACAAATAACCCACCTTCACCAAATAATTACCATTTTTAGAGCCACGCCATACTATTTCATCTGATGATTTAGTTAGTGCTATTAGTCATTCCTTGTTAAGTTGCTACAACTTGACATCATTCATTCCCAAAGTATCCAGATTTTTCCGCTAACTTTCCTCCCCTGCCAATCCATTCATAGACTCTAGGAACTCACTTTCTTACCCCACCTCTTCTCTATTATTTGAATAAGGTCATGCAATATATTTCCATGATTTAATTCCTCTTTTCCACCCCATGAGTCAACTCATAAGTTGGTATGTCTTCCATCACCGACATGCCATGTCAAGTGATTAGTGATTACTTGCCTATAGCTTAGAATAACATTCCATAGAGAAGAACCCTTCAGTGGATTGTCAACCATAAGAATACTCTCTCCACTATCTAAATACTTGGCCCTCAAAATTTGAAATCGCCTCTAATCCAACTTTTGTATGTTTGCTAGATTGATTTTGCACTCATTGCCTCATTCATTAACTTCTAGCTTTTGAGACCTGCGCCCCCACTTCGCTTCGCTTTGCAAATCTAATCCCAGGAAAGAAGGGGGATTTTATCTTGTTCTTAATTCTTGTTGCAATTTTTTTTTCTCATTCTTTTTTTAATTACTCTGATCACCTTAGTTGGGATTTTCAAATAGGCCATAGAGAAGAGTGGCATGGAAAACATAACTATTTTCAACATCAAAATCCTACCTGCAAGTGTGATCCAATGGCACTTCCAATCCTCCATCTTCCCTACACAACTGTCAATAATATCCTATGAAAGTGTTGAGTTGCAAGCACCAGAAAAAAGATGGATACCAAGAAACTTACTTGGGAGGGTCCCGATCTGAACACCAAAAACTCTTACAATTTCTCTTTGAATCTTCACCTCTGTGTTGAAGAAAAAAATCTCTTGAACTTATGCCACTTAATATTGTGACCTAAAACCTTTTTTCTATTTATCTAGGATCATCTTCATCATTCTTGCTTCTCTCAAAGAGGCTTCACCCATCATAAATGTATCATCAACAAAATGTGAGTGTGAGGCAGGCTCTAAACCTCTTGCAATTTCTACTCCCTTCCATTGTCCCTACATTCTACGCTTGGAATCATCCTTCCTAGGACTTCAACCATCAAGATGAATAAAAAATGGGATATCGGAACCCCCTGTCTCAAGCCTCGCAAAGTCGCAAAGAACCCTTGAGGGCTGCCACTAGTATGGATGATCTATAATTTGTTGTCATTCCTTTAATCCAGTCAACTCAATTCTCATTAAACCAAAACTTGCTTAGTGTACACACAAAAGTAGTGCACTTCTCTAAGTCATTACATCAAAGGAAATCCATGAAAGGGAAACCTTCAATAGCGACCTAGAGCTCTCTATGTATGGAGTTGCAAGATTGTAAAATTGCTCTCAGCTAGAGCTAATAAACCTAATGACCTTGCTAGTCAACCACACAATGAGAGATTCAAATGAAGACAAGGGAAAGAATGCCAATATCCCCAAGAATCAAATGAAATGCAATGCAAGTAAGCTAAGAATGAGGATGCAAATATGCAAGCTATACTATGAAAATGAAAGTACAATCTAAACTATGAAATGGAAATAGCAAGTGTTACAACCCTTCCTATTAAACTAGATGAGATTAAGATAAAGCATGAAAGGAAATCTAAACTATGAAAGCATGAAATATGAAGCTACTATGCAAGAATGAAAACTAAAATATGAAGCAATGAAGAAAGCTAAGATGTGATGCAACAATGATCTCCAAAAAGCTTCAAAGTCTTCAAGAATTCTTGCAGCATAAAGTTAGCATAAAAATGAATGACTTGG
The DNA here is from genome assembly GCA_027943335.1 of Chamaecyparis obtusa. Classification (NCBI taxonomy): domain Eukaryota; kingdom Viridiplantae; phylum Streptophyta; class Pinopsida; order Cupressales; family Cupressaceae; genus Chamaecyparis; species Chamaecyparis obtusa. The sequence goes on from BSBK01002760.1 coordinate 2,538,712, forward strand.
AATGAGGAAGAGAGCTCTTCTTTTATAGGAAATGAGGAGAAATGGACCATGGAGATTAAGAGGCAAAAGTCTTAATCAAGGGTGGAGCTTGAAAAAAGAGCAATCCATGTGCACAAGTATCCTCCAATAGGAAAATAATAGTTGACTTTTGTGTCCATATGAGACAAAAAGTGTTTTTTTCTTCTTTTTATAAAATAGGAATAGTGCTTTATTTGTGCAACTTAGGATAAGATGAAAAGGTGAGGGCTTTTTATTTAATAAAAGGGGAGGAAATATTCCTTTTAAATAAATAAAGACTTAGGATAAAATGGTTAGCCCAAGGAATAATCGAAAATGATGAAATAGGATTTGATCAAGGAAATTGATATAATTGATAAAATGCTGATTTTTGAAAATATTGATTCAGGGATTTGATAAATTGCAAGAATGGGGCCCAAAGTCTAGGCGACCATTTTAGGGTGCACACACTTAGTACTATGTATAGAAAATCCTTGTCCACTCTATCATATGTCTTCCTAATACCCAATTTTACAAACATCTTCTTCATGTAACCAATACAGATCTAATGTATAGCTTCGTGTGCGACGATGACACCTTCCACAATAGACCTATTGGGTGTAAAACCACTTTTCTCTATAGAGATAAGCTTTTCCAATATCTTCTTCAACCTATTAGCTGCCACCTTTGATAATATTTTGTACATACAATATTACAAAATATGATAGGCTAAAAAATCCTCAAAAGATTCAACTTTCTTTCTTTTTGGAATCAACACAACTAGAGTGTTAAATTTATATCTTTAAGAACAAACCCTTTCGACCTTGACTCCTCAACAACCCCTAGGAGGTCCTCTTTCATAGTATCCATGGCAAAAATAGTCATTCTTAATTATTTCATTTGAACCAACTCCTGCCACATTCTATTATCATCTTCCATAACCAAGGATGGAATCACTCCTAAGACTTCCTCATAATCCACATTTGAAATCACTTCTTTAGTTGCCCAAAGAGAAGAAAAAAACCTGACCTCCCCCCTATTTATCACCTCCTAATCATCCATCATCAGGTTGTTGGAATTATTAAATAAAGATATATATCCTATTAATTGATCTTCTTTCTTTGACTAAGTTGTGGAAAAACTTAGTGTTTCAATCTCCTACTTTAAGCCACTTCTCCCTAGATTTATGCTTCCAGTAAAATTCTTCTCTCAATGAAATTTCTCCATACTGCTACTTTAATTTTTTTCTGTCAAAAATTCCACTTCATCCATTCCATCTCTAATCACTTTATTGTTTAGTGCTCCTAGACGGTCTTCCAAAATTCACTTTTTAGCAAAAATATCCTTGAAATCCTCACAGTTCCACCTTTTCAATTTATGTTTAATGTAGTGCAACTTTTTGAAAATTGGAAACTTTTATTGCCATCTTCAAAAGGAGCTTTCCTCAAGCAATTTTCCACCATATCCTTAAACCCATGTTTTCTAAACCAATTTTTTTATATTTTTAAGGGACATCTAATTGGGACCTAGTGCTTTTGTCACAACAAAGTAACTGGAAAGTGGTCTCATCCATTCACAGGAAAAATATTAGCTTCAAAAACTAATGGGAGAGACCCCCAAGCTCTAGAAAGAAAGAAACGATCAAGCCTCTCTACAATGTTTGAAAGTCCCAAACATCTATTTGTCCACGTAAAAGTCCCATTCTTTGTTTTGAGTTCACACAACCCATTATCAATCACAAAATTTTGGAAATAAAATTCAATCCTAGTCATAGTACCCTTCCCACCTCTCTTGTCTAAAAAACTCAATGTTGCATTAAAATCTCCAACAATGATGAAAGACCCCTTATCCATTCTACTCATTGTAAAATAAATTTTATTCTAGATTTCTTTCTTTTCATCTAATTTTGTAGGACCATATACATTAAAAAGGAAGACATATGTTTGCAAATATAAAAAGCTAACCTTAGCAAATTGCCAATTCTTTTTTTTGTGTTATTCCCTCCACTTTCATTGTTCTTGGATTCCATAAAATGCCTAGGCCACCAGAATCCCCTTTTGAGCTCACAAAATAACCCGACCATCACTGCCTGACTCCTAGAAACCTTGCTGCCACCTCTTAATATAATTTTATTTTTTTGTAAACACACAACATCTGGTTTTGCCTAATCAAAACACTTCTTGATCAGACGTCTCTTTCCAGGGGCATTACAGCCCCTAACATTCCATGTTAGGAGGTTCATTGCTTCCCAAGAGAGAACACGTCTCTCTCAAATCTCAATTTTCTTTGGTCCTTCATATTCCTAGCGTCCTCAATAGTACATTTTGCACCATTTTTTGATGCACTATTGGTCGAAGTTTCTACCCAACTCGGTCGAATGGTCGACCAACGGGTTCGTTGCTATTATTTGCATTGAAATATAGACCATATACTGAACCTGTCGAATGATCGACTCCACTCTTGGTCAAAAATGAGGGCAACCTAGGCTGAAGATAACATTGGTAAGTGTTTGTGTGTTGGTCGATCGTTCGACCAATATGGGTCAAAAACTTTGATCGCTTCGACCAGGATTCCAAACTCATGACGGTCATATTTCGATCATATTTGGTCAAAATATTTAGCGGCTTCGACCAGGATGCCAAACCCGCGATGCCACATTTCAACACAAAATGGTTGATTTTCGGCCACACTTTCGACGCAGGTAGGTTGAAATTTCGACGCAATGTGGAGTGTTTAAAAAAAAATTGAAGATAAATATCCAGACTAATCACCAACGACATCCTCATCGGTGATTAGTCTAGATATTTATCTTCAGGTGTCCACACTCATTCTGCTACTTGTTGCCAGCAAGCCCTCGCTCTGCCCTATAGATAGTAGGGGCTGGCCGTGAAGGGGACACCTTACTCTATTGGGGTTAAGAGCAGAGCCCCCTACTCATTCTGTTTTCTAGACTACTTTGGGCTCTAGCAATCCATCTACTCTGCTTTGCGTGAAAGTGTTGGTTTTTTCATTTTGTTTGAACTATTTGAGAGATGGGCTCTGACTGGTGATCCGTGAATTGGTAGAGCTTCCTCTTAGATGCCCACAACTCTTCAAATCTATTGGTGTGAAGCCCCCAAAGGGTATTCTTCTCTATGGGCCTCTTGGTTCTGGGAAAACTTTAATTGCTAGGGCAGTGGCAAATGAAACCAATGCCTTTTTTTTATGTATCAATGGAGCTAAGATCATGTCAAAGTTGGCTGGAGAAAGTGAAAGCAATCTCTAGAAGGCTTTTGAAGAGGCTGAGAAGAATGCCCCGTCCATTATATTTATTGATGACATATTACAGAGATTTGTCAGCGGGCTTGCAAGTATTCTATTAGAGAAAATATTGAGAAGGTGAGTTTCAATTGTGGTGGCTTTTGCAAACTAGATTTGGTTATGAATTTCTTAATGGTTTTTTTTTAATTGGTTTGTTAGAATTTTACATTTTTTTATTCAATTTTCCTCAACTTGTATCTTATTATTTCAATTTGTCATGTTCTCTTTCCTTTGCACTTTTACAGGATAATATTGAACGTGAAAGAAAAAGAAGTGAGAACCCCAAGGCAATGTATGAGGATGATAGTGATGAGGTAGTTGAAATAAAGGTTTCTCATTTTGAGGAGTCAATGAAATATGCCTGAAGAAGTGTCAGTGATGCTGATATTAAGAAGTATCAAGCCTTTGCACAAACACTACAACAATCTCAAGGCTTTGGTTCTGAATTTTGATTTCCTAGTGCTTCTGCTGGTGCTTTGGATGTATTTGCTACAACAGATAATAAAGATGACAATGACTTATACAGTTAAGAAACTTAGTACACAATTGTCATCTTAATGAAGTGACAAATGTGTCTGTTCTAGTAGGGACCTTCCGTTGACAAATAGCCAATTCTATTCAATTTGGCTCTGGCTTTTGCTTGTATGAGTTTTATCCGTTCATATGTTTGAAACTTTATTTAGTTTATCAGCCCTTTAGTCGAGGACTTACTAACTTGTAATTCTTTAGAGAAATATTAACTGTGGCAAGGAAATTTAGCTATGGAAACTTTTTCTCAAGTGGTACATAATGCTACGAAAACCTTATTTTTTTAAAAAAAATCCTGCTGGAAAATATTCTCTACTAAATCAATTCTACAACAAAGAAAGTCTAGTTCAACTAATTATGACTGGTGATTTGTGAATTGGTAGAGGTGCTTCCTCTTAGTTACCCACAACTCTTCAAATCTATTGGTGTGAAGCCCCCAAAGGGTATTCTGCTCTATGGGCCTCCTAGTTCTGGGAAAACTTTAATTGCTAGGGCGGTGGCAAATGAAACCGATGCCTTCTTTTTCTATATCAATGGACTTGAGATCATGTCAAAGTTGGTTGGAGAAAGTAAAAGCAATCTCCGGAAGGCTTTTGAGGAGTGATGCATAATTGGTTTGCATGTTTGCAGCGTGGAAGCAGTGTTGGGGATGTTGGTGGTGCTGCGGACAGAGTCCTTAACCAGTTGTTGACGGAGATGGATGGTATGACAAACAAGAAAATAGTTTTCATTATACCTAATGGCATTGGCCTGTTATACCCAAGGATTCAATGGAGCTGATATTACAGAGATTTTTTAGTGGGCTTTCAAGTATGCTATTAGAAAAAATATTGAGAAGGTGAGTTTCAATTGCAGTGGCTTTTGCAAACTAGATTTAGTTATGATTTTCTTAATGGTTTTTTCTAAACTGGTTTGTTAGAATTTTACATTTTTTTATTCAATTTTCCTCAACTTGTATCTTATTATTTCAATTTGTCATGTTCTCTTTCCTCTGCACTTTTACAGGATATTGTACGTGAAAGAAAAAGAAGTGAGAACCCTGAGGCAATGGATGAGGCTGATAGTGATGAGGTAGTTGAAATAAAGGGTGCTCATTTTGAGGAGTCAATGAAATATGCCCGAAAAGTGTCATTGATGTATTTGTTGTTGTTGCTGCTACTTCAGATGTATTTGCTAAGACGATTTCCCCCACCAAGATGATGTGCATCCATTTTATGGAGATTTGCTAAATGTTTTATATAATAAAGATCACTACAAGTTGGCCCTTGGCCAGATCAATATTGCTCGCAATCTCATTGCCAAAGTGGCCAAAGACTATGTTAGGCTGATAAAATATGGGGATTCTCTTTACCGTTGTAAATCTTTGAAGGTTTCTGCACTTGGACGGATATGTACCATTGTTAAGAGAATTGGACCGAGTTTGGCTTACCTCAAACAAGTGAGGTAGCATATGGTTATGTTCTTTTTTCTATCTATCTGGTTTTCACTACTTGTCGTTCCTTGGGATATCTTGCAAGGGTTCTATAAATTGATGGTCTATATTTTGGTGGGTGTCTTGTATGGGCCTATGAAGTTTTTTATCTTGTCTTTTTTTTCAATCCCACAACTAGATTTTGGTATGTGGATTGCTTGTAAGGAACTTTGATACCGCCATTTCAGTAGTTCTTCATATGATATTTTTCTATGCAGTCCCCAGTCTAGGCTTTATTTGTACATTTTTTATCTCAATATTAAAATAATTAATTTAGTTAAATAAAGCTTTATGTCTCAAACACAATGACAACTAGGATGTGAATTTAATCTTTTTGACAACTAAAGAGTAAAAAAAGATAAAAGATGGTTCAATATAACCTACAACTTTGTCCATGTAAGGGTTGAACTCTAAAATTTATGGTATGAAGACTTGCAACTTGCAGCTAAGAATATGATATTGAATAATTATGACTTATTTTAAAAATTCAGGAAAACTTAACCATTTCTGTAGCGATTACTTAAAAAAAAAGTATACCTGATCGATGACTCAATATTTGTAACCTCTCAAAAACTTTTCCTTTCCACTTCAATATCTTTCCTTGATAATTCTTGATCTCCTCAGAACCACTAGAAAAAAAAAACAATGACAACAAAACTTGCTACTTTAGAAAATTGTAGCAATACTTAACTTAAACATTACAGTCATGAAGGGTGTAACAAAATCTGATATGCTAATAGACAAACTCATTTTGCACAAAATGGCATTAAGCATGGATTTTGGTTTACATGTGGTAAAACAATTACTTCATCAAAGACATTATCTATTACATTTATAATTGTTTATTTAGGTTCCATAGCACTAGCATATACACACAAAAAATCTGTATTAAAAAAAAATATGGACACCGTATATAAAAAAATACCTGTTAAAAAAAAAGAGGCCACTGAGGACAATTGCACAGGTCTCCAAAAACAACATTACCCAACTCTTTCTCTCAAGCCAAAGACTCGGTGTGTTCAATTGCCCAGACTAGTAGTCAATTCTATGTTGAGTATATCTATCAGGCCCTTGTACAGTTTGAACGAATTAAGAATAGAATATAGGAACTGATTTAACACTTCACCTACTAAAAAACACAAACCAATGAAATAATCCACATTAGGCCAAGACAGGTCGATGCATTCAATACGAGAATACTTACACAAAATGAAGCCGAATCATGTCAGGCAATGACAATGAGAAGTTGACTATTGGCCCTTCTAGTTTTGTATTTGATAGTTGCCTGACAATGACACATTCAAAATGCACTTATGAGCAAAGACCTAGAATGAATGAAATTGATTAAATAATGAAGGTATGTTAGTTTGAGCTTCACTTGGTTTTGAGAATACTTTAATATTCTCTACTTAACAAGGCCAACCACGTGAAGGTGGAAGCTCATCTGGCCTCACCCCCCTCCCCCTAACATCAATCTAAATTCCCCATTAACACATAACAATATTCATTAACATGACATATAATTCAATATTAATACACAACATTCATAGATAATTACTTAAAACGTTCATGGAGTTATTATGATATTTTTACTGATATTTTTGTCACAATTTGATGTTTAGGATAGGGGAAAAACACCTGCAACAACAGAGGCAATAGTTGTAGATACAAATGATGATATCCCAGAAATCCCTAATATAATAAATACGGTGAAGAAAAAACTAAAAAGAGTCAATGCAAAAATTATTACTATTTTGCATGATGCTACTACCGGCCTCACCGCGATGTCCATGACCAGGTAATTGAGCAAGCAAAAAATCCTGTAACAAGAACAAATACATATTTTAGTTCACGACATAAAAGAGTATAAAATATAAAACTTTATTGAACTTTTGTTATAACTAAAGATTCATTACTGCTTACTTCAAAACGATGTGCTCGTGCCATCAATTCATCTATCCTCTTCAACATCTCCTTGGTTGGATTTGCATCTTCCAAAATAGTAATAATTTATGCATTACTCTTTTTCTTCACCATATTTATTATATTAGGGATTTGGGATATCCTCATCTATATCTATAGCTATTGCCTTTGTTATTGCAGGTGCTTTTCCCCTATTTGATAATTATCTTTAGGTGTCCACACTCGTTCTATTGCTTGTTGCTAGTAGGTCACAGTCAGTGATTGGGAGAGCCCTATTTTGGCACCAATCATGTAGTACAAGCACTAGAATTGAGTTTTTCGGCACGGCTGGGAAATTTTTGTATATCAACATGTGATAGAGTTTTTTGCCCAAACTCTATCGCATGTTGATATACAAAACTTTCCTAGCCCGTGCCAAAAAACTCAATTCTAGTGCTTGTACTAAGACCTTAAATTATTGAGCTTCTCTTTGTTTCAAGAATAGTTTAACATTCTCTGAGAAACATAATTGTAGGCATCATGTTTACATTTTTTTGGAGACAATGTAATTGAGTGGTATACCCAAACGATGGAGAGCAACTTCTGCACCTCCAGTTCCAAGGTGTTCTCTATCCCGCAGTGTCAACTTGGAATTAGAGGTGCAGAAGTTGCACTCCGTCTGAGTATACAACTCAATTATGTTGTCTCCAAAAAAATGTGACCATGATGCCTACAATTATGTTTGTCAGCTATTGTGAAATCCTCATCACCCTTAGCTGCCATCCTAAGCCCTTCTTCCCTCTCCAGTTCTTTAAGCCTCTGCAAGATATCTGGATCAATAAAGTTTGCAAAATTGTGTCCATCCATGATCTCAGGAATATTATCTTCTTTCCACTCTTCATTTGCCAAAATATATCACTTCTTCAAGCTTGTAGAGTAGTCTCTAGTGGTTGCAAATCAATCTTATTACAAACTACAATAAGAGGCTTAGTAAGTCTAATTTAATTTGTCTGTGGACTGAGATCTTAAATTATTGAGCTTCTCTTTGTTTCAAGAATAGTTTAATTAACATTCTCTACTTAACAGGGCCAACCACGTGAAGGTGGAAGCTCATCTGGCCCCTCCTAGGAGCCTCTTATGACCCTTTACAACATTTTAAGACCTCTAAGATGTATTCTTAGAGGTCATAAATGGTTTTAAAGGGTCATACGAGGTCCTGGGACACAACAGCTGAGAAACATAATTGTAGGCATCATGGTCACATTTTTTTGGAGACAACGTAATTGAGTGGTATACCGAGATGATGAAGAGCAACTTCTGCTCCTCCGGTTCCAAGTTGACACTGCAGGATCCCATGGCCAAGACCATAGATAAGGAATAAATTTAGAGAGCAGAGGAGGGCCATAATGACAAAAATAATATAGGACAAACCTCAAGTTAAATGAGGCAATTGCAAACATTTTAATAGAATTTTATTATTAAATAATGAAATTTGCATAGACGGGGCTTAGAACACTATAATATGCAAATTTCATTATTTAATAATAAAAATATAAAAAAATATTTTCAGTTGCCTCTTTTAACTTGAGGTTCATCTTGTATTATTTTGGTCGTTATGGCCCTCCTCCGCTCTCTAAATTTATTCCTTATCTATGGTCTTTGGATCCCGCAGTGTCCACTTGGAATCGGAGGAGCATAAGTTGCTCTCCATCATCTAGGTATACAACTCAGTTACGTTGTCTCCAAAAAATTGTGACCATGATGCCTACAATTATGTTTATCAGCTATTGTGAAATCCTTTGCAGTCTGGCCTTTATTGCCTTTGATGTGTCCAACAACCTATGAAAACTTTGAAATATGTTACATGATATAGATATAAAGATCACTAATGGGTGGGAGGAGTGTCCCCGCGGCCTTTATCATGTGGGGGATCCATGTCACTTGCTCTTGTCACCTTCTCTTGTATATCAAACTTCAGCGAGACTTCATACCACGCAGTGTTCATAGATTATGTTCAATGCGTTATTTACACTTGTATTGGTGGGAAAACTCTTGAGAATGCACAAAAGAGATTGCATTCAACAATGTTGTTTACATGACACATGTAGTTTACCTCCAGCCTAAATCAGCGTTGCACACAAATCTGCGGACAGTGTGTGGTACGAAAGCCTCACTGAAGCTTGAAAATGATCCATGATCTCAGGAATATCATCTTCTTTCCACTCTTCTTGCCTCTCTTTTCCCATCTTGCAGCTTGGGCAATATTGCAACATGAATCCTATTTTCCACAACTACTGATGGATCCTTAGGTGTAGTTGAAATTGCCAAATGGCCTTCAAAGGTTAAGGAACTAATGGAATAACCAAGAAAACACTATACGTTAAATCATGTGATTCATAGCAGATTGGGGCTCACCTGAGCCATAAATATGAAGAATTATTCTAAAAAAAGATGTAAACCATATATATGCACACTTGAGGCAAAGAGAAGTTACGTCATATCCATATTAAAATATTAGTTACAATATGAAAATACTAAACTAACTAATTCTTGAGTTCATCTTTGCATATGGTTGCAACAAAGATATGCGATTACAATATAGAAAAGGCATCGTAAAAATATAATTTCAGAATTTGCCCTAGCCTGACACGTTTTGCACTCAAATCCTTCATCGCGGATAAGTTGAGATGGGTGGATAGATGCAGATGAGTTTTCATTGACCCAACTAAAGTATCCGCATCCATTATTTCTTTGTGATGCCCAATCTACATTAGTTCTTATAATATAATGAATAGTATTTACATTAGAAATATTAAATATATACACATTAGCAACCTTTTTTCTATTTGGGCAGCACCAAAATTATCATCCAAGGTTGCTCTGTGTCTATGAAGTCTTCAACACACACTGCCCACCACCACATTGACAGTTTGGCACATTAACAAGAGCCATCGAGCCTATATCAATAATGCACCACACCATCGTTACTACATTTATTATTTTTATATGGAATACACCAAGGAGTACCATCAAAAATATTAACCATTTACAATAATGAAAAGTAAACCTAAATCAAATAGCTCATTTTTTTATCAACATGTGTAGTATCTGTGTATATGAAAAATGAAAGAAATATCAAGTTGAAATAAAATAGTGAACAAAATAGTATCCACATAGAGTGAATGAAATATACCATCAAAAGAAGGTGATAAAATCCTGTCACGAAGCACAGACATAGGAAATCAAAAAGGGACAAAAGACAAGAAATAAGAAAAATCATTATGACTATAGAAAAATTATTTATACTATAATAAAAAAAAGAAACACTCTTTGTCAACAATTTTTAAAATCATTAGGACTATAGAAAAATAATTAAGACTATACAAAATCAAATTTTAGAAATGGACGGTTCTGATGCTTTGCCATTACAACAATTGAGCATTCATCATTTGGTATTGTGTATTTCATTTAAGTATGTCAACAATGTTCGAGAAATAAGAAAAATCATTACGACTATAGAAAAATCAAGTTCTAGAAATGGACGGTTATGATATTGCTTTGCCTTTACAACAATTGAGCATTCATCATTTGGTATTGTGTATTCCATTTAAGTATGTCAACAATGTTCAAGAAATAAGAAAAATCATTAGGACTATAGAAAAATCAAGTTCTAGAAATGGGCGGTTCTAATATTGCTTTGCCATTACAACAATTGAGCATTCATCATTTGGTACTTCTTGGTGTATTCTATTTAAGTTTCTTGTTGAATCCTCAAGTTGAGTTTGCCTATTTAAGGTGATAGTAGAGGGCTCTGCATCAGCAGTCTACAGAATTAGACCTTTATTTTAAATGCATTTAACACAAAAAAAATTACAAAACTAAACCAATGGCATGTTTACAACAAAGAAATGACTTTATTTTGTAGTTGTTTAACATGAGAGTTTGTAGATTAATAGGAGTTCACATTTTTATGGGAATGTATCATTCAATTGAGCATTAATGCCCATCTATATCTAGTGAGATGAACATAACTCATGTACCTCATGCTAGTGTGATTGGATTAGACTAGACATTATCCAACCACCTGTGAGAGTTGTCAGTGTTATTAATTGGTGTAAAAGGAGGACCACCTGTGTGTTATAGCACTTTATATAAATACTCACTATTTGGATAATGTCTAGTCTAATGAAAAATAGTGTATACAAGGTATCCAAGCACACTAGCATGAGGTACATGAGATATGTGCATCTCACTAGTTATAGATGGGAAACTATGGCACACTAATATCTATGAACTCCTATTAATCTACAAACTCTCATGTTAAACAACTACAAAATAAAGTCAACATAGTTCTGTTAACACAACCAAAGTTAAAATTAAATTATCTAAAACAAATGGTGCCTTAGAGGGATAGAGGAACACTTTGCTAAAGAAGTTTGACTATTGTTTGTGAAAATGCCTCCAAGGAATGCAGGTATTGCCAGGGAGATCTAGAAGTTGAAGGAGAAGAACACAAGGATGCGGGAATCTTAGATTGATGTTCATTTGTCACCTATATTTAATGTTTCTGACCTATATCTCTATAAAGGTCCGGTTGCTGATGTTGTGGTTGTAGGTAGTACTGGTTCTATGCAAGAGCCCCAGCTCCAATACATTCCTAAGTCATCTCCTTTGGAGATTGACAATATTTTGGACACTAGAGTTGCACGGAAGACCTGTAGGCACACCTATCTTGAGTATATGGTACAATGGAAGCATAAGCCCATAGAGGATGCTACCTAGCTTACTCCTGAAGCTATTGCGCAACTTGGTTTTCCACTGTTCGCATTACCAACTCAAGGGACTTGAGTTTCTTTGTTCTGCGGAGCATGGTGCTGGGCACCCAAGTCCACTTCCGGATAGTCTTTGTTTTAGTTTGGTTGTAATAAAAAGAAATGGATCTTTAGAATCCATTTCCTCATTTTTGAGTTTGGTCCTTTTGTGTGGTCAAGAATCTTTTGGTGTTTTCATAAACCAAGGATGTCTTAGTCCACTGGACTGTTCTAGTGGGGGTTAAGTTTGTTTATGTTTGTTTATGTTTTAGTGGGAGTTAATTTTGTTTCCTATCATTTGGGAAATGTTTCCTAACTCATTGTTAAGGAATGTTGAAACTGTTTCCTCATATAGCCGACTGTTGGTTCCTAGGCCAGTTTGGGATCCTAGTTGGCTCTGAATGGCTAAACTTAGTTTTAGTATGTTTTAGTTTATTTTCTTTAGTTTTAAGGAATTTGAGGGATCTAGACCTTAGATCAACCTCTTAGTTCTTTTAGGAATTTTTTGTTGAGTTTTAGTGCATTTTTGACAAAGTTGCACTCCAAAGTTGCACAAATTGTGAAATGTTGTTAATTTTTTGCAACACTGTAGGCAGATTGTAAGTCTAGTTCTCCAATGACCACAACCGATTTCATGTTGGTTGGATCAGTTGTAAGACTTTTTGGAAGTGGTTTTTCAACCTTGTCCAATCATGAGATTGGCACAAGGAGATGATCTTCGAAGCAGCATTGAATAAAAGAAACCCAAAAAACATTCTAAGTATGTTTTTGTTATCATAGTCTGTCTGTTGCAAATAGGTAGATGGATTGATCATTTTGCAAGTTTATTGTATGCATTGTCTATTTAAATCCATCGTAGTTTTGACTGTCGTTTGATTTCAAGTTTTAGTTACATTTACACAGTCAGTTATGAACTGACCATGTGGCTTGACTGTCATAGCAAACCCAATCATGTAATGGTTAGAGAGTTTTAATATCATTGCAGGTTCATTTGTGCATCCACAGTTCTTGTTAGAGTTCATTTAACTAGACTTTGCAAACATTGTATTTTAAATTTGGTGTTGATCTACGCAAGAACCCAACCTCACTAATAGACCGACTCGGGAAAATCTATAGTCGGCTCTGTCATGAAGGTGGAACCTTGACTTGTGGTTTCCCCATTGGATTCCAATGCCATTGGGTGAGAAGCAAGCCAAGGTTATGCACTTTAATAATATAAGTGCTCAGACTGTGGAAGGAGGCATATTGCTTCAAGATTTGATGCCCTAGGTAGATACTTTCCATGTATTTAACCAGTAAGAAGAAGATAAGTTTGCAGCAGTGTAGTAACAGGAAGGTTGAAATTGAATCATAGATTGAATTTGATAGTCTCAGGCACATTGAAGAATCCTTGGTGATTGTACCTACTGTGTGAATCCATCAATTGACCATTCCAGATTGACCCTAATCTAACTTGATCAATTAGATTAGAGTGTCTTTGTGACAGTCAACGGTGTTAGGCTAAGTGGCTAGAGTTGTGGAGAAGATTTAGTGTGACATCTTAGTAGATAGTACAATCTATGCCGAATTAAGAGAATCATATTTTAAAAGAACTCCTACGAGGCAGAAACCTTATGAATGAAACTTGGTAGAGATAGTACTGAAAAATTGGTGAATGCAATTAAAAACTTGTCTCCCACAGAAAACAACAAACTTGAGAGCACATTATAACATGCAAAGACTCTCTATTGGATATAAAAATGATTGATGCCACTAAACTAAATAAAAGTATCAGTCACAAAGGTTTAGTTTGGGCTCTTGGGGAAAACAATCATTATCCAAATTAACTTATTAAACAAACCTAGTAGTATACTATTAAGTTGTTTGGTACATAATAGATGGAGGCCCACAAAGATAAGAATTAAGATGAAGCAGGCATATGAAAGCACGGTGCAAAAATGAGGAAGGTTCCCAACTTGCATTGAAGAAGAGCACTAAGTTTTAATCCCATGAAAGATGGCTTCATATGAGGTACAAGAATTATCAAGATTTGAATAAAAAATTGTTATTGCCTCTGAGCAGTGTAGAGATTTATATAAAAAATCAACATTTCTATAAATAATGAATAGTCAACAATCTATTAAAAAAATAGCAATCCACTTGACACAATTTACTACTCCAAATAATTGGGCTTTTGTTATGTAGCTTAATTTTCCATCTATGTCAGTTTCAAAGGTGTAAGTATTAACAAATATTATACTATATGATAAATGTAATAAATTTCACTTAAAAATCAAGTGTATACCGCAGGCATTAGCAACTTCAAAAGCTTTTATGTTAGACATTATGGTTGGAAATGCTTTGGTAGACATGTATGCCAAATTTGGAAGAATAGACAAGGCCCGTGAGTTGTTTAATAGAATGCCTCAACGAAATGTGGTTTCATGGACTGCAATGATTGCAGGGTATGCACAAAATGAATTCCTTGAAAAGGCTTTAAAAACTTTCAAACAAATGCAATTGGCGGATGTAAAGCCGAATTCCACAACCCTTGCCAACATCCTCCTTGCCTGTGCCAAAATGGGAGTTTTGGAAGAGGGTGTGGACATCCATCAAAGCATAAAAGATAAAGAAATTTTGTCAGATGTTGTAGTTGCAACTGCCCTGGTAGACATGTATGCAAAATGTGGAACTATAGACAAGGCACGTGAACTCTTTGACAAAATGCATCAAAGACATGTGGTATCATGGAATGCCATGATTACGGGCTATGTACAAAATGGATTTTTTGAAAAGGCTTTAGAAATTTTCAAGAAAATGCAAATGGTAGGTGTAAAGCTGAATTCCACAACCTTTGCCAGCATCCTCCCTTCCTGTGCCAAAATGGGAGCTTTGGAATAGGGTAATTAACCAGTCACTGTTAATATATTATGCAATCACTGTTAAGATCAACTTATTAGTCGATTTCTTGATCACACGATAACTAGTAATTAATGGTTATCGTAACATATTGTTAATGTGTTATGATAACCACTAATTAGTGGTTATTTGTATCACTGTGTAAGATAATGAAACAATGCCAGTCAACCGATAATGAAACGATGCCAGCCGTGTCTATTCATATTGGTATTAATAATGGTTGTGTGGGCTGGGAAAGACTTACCAATGCCATATAATTGATAGGAAATAATCAATGATACCCTATCTCGTATAAATGGATGCCATAGCTCGTGGGTAACTAGAGAATCCAATGATCACACATTAACATGATGCCCTAGTTCACTAACACAACAAATGCCATAATCAAATCATCCGAAGAAATGAACTCAATGCCATGGACACAATAAAGCATGGAGTAATGAATATCACAGTAAGATGTGCCCTCAAAATGCAGAGGAGATAACACAATCCCTACCTCAATGAGATTCTATTTGATAAGGAGAGGAAAAGCCAAGTTTCCAAAACCAAGCTCGAAGATCAAAGGCCCAAGTCCAGATAAAAACTGCAACCCCTATACACAGTGTCGAATCTGCCTTGGCTAGTGATGTGGTTTCAAGCTCGAAGATCAAAGGCCCAAGTCCAGATAAAAACTGCAACCCCTATACATAGTGTCCAATCTGCCCTGGCCGATGTGCAGGTTTTGCGCATTGTCCCTTCAAAAAATTTGTCGTAGTGATAATGAAATGAGAAATGAATTCTTTTTTATAAAAAATTTATACCCGTGTTCGTCGAACTTTCGACATACACGATAGTGGTCAAAATTTTGACTAACACGGGCATGGATTTAAAAAAATGAAAGTTTTCCTTCTATAATCCGACCAACCAAAATCTTTTTGTTTCATGGTTCAAAAATTTGGTAGAATTTCATTTGATTGGTTCCAAAAGATTGCATTGGATCCTCATTAACATTGATGAGTTATCCATTTCTCCATCGTAATATGAAGGTGGCAATATTCCTTAATTTAAATTATGTCTAATAGAAATCCCCTATATTGACTAAGATAGCTGACAACATATAATAAGTGTTTAGCACCTATTAATATGTTCCTTCTTACTTAGATGGTCATCTACCATTATATTGATTTGCATCTATCATACTTTTGGTATGATTCATATATAAAAATAAGGTGAGTTTATTAGTTTAAAATTAAGCTTCAATCATGATTTTTTATTAATTTATTCATAATTAGAAATAGGTTAAACAAAGGCTTATGTCAATGTCATACGTTTCAGCCTAGGTGTAACCTTAACGACTTAACTAAGTATCTAGATTTTGAACAACATAGGAACCTAGTACTTAACTCCACATTTCAAGGCTTAATATCAAACTTGACTTAGCCAACACAAGTTAGGAATTTAGATAGCTTGAAATCCATGATCATATTTACCTCCAATATCTAATGATAATTTCCCTCCCTTCTTATAAGATGATGATCTCCCATCAACCACTAGGTCAAAAAAATGTAGTTATACCAAAATCATTTCAATTATTCTAACATGTGTAATATATATGACTGCAAAACAAAATTATGATCATAGAATAAAGTCATTCCACATAAATTTTGAACTACTATTCCATTGCATTACATGAAATACACACATTAATCAATACAAATCACAAAAAATGTATCAATGAATAAGGGGGATGTGACACTAAAACCTACAACATCTTAACCATAAATAATTCTATCCTTTCTCATTGAAACATCATTTTTAATTCATTTCCTTGAATCCTAAATTTCTTAGTTCCATATATCTAAAAAAATTACTCTTTCTTCTACTGGAATACAACACCTTCATTCTTGGTGTTCCTACAAACCTACTTCCTTCTATCCTATGATATTCTAAACTTGTGCTACCTTCCTTGCACTTGGACTAAAGGAGTCATTATTCTCAATACTTTATCCCAACATATCAAATATCCCCAAGTCCTAAGCTTTAATATACTGTAACCTCCTAAATATTTTCTTACATGTATATACCTAAAGAATATCTAGTATCTCAAAACCTTGAATCTTAATCATAATTCCTTTTCTACTAAGGCATCCAAATTTTTGGATTTTCATTTCCCTCATTACATCAATGTCAAGTATGTAACATCCTCAATCCCTAATCCCTACTAGTATATTTATTTCTTAATTTAACTAATATTTACTCAATTTATTAGGTGTCTATGAAGCCCAATCCTTACTCCTTCCTACATCAAATATCTTTGATGATCAACCCCTACTCCTTCCTACATCATCTACCCCAAATCTTGATGCATGCACCCCTACAACAATTAATTTAAAAGCTTGATGCCACTCCTCACTACATTAATTATCTTCAAAGCTCAGTCCTCACCCTCTCCTACATTAGCTATATGTAAATCCTAATTCTATCAAGGTCCTATTTATCTACCTATAAAAGCCCATATATTTCTCATCCCCTTGTATCCTATCATTCCTATATCCAAATCCTAAAACCTTTGAACTTAAACCTCTAAATAATGTAATATAGGCATACCAAATAGAAATAGTTTTAAGCACAATCTTGAATACCAATACCCCAATCTATCTATTCATTGCATTCTTTTGGTAATAATTTCTATAGAACCATACCGCCATGCATGACTTTTGCTAGACTCCCATTGTTAGAACATAAAGTTTCGCCTATCACCATGGTTGACCAAAGATATTGTTAATCATCTCAAATTTGAATGTAATAAAATGATGGAAAAATATCAAATGCCTCTCCACACGTGTAGTTCCACAGTGGACTCCTAAGCATTTATATTTAATGCAAGCAACTTCATCAATTTGGATTAATCATATTATTAACATAAAATGCTAAGATTATTTCAAGCCCTTATATTAAGCTATTGGATCTAAAAACAAAAACCCTTGGATTTGAGCCTTGTATGATAAACCCCTTTAATTTATAGAGGGAAACTTCATATGAAGGTTGTTTTTGCACTTTAGGTTAGAAGACTTATATAACTTTTGGATATTTTAACATTTTCTAGGTATATTTAGAAAAAAAAATCATATTTGAATTATTACCTTTGTTATTAGTAAATAGTTGAAGCAACAAAACTTTGTAATCATTTAGAGAGTGCACATACACACAAAACTAAATAGATAAATATCATTTTTAGCTTCAATACATGTGTGTATGAATAAGTTTTTCTCTATTTATGCATTATATTGCTCAATACTTAGTAAAGGTCATTACACCTTACATTTTTTTCATAACCAGCTTTGAATTTTTACCAAATCAATTAATTAGATAATATGTTCTATCTAGCACAAAATTGCCTCTTTTTAGTTTTAAAGAAAATCATCTCAATGGTAATATTAATCCATGACCACCACTATTAGATGACCCCCTTTACATTTCATTTCTCATTAAAACTAAACCACCCCAGTCTGATGGACCAATGCTTTGTTAAGTTTTAGAACCAGAATGCAATATTAAACCAATAGAAACACAATAACATATGACACAAGATTGTTTAGTGGTTTAGTGGTTTAGTGGTTCAGTGGTTCCTGCCAGCTCTGCTAGTGGATCAGTGGTTCTTGCCAGCTCTGCTGGTGGATCAGTGGACGTTGTTCCTGCCAGCCCTGCTGGTGTGGATTCTAGTGTTGTCACTTCTCTTGCTAGAAGCCTAGTAAGCCCTGTTCTTGAGTTTTCTTTTCCTGCCATATCTGCTGGTATGATTTCTGTTGCTGGTAATGTTGTCACTCTCCCTCTTGCTGTGAGCTTTTCAAATTCTTTTCTGGGGGCTGTTTCTTTGGATTCAGTTTGCTGGTAGAAGAAGGCAGTGAATGTCAAAGATGGCTGGATTATTGTCAAAGGGAAAAATTCAAAGAAATCCTCCTCATCTTTCAACATGACCCTCCGATCTCATAAAAAGGGGATTTAGGCCTTGCTCTAAGGCTTATCTATGTGATTCGGTCTTAGTGTCCCTCCTCCTTTTGGTTGGACTATTTCATCATGGGTGCTTGTAATGAATTATCTTTTGTGTGCCCTTGTGGTGTTTGGTCCTTTGTTTTTGGATGGACTGTTGTATTAATGGAACTTCAATAGATTTACCTTTCATCCTAGTATTGTAAAGGGTTTTGGGGTCCCTTCAAAACCTGTTGTTATCTTATTAAAAAATAGATGACATAAGAAATTATTCTGGAAAACCCTCCATTTGAGGGTGAAAAACCAGCTCATAAAAATAATGATCCTTTATTGAATTTTCAAATCAATACGACAATCTCTTGCTTATGATTGAAGACTTTAACCAGTCAATTGATAAGCCTTATGCAACTTATACACAAATTGATCACTTTTGTTATGAAAGATAGACTCAACAAAAGATATAATTATCTCACAGATATTTCACCCACTTGAAATATCTTACAAAATATATTGATCGTATGCAGATTGAATTCACAAATAACAGTATATCTCTAACAAAATATAACAATTGAACTATCTACACAACCATGTTCGAAGATACTAAACTCATTTTTCATACACAAAAAATATCCAAACATAATAATCACTGAGGTCTCCATTAATACTCAAGAAAGAAATGATCAACACCCGATCTTTCTCACTGACAATTTACCAAAAGAAATCTGGTGTCTAAAAAATACAGTAATCGTTGAAGCATAAATATAATGATCAGTTTTAGATATGATAAAAATTCTATAGAGTCACATCTAGTTCTTCTAGTATGTCACCACCTATTGAATTCCTTCTTGTATTTTCCCACATGAGCTCATGTCGAGTAGTCTTCCAAAAAAAAAAACAAATGGTCCTCATCAAAGAATACAAAAAATTATGTCGTTACAATCATAAAGTAAACAAATCCATGCATCAACGATGATCACAATTAATGGACTATTGGTATACAATATGAAGCAAGAACATGATGATCTCACCCACAAAGTCATGCCATCCTTTCATAGAGGCAAAAAATATGTTCACGAAAAGTGTAAATATGAAAGAAAAATAGTTCACTAGAGAGTAGCTCGACCATAGAGTGAGAGGCCATGTGACATCTCTAGCTGGATGACGATGAAAAATAAGTCTCATTGAAACCGAACCAAAGAGTGAATATGGCTCGTTAACGCTAGCATGCAATATCATTGGGTAAAAGCACAATAAGTTGTCACCCTTTTACAAAGGAAAATGCTAACAACACAAAAACTGAAAAATTTCAAGGGCATAAAAGTCACATTTCTGTTGAGAATTTGAAGATGATGTAAACTGATGAAATGTGTGAAATAGGATGAATTTTATGCCTATAATTTTTTAAAATTAATTTGAAAAAAATTTAATATGTTTTTTTAATTTTTTAGGTCTATTATTCATATCCTGAAAAATACTGCAAATCAGGGAGTTTACCTCTTGTCAAATCATTATAAGTAAAACATTATTTTTTCCTACAATTTTAGAATATGTTTTAGATGACATGTATATCTAGTGCAGGAAAAAATAAAGATGTGTTTTCGATCTATTGTTTGCCCGTTATAAGTATTCAAAGTCGAACTTACCTGAAATCAACAGTTTTTGTCTCCCACCACTTTTCCCCTATCAAAACTATACCAAAAACCAAATAAATTACATATTCTTGAAGAGGACTTTCTTCTCTAGTGTTGTATATGATTTTTAAAAAATTCTGAATTGATTTAGCATTTTTCTATATTTTCTGAATCAACGTCTTCTCAAAGTTTAATATACCTACATGTAGGTTTTAGCAAATTTATTTAACATTTTGTATTTGAAACAATATAAAATTTATATGTCCAAAATCGTAGTTCTGAGATCTAGAAAAAGGGTACTTTTACTTTTTTGACATTTTCTATTTTGATTAGAGAAAGGAATAACAAAAGTGCAAACTTCTAGTTTTTTTTTTGTTTTTTGAGGTTTGGCTGCCAACATGGCATGCCACCTAGGCAGACTCGATCAAGTTCTATTGGGCCGAGTACCCATAGCCCCTCAATGTGCAAATTAGGGGCTTGGGGCTCTTTTTTGCTATTTAAAATAGCATTTGGACTCGGTCGAGTACCACTCGACCTAGTCAACGAGGCCACATAGGTTCCATTCAACATCACATGGCACCTATGTGTACTCAATCATGTTGGACTTGGTTGTGTACAGATCGAATGAGTCAAACTGGGCCATGTCTATCAAGTTAGCCTAAAAGGTGACATATTATTGTGCATTTACCCCATTAAGACTAAGTGAAGATGATACCATAAAGATGATGTGTCTCTTTTAGAATAATACATATCATCTGGAACAAAAAATACCAGACAAGAACATATGCATAGAGGAGTCTCTATTGTGAATATAAGCAACTCTCAAAGATACATAGATGAATAATTGCAAGTGCACAAACTAGAATAAGATAGACACATATTAGTATGATCAAATTGTTATTGATCATCATAGGTATGAAGGATCTCTCACGTAGCTACAATAAATTTAACACTCCCTCTTAGCAAGAGAGATCATTCATATGTCATGGAATCTCCCAACATGAAAAACATAAAATCTGCACACAAAAAAAATATCAATAACAAAACCTCATCACATATTTTCTCAACATAATATTGTCATCTCAGCATGACATTCACCATGGCTTATCCTAGAGGGTGAAATAAAATAAAACTAATTCATGGGGTCTCTCACATGACATCCACCATGCTGCTCCCAGAGGGTGGACCAAGGACTTTCATCGCAAACTTCTCTCGCAGAGAAGAATGCATTAACAAGGGACTGCACGTCGAACTTCTCCCTCATGGATAAGAACTTGTTAACAATGGATTACAACTTGAACTTCTTCCTCACAAAGAAGAACTCATTAACAAGGGATTTCACCTCAAACTTCTCCCTCACAGAGAAGAACTCATTAACAAGGGATTTCACCTCAAACTTCTCCCTCACAGAGAAGAACTCATTAACAAGGGATTGCACCTCAAACTTCTCCCTCATAGAGAAGAACTCATTAACAAGAGATTACACATCAAACTTCTCCCTCACAAAGAATAACTCATTAACAAGGGATCACACCTCAAAATTCTCCCTCACAAAGAAGAACTCATTAACAAGGGCTTGCACCTCAAACTTATCCCTCATAGAGAATAATTCATTAAAGCATATAAAGATCATCTGAATGTTGTGAATCTCTCTCAATATGGGAAACATATTCAAAACTTTGATTAGCACAATAAAATATAGTTGGCTCCAATGCTTGATCAAACAATGAGCTTGAGTAGTAACACTGCTACACGAGCTTGTTGATCCTCTACAAAGGATTTGGCACTTTCCATCTTCTAATCAATCTCCCTCTAAATCTTCAAGCACTTGCATCAACTTCCTGACAACCTTGTCCAAGATTGCCTTCAATGCTTGCCATAGAGTAATGATTTTCAACACACACCTCTGAACCTTTTGACATGCTAGAGTCCAAGATTATTCTCCTTGACCTCATCCCATATCAAGTTCTACACTGAATAAGATTACAGAGCTACCAAAGTCAAAACTAGATTGACTGAAGAATTATGTTCTCTGCAGACTTTAGCAACTGATCTTGCAACCCTACAATCTCACATAGCAGACATCTTCACTTCTTCGCATTAATCCCTCTTTATCCCTGTTGCCTCAGAGATTGCAAAGAAGTTCTATGGAATTGAACACCCTTGGAGTGTCATCTCCTCCTCTTAGAAGAAATTGGTCACAAGACAGTATGAATCTTCATTCTTCAGCCTCCAAAACTTCCTCATAGGTTGCATCAGATTCTACCTCCCTTGAATGCAATCTCTGATTATCCTTAAGCACCTTTGACCTCAGATTGATAGATAAATAAGCTTAGCAGATCCTTGTTGCAGGCTCAATAATGAAGAATAACCTTTAGTAGCAATGGCATGTGTCTTCTTATGATTGAAGGCAAACCTGCAATCATGATGACCAAGAAGACACCTCTGAAAGATGAAATTTGAAATCAGATAATTCAGTCTTTGTAACTAAAAAAATAAATCTCTTCAAATCTGAACATTATTAATATGTCTGTTTCAACAACCTGTGCAACCCAAACAAAGCAACCAAATTTCTAAACTTCAAACAACACCTTCAATACTTGTCCAAAATAGTCTCAATTAGATTTGCAACCTTTTATGTATCATCAAATCAGTCTCATGACTGTAGGCAGTGTCCCCATGTTTGTTTCTTGATCCGTCCCTAGCAAAATTTTAGAGAGATTGGTAATAGTTAATATTATCAAACTATTCTTAAGATAATTATATAGAACAATACTAAAAGCATACACGATTCACCATTTCCAATGTTATAACATGAATTAATAATCACATAAAATATTCATGAATATTAAATACTTATCTCTTAATTGTCGATCAATTTAGCAATGCCCTTTCAAATTTCGATCTTCATATCTTTCCTTCCATGGAGCTCAAGTCTAAGGCTTTGGATCTCCTTGAAATTCTTCAGCACCTCTTTCTTTCAGCAATGACAACATAGACAAACTAACTTCAACTCCTTCATTGACACGCCCAACTATTCCAAAGTTCAAACAGTGCATCTTGTCTTTCCCCTTTTAGAGGAACACAATAATTTGATTCAACATTCAACTGTTTTCCAAATTCAATGCATTTAAACAAACTAGCTAAAGGAGGTGCATTCAAATAAATTCTTTCTCATTGTTGCTTGAAATTTGCTTTCTATCTCTTTCATAATTTCCCAGAGCATTTTAATTACAACATAAATTTGAAGATTATACTAGACTTCCTATAGCTAGCTGGTAAAGAATAATGAATACCACTTGTGATAAGACAACCATTATTATTTTTTCCTATTATAAATGTTGGAGCGACCATCCCATGCACTCCTAAATAACTAAAAAGGTAGAAGATTATAGTTATTTTGATCCTATATAGACGAATCATATTTTTACTGGCAAAGGTCAACTAACGTACATAATCTGACCACAATACACAAGGGAGTACTACTCTCACAAAAATATTGTATCTTAAATCAACCACATCAAAAATCATACATCCAACAAAGTTGGATTAATGCAAGGAATGAATCTTGACTTGAGGTTCTCAACTCTTCAAATCAACCATTCCTATTGGTCCTCATGAAAATAATTGGAACTGGTCATTAACATCAAGGTTGCTTTTTATATTTAATAGATGAGACAAAAGTATACCAAGAGACTTTATTTAATCCACTTGATTCTTCTCAATAAAAAAACTTAATGGAAAAACTTTGTTAATTTTCCTATAAGAAAAAAAGGCACATGCGTACCTAACTTACACAAAAGCAATCCTCAACAAGCAGGTTTTTCAATTTTTTGCTTCAGTTTGTTTGGTAGTCTTAGAAACAAAAGCATTTTCCATCTTGGTAATGTCTTCATCACCATCTACCTTTTCTACAATGTTGCTAACAACCTTCTCGTGTCCAGACAAGAATTTGTTTTCATTAGTTACCAAGTTGGATGTCCCTGACCCAGCTATCATGATAACAACTTCAGCTTGTTGTGAACCATTCAAACCATTATAGTGCACACAATAATATGTAATGTACAAAAAATATTCTTTCCTTTCTAAACCATTATGTATTCTAGTTCAAGATCTTGCCTAACTTGGCTTTGATACCATGTCAAAGTTTATAACCAGAATGCAATATTCAACCAATAGAAATATAATAATAGATGACACAATAAATTATCCTAGAAAACCCTCCCTCTTGAGGGTGAAAAATCCAACCCCAAAAATGATGATCCTTTATTGAGTTTCCAAATCAATATGACAATCTCTTCCTTGTGATTAATGACTTTAACCAGTCAGTCGATAAGCCTTATGCAACTTATACACAAATTGATCACTGTTGTTATGAAAGATAGAATAAACAAAAGATATAAGTATCTCACAGATACCTTACCCACTGGAAATGTCTTACAAAATATATCGATCATATGCAGATCAAATTCACAAATAAAAATATATCTCTGACAAAATATAGCAACTGGGCTATCTACACATCCATTTTCGAAGATACTGAACTCATTTTGCAAACACAGAAAAATATCCAAACATAATAATCATCTACATCTTCATTAATACTCAAGAAAGAAATGATTAGCACCTGATCTTTCTCATTCACAATCAACTAGAAGAAACCCGATGTCTAAAAAATAAAGTAATAGAGACTCCTCTGTGAATATGTTCTTAACTTTTACATAATGTGTCATATCCCAAAGACCTTTCCAAAATAATTACTTAAGATGAAGCAAAGTGTTAAGGTTTTAGGATCATTGCAAATGTAATAGCACTATCTCATTGTATGTGTTTTCCAAATGCAACAATCTCTTACATTTATATTGAGAATGAGTCAAGAAGAGACATGTCCCTTCATGGGACATGTCTATTCATTATTATGCAATTAATATATATATATATATATATATATATATATATATATATATATATATATATATATATATATATATATATATATATATATATATATATATATATATATATATATATATATATATATATATATATATATATATATATATATATATATATATATATATATATATATATATATATATATATCTTGAGTATTATATTAATTTCTCTAATATTTACATAATAATAATAATATTTATTTTATCAATTTAACTATTTAGTTATTATGAGAATAATTATAATCTAACTTTATATATACATATATATCAATGTATGTAGTAATATCAATTATTATATATATTGATATATATGAATATATATAATAAATCATTTCTCACAATAATCATATAGTCAATATTATTTATCTGACCGATGCTACAAATATCAACACCCCCTCTTAGCTAGGGAGGATAAATCAATCCAACATCAATCATATGATGTAAGCAATAAAGGCATCATCCTCAAGATGTATTCAATCGAAACATAGTCTCAATATGTGGATTGCCTCCATCACAGATTTTATCCACAAGTTCTCAGGTGGATTGCCTCCATCGGTGATTCTATCCACAAGTCTTAGGTGGATTGCCTCCATCGGTGATTCGATCCACAAGCTCTCATGTGGATTGCCTCCATCGGTGATTCGATCCACAAACTCACAAGCTTTGTTGTGGATTGCCTCCATCGGCGATTCTATCCACAAGCTCTCGTGTGAATTGCCTCCATCGGTGATTCTATGCACAAGCTCTCGTGTGAATTGCCTCCATCGGTGATTCTATGCACAAGCTCTCATGTGAATTTCCTCCATCGGTGATTCTATTCACAAACTCACCAGCTTTGGTGTGGATTGCCTCTATTGGTGATTCTATCCACAAGCTCTCATGTGAATTGCCTCCATCGGGGATTATATTCACAAACTCATGAGCTTTGGTGTGGATTGCCTCCATTGGTGATTCTATCCACAAGCTCTCATGTGAATTTCCTCCATTGGTGATTCTATTCACAAACTCATGAGCTTTGGTGTGGATTGCCTCCATCAACGATTCTATCCACAATCAAGATCACAAAAATATCTATCACAATAGAAAGTTATTGCAAGATCGTCACCTTCCAATAACTTTAACAAATACAAGTGATAATCATTTGGAAGTCATCACTTCCTCATGATTTACATAGGGGGCGGGCCCATTAAAAACATTCATGATTCATTAGTATAATAATCAATTATATCAAGATTACCTCAGAAGTGTTTCACCTTCAATAGTGAATTCCCTCTCAATCAACATGATCAAGATTATCACAAGTTGACTGAACCATTTGCTCCCTCTGAAGCTCAAGTTTATCAACTTCTTGACCTCTTTTGAAATGTCAGACTCCCTTTGCATCTATTCTCAATTATCAATTCATTTACACGCATCAAGTTATTTCTCCCCTCAATGTAATTATCTTGTGCTTCTGTCTTGAAGGTATGTCAGAGAGAGATTACAAATAGCTCACTAAACTATCTCGATCGAAAATACCAATGATAGAAGCATACAATATTTTACTAACCAATAGTATATCATGAATTACAAACTCAAAAATTATGTGCATTAATAAAATATGAAATACTTATCTTTTATGAATTTCAAGTATTTCATTCTATAAGGTGAGCCCATATAGAAAATATCATGCAAATTCAAAGAATGATGTCGTTGTTCTCGAACATTACTTAAATCATTCGCATGACTTTTCTTCAATATCCAAAGGTTCTATACACTATTAAAACCTTCAATTTGATCGGATCTCCCTTCAAGTGGTTAGGCTTATAAAGAAGGAACCTCGCTCTTTTACAAAGTTTTTAAAAAAATTTTATAGACCCATACATTGTCGACCATAACTTTTGAATTTGGTATTTTATCTTCAATCGCTCCAGTGAGAGTCTTGTAAATTTTTTTATCACAAACATATCCGAAATTTAGCAAAATCCAATGGTGCATTTGTGAGATATGGTCCTTGTACCAAGACTGTATTTTCTGAGACAATCACACATTCACCATCAATAAATTACTCTCTTACATTTGCAACTTGGCTCTGATACCATGTTAAGGTTTTAGGATCATTGCAAATGTAATAGCACTATCTCATTGTATGTGTTTTCCAAATGCAGCAATCTCTTACATTTATATTAAGAATGAGTCAAGAAGAGACATGTCCCTTCATGGGACATGTCTATTCATTATTATGTAATTAATATAATTATAATTATGATTATATATATATATATCTTGAGTATTATATTAATTTCTCTAATATTTACATAATAATAATAATATTTATTTTATCAATTTAACTATTTAGTTATTATGAGAATAATTATAATCTAACTTTATATATACATATATATCAATGTATGTTGTAATATCAATTATTATATATATTGATCTATATGAATATATATAATAAATCATTTCTCATAATAATCATATAGTCAATATCATTTATCTGACCGATGCTACAAATATCAGCACAAAGAATTAGTTAGATTATTTTGAACAAGCATTATGTGGACAAGCATTTTGTTTCAACAAGCCTTTGAGCCTATGGAATCTTCATAACTGTGTACATTTTGTAATACCAAAATTAATTCTATTAAAGAGTCTTTAACAAAGACAAAGAGTCACTTGATAACATGACTGCTCATTTTTAATTTGTATGGACAAGTATGTTGTAGCTGTAGCAAACTATAAGCCAAACCTTTGGATAATTGTGGGTCATTCTAACATTGTGTACGTAAGTTTGAGGATGTAATTATGACTCACATTTACCCATTTGGAAAGATACTTTTATTCATTCATAACCCTACTTTTACTCTGTGAATGGATGAAGAGATACATCGTCATTCTATTCTTCTTGCAGTATTTACTTCTTTCGGTGCACCTATGAGTTGTGTTTAAGCCCTTTCTAACTACATCAAAATTGCTTAATGCCTCAATGTATGGAAATTTGGTTGTATGAGGTTTCTCATTTCTTTGAATTTGATGGTATCTATGGAATTGTTAGCCCTTACATAGACAAACACTGTAGAATCTATATTCACTTGCAAATTGTTGTTCGCTTGATCATTCCTTAGGACCATGCTTTTATATTCAATACGGATTTTACTAAACTTTTCTCAGCACAAGGATAAGAAGTTAAGAACTCCTTAGTAAATTGCCTCCTTTCTAATCTTGATATGGTAGCCATAGTAGGGAATTAGATTCTAGTTTCAACAACTGTGACTTATATAGCTTTAAAAAAAAGGTCTCTATCTATGTTGAGATTTAATAGTTTCCTTATGCTACAAATCAATAATATGGATTATATGCTTCATGTCATCAGTTCAAACTCTGTAGTTATAAGACAGTTGTTGTTAAACATAAACCACATAAGTTGTGCATATTGTACGTGCACATTTATGTACTCAACCATCATTACAGAGTTGTAATCCATCTGCATTTGAATAACGATTTAGTATTTTTAAATACTTCTATTTGAAGGGTCTAATTAATTTTGGAATTTAATCTTATTTGATAAATTTAGAACCATTTATCAAGGGGTCTAACTTACCTTTATGACCATAGGAGAGGTGAAGTTGCATTCATAGCAACTACTTCTACCTCGGAAAACTTAAATGTGTTAAGGACTTTGAGTTAAAGTGATGAAAAAGAAATTAGTTAGAGTATATTTATGATTGTTTAAATGTTGGAAATAGTAAGGTACAATGGTTATAAAAGGAGATAGTCAGATAGTATGCTAAAAACCTAAGTATGCTCGAAAATAATGCCTAAGGATGCCTCCTAATTTTACGAGTCTCATGATAGAAATGGTGGATCTTTGTTTGTTGAACCAATGATTATTGCAAGTATTGATATTAATTATTATGCTTACCTAACTTTTGGGAAAGAAGTTATGATTGCCTTCACTTGATGATTTGGTTTTCCATTTTGAACTATGATAGACAAGGATGTTGTTATATATTTGATTGCACTTGTATGAACTTTTATGCCTTTATCCACCTTGTGTATTATTGCTTAGCTAAACTTTTCATATGTTCAAGAAGGCGTTGAATGATTGTGAGAGTATTGGTGAAATTCTATGTGATTAAAGTAAATAAATGTTTGATGCAAGAGCATCCTAGGATTCTTGGAAATCCTGTATCAACCAAAAATATATTTGTCTTTGAAGATAGATTGTTAGTTTTGATCTTCGTTTGATGGAGTTCTTGCTCAGTTTGGGAGACTAGTTGCTTGGTTTCAATATTTTCTTGGGTGCTCAGTTTCAGTATTTTCCTGGGTGCTCGGTCTTTGAAGAATGCTTAGTAACTGAAGGCATCAGTTTCTTGATGCTCAGTGATAACTGTGTTGCTCGGTCATGCTTGGCATGGTCGATCGACTAGTGCTCGGTTATTTCTTTTGTTGCTCAGTGTTCTTGCTTATCGACTAGATTGTTTGGATAAATCGGCTTGGCCGACTGGTGCATTTAATTTGGGTCATGCTCCTCAAGTTATGGATTGACCGTTGGACATGTGGGGACCTAGATCTGGTGTGTTGCATTCTTCTATGCAGATCTGATGACTGTTGGGGCCATCTTGGAGAGTTTATTTATTTTGTAAGGCTATTTGAGAGTCGACTGATGTTTTGGCATTGAATATTTGTATATCCTTTTGAGCCGACTTGTGGCTGGGATTTAGTATTTAAGTAGATACTTGGGTAGTTGTTTAGGGACAGTTTTTGGGGGAAGAGGGAAGCTAGTATCCTGCGAGCTTAGGGACAAGAAGATTGCTTGGAAGTTTGAGTACAAGTTTAGATCTATCCTAGGTGCCTACCAGTGTGCTGTGTGTTGCAGACCTAGGCTAGCTGAATGCTGATGTTGTGGAAAAGATTTAGATCCTGCGAGATCTTGTAAATTGTTACTTGCTTTGTACTTGGCCGTAACTGGGAAGGCCTTATAGCCTGACACATTGCATGTAATCGGTGATTTGATGAATAAAGACTTCTATTTCATATTGGATCTATGTTTCTTATTGTGTATTTTTGCTACATATTGGCTTGGCTGCAAGGTCGGTCTATCCTTAATTGGATTCACCAACCTTGACTGCATCAAGTGGTATCCCTGATGCAGTCAAGGATGGAGAATCCAATTAAGGACGGTCTGACCTTGTAGCCAAACACTAACATAGGCAGAAATACACAACAAGAAACTAGATTTGAAAGAAAACATATGTCTTTATTCATCAATTAACTGATTACATGCAATGTGTCGGGCTGTAAGGCCTTCCTAGTTATGACCAATTATAATGCAAGAAATAGTTCTTCAAGATCACACAGGATCCAACACACTTCTCCTCAGCTAGCCTAGGTCTGTAACACAATAGGACACTGGTAGGCACTCCAAGAAAGATCTAAACTTGTACCCACAGGTCACCAAGCAGTCTTTCAGCTACCTAAGCCCGCAAGCTACTAACTCTGCTAGATCTAATTTGAACTCTAGATTGATGCCTAAACAACTACCCAAACATCTCTGTAAATACTAAACCCAAGCCATAAGTCAGCTTTACAAACAATTAAATCCCAAAAGCCATTCGGCTCCCAAATATACAAATATTAAATGCCAAACATTAGTCGGCTCACAAATAACTTCACAAATATTTAATTCACCAAGTCGGCCTTCAAATCCACATAGGATAATGCAACACACCAGATCTAGGTCTCCACACGTCCAACCATAACTTAAGGAATGCGACCTAGATTAAATGCACCAATCAGCCAAACCAAATCTCCAAGAACAATCGTGAGTAAGCCAAACTACCGAGCGTTAGGAAACATATCGAGCAACCATACCAACCGAGCTTCGCAAGCATCATCGAGCACTAGATATGTCAAGTCTCCTTCAATGACCGAGCTCCCTTCAGTGACTGAGTCCTCCAGTGACTGAGCCACTTTAGTGACCGAGCATCAGGCATAAACACTGAGGCCTCATCAGTAACCAAGCACTGAGAGACAAACCACCAAGTCATCGAGTGACCATCATCCACCGAGATCCACCAGAACTTCCAAATGAGAATCACTGTCAAGACCAAGAAACTCTAGTCTTCTATCGAGATCACCAGCCAAATAACCAAACTCCACCAGACAGCTACCGAGACCACCAGAATCTTCAGGCACTAAGTAATAAGCCAAGATGCCACTGCATCAGACTCCTGGGGTACAAAGAAAAGTGTGTCCCACACTTTCTCACCAAAGGGAACATCTGAAAACCACCAACTCCACTTCATCTTCACCAAATGTTTCCATTCCATTACAAGAAAGAGAAACAAATTGCAACCCAACCAATCAACATGTTAAACAACAAGAACAAACTGAACTCACCACCCACCATTGGGTATCAAGTCTGCATCCCATCTCAAAATCTCATCACTAGACTTATCACTGTCAACCAATAACTCAGGTCCACAACTAGCAAACAACATTAGTGCCACAACACCGAACAAAAGCAATTCGGTAACACCAACATCACCGAGGTGTTCAACAGTAGGCAACTCCATACCAACAGCAATCCGATCAAGCACAACTAGATGCTCTACAATTTCCATGTCAGGTACAACTGACTAAACATGAAAACCAATCTCCTCTCCAACCTCAACAAGGTCAACAACATCATCGGTAATCATAGGTAACTCAGCAACAAGCACAAGTTGCTCTGCAGGTTTGATGTTAGACTCCACTAACTGAACACCAAAACCAATTTTGCATACCTCTTCAAACTCTGAACTATCATAAGAAACTTTGTCAAGATGTCTTCTCTCATGAACCAGTCTACGAATTGGCCAAACAACTTTCCTCCAGATCGGCATGCTCCAACTCCAGTAAGCTCTACAAAGCTCAACAACACTTTCTCTCACAAGGTTCTTAACTTGGTTCTCCACGCGGTTCAGCAAATCTGCTTCCAATCAAGCAAACCTCTTAGAAATCACATCACCAAGGTCCAATCCTCTTGGAGACATCTCTAAAGATCTTTGAAAACCTTCTACAACAAACCCAACACCGACCACCTTGTGACAACCTCCAAGTTGTATGCAAGTCAGATCACAACCTGCCACCTCGCATGAACAACTAGGGCACGATTTCACAAGTTCAATACCACAGAGCTGCAACTCAGATTGCGCACAATCTCTTCACCAACAAGATCAACTTTGCAAGATCAGCCTTGCTAGGTCAACCTTCTGCTCCAACAAGATCAAACTCTCGCTCTAATACCACCTGATGCAATCAAGGATGGAGAATCCAATTAAGGACGGTCTGACCTTGTAGCCAAACACCAACACAATGGAAATACACAACAAGAAACTAGATCTGAAAGAAAATAGATGTCTTTATTCATCAATTAACTGATTACATGCAATGTGTCGGGTTGAATGACCTTCCCGGTTATGGCCAATTATAATGCAAGAAATAGTTCTGCAAGATCACACAGGATCCAACACATTTCTCCTCAGCTAGTCCAGGTCTGCAACACAACATGACACTAGTAGGCACTCCAAGAAAGATCTAAACTTGTACCTGTAGGTTACCGAGCAATCTTTCTGCTACCTAAGCCCGCAAGCTACTAACTCTGCTAGATCTAATTTGAACTCTAGATCGATGCCTAAACAACTACCCAAACATCTCCTTAAATACTAAACCTGAGCCATAAGTCAGCTTTACAAACAATTAAATCCCAAAAGCCATTCGGCTCCCAAATATACAAATATTAAATGCCAAACATTAGTCGGCTCACAAATAACTTCACAAATATTTAATTCACCAAGTTGGCCTTCAGATCCACATAGGATAATGCAACACACCAGATCTAGAACCCCACGTGTCCAACCATAACTCAAGGAACGCGACCTAGACTAAATGCACCAGTCGGCCAAGTTGAATCTCCAAGAACAACCACCGGTAAGCCAAACTATCGAGCGTCAGGAAATATACCGAGCAACCATACCAACCGAGCTCCACAAGCATCATCGAGCACTAGATATGTCGAGTCTCCTTCAATGACCGAGCTCCCTTTAGCGTTCGAGTCCTCTAGTGACCGAGCCACTTTAGCAACCAAGCAACATGCATAAACACCGACGCCTCATGAGTAATCGAGCACCGAGTGACAAACCACCAAGTCACCAAGTGACCATTGTATGCACCCTAAAATGGTCACCTAGACTTTGGGCCCCATTTATTTGATTTATCAATCCTGAATCATTTTTATCAATAATCAATATTTTCAACATTATCAATCTCTTGATCAAATCTTAAAATTCGATCATATATTGGATTTTTATCCTATGGGCTAACCATTTATCCTAAGTCTTTATTTATTTAAAAGGAATATTTCCTCCCCTTTTAATTAAATAAAAAGCCCCACTTTTCCTCTTATCCTAAGTTGCACAAATAAAGCATTATTCTTATTTCACAAAAAAGAGAAAAGCACTTTTTGTCTCATATGGACATAAAGTCAACTGTTATTTTCCTATTGGAGGATACTTGTGCACATGGATTGCTCCTCTTTCAAGCTCCACCGTTGATTAAGACTTTTTGCCTCTTAATCTCAATGGTCCATTTCTTTGCATTTCTTATAAAAGGAGAGCTCTCTCCTTCATTTGTATCCACTTGTTTTATGCTAATGTTATGCTGCAGGTTTTAGGTGCATTTGGAGTTTGAAGACATTGAAGACTTGTTGCATTTCATTATAGTTCATATTTGCTTTCATAGTTGCATAATAATGGCATTATTAATGTAGATTTCCTTTTATGCAATAGAATAAGCTCACATAGTCTAAATAGGAAGGCTTGATAATACTTGTTCTTTCCTTTCATATCATAGTTTGTACTTTCATTTCCATAGCTTAGATTTGCATTGCATTGCATTTCATAGTGATTCTTGGAGATATTGGCATTGTTGCCCTTGTCTTCATTTGAATCTCTCATTGTGTGGTTGACTAGCAAGGTCACAAGCTTGTAGCTCTAGCTGAGAGCAATTTTCAACCTTGCAACTCCATGCATAGAGAGCTATGAGTCGCTTTGTGAGGCTTCATTCTTGAGCAACCTTGCATGCAATGGTTCATAGAAGTGCACCATTTTAGTGTGTACATTTCTGGCGCCCACCGTGGGGCTGAGTAGATTAGCTTTGTCCCTCTAATTCTGCATTTTTCGTCAAAATTTTCATCAATTTTCGGCTTGGTTTTCAGTCTCTGGTTTTCAGTCTCAAAGTATCGCGCGATACTTCTCAGAAATATCGCGCGATATACCTTTGTATAGCGGTGTGACACTTTGCGCGAGAGAAGAATCGCCCGCCAGTACTGAGAAATATCGCCTGTTATTGGGCGAAGTATCACCCGCCCATAGTGAGAAGTATCGTGCGACTGAGAAATATCGTGCGACTGAGAAATATCACATGACTATAGGAAACTGTGTCGCGTGATACTGGTGAAGTCTGAGAAATATTGCCTGGTCTGACAGAGACTTGCATTTCTAGTTTTCTCATCTGAATTTGATTATTTTAGCTTGCTGTTTTGTTTTGCTGTGTTTAGATAGGTCTAACCCACATCTTTTAGCTTAAATCTAGGAGTTTATTGCATGTTTACATTTGGATTTTGATTTTGCTAACCTTGTGGGTCTAACAAGTTGTGTTTGTAGGTGCTCTCATTTGCTTGAAAATTGCTAAAAACACATGTCAAAGAGGGCTACTAACAGTTTTTGCAGGGCTGCCCAAGCATAAAAAAAAAATAAAAATCTTGCTTGTTTATTTGCTTTCCTTTCAAGTGTGGCATTCACTAATTGTATTAGGAATCTTTAAAACCTTGTGAAAGAGATCTTGAGGTGGTAGGAGAAGTATGCTCTTCACCATTTTGGTGAACCAGAAAATCTTGACCCATCTTTGAATTTTGAAAACA
The DNA here is from genome assembly GCA_027943335.1 of Chamaecyparis obtusa. Taxonomy (NCBI): domain Eukaryota; kingdom Viridiplantae; phylum Streptophyta; class Pinopsida; order Cupressales; family Cupressaceae; genus Chamaecyparis; species Chamaecyparis obtusa. The sequence goes on from BSBK01002760.1 coordinate 2,574,123, forward strand.
AGAGGGTAAATGAACTTTTCTTGGTGTGTTTGGGAGAGATTATTGAGATAGGGGAGTATGCTCTTCACCCTTGTGGTGAACCAAAAACCTTGAACCTCAAGAGTTGATCCACTTCTTTGTTTAGTTTAGGATCCTTTAGCGGGCCTGCTCTTGAGCAATCAAGAGGAACGATTCAAGTGGGGACAACCTTGTCATCATTTTCCTTGGTGGCAAGTGATTCCAACTCACTATAATCTCAAGGCTATCAAGGACACCAAAAACCTTGATAGACATAACACTTGTCTTTGTTTGATGTGAGTAGCTCATGGGATTGCGACCATGGGGAAAATATTGAACAAGAATGCTTAAGGTACTCTTGAGGCCGCGAGGTCCTAGTCCTTTATGAGGAGCAAGAGGGGTGTTGTGAACGGAAATCCTTATTAAAAACCATTAGATAGAAGCCACCTTATTTTAGCCGCTTATCTTCTTAGTGCAAGGATTGATCCAAGTGGACTAACCCAGATCACCCCAAGATACTCACCATATGTGTCCCTTTGGTTGTGTTGTTTGACACTTCCATGACAAAGCCAATATCTCTTGTGGGCAACCACTTGGTGTGAGGCAAGGGGGCATCAAGTTGTGGGCTAAGTTGGTAAGTATTAAGCCTTCTCTTGTAGGTAGATATTGGTTGAAGTGTCTTCGATTGTGCTATACCAGTGTAAACGTTATCAACATTCAAACAATCGGTAGCATTCATAGGGTGCAATTTTATTTTTGATATCATAAGTGTTTGTCTTGGCAAGGTTTTTTTTGCCCTTGTTTCAAGTGTTTGAAGACATGTTTGATCCTCTACTGTTTGCAAACCTATCCAATTGTTGTTGAATTTGTGATTGAAATCAGACATTTTCACCCTCACATTCGAAAACTTGAAATTAAACCTTAAAAACTCAAAATTTTGCACAAATTGGTCAAGATCAACATCAGTATCACATTAGCTAAAGAGAAATATCGCATTAGAAGGTTGTTCTTGGTGAGAAAGTTTATCTCTAAAATTGTGAGCTACATTCTTGGGAAATTCTTGTACTCTTATTGTCCAAATAATTTTCATTTAATCTCAATTTCAATTATATTTTGGCCTAGCCCAACCTCCTGGTTCAAAAGTGCAAGGGTAGTCACCCTTTGATTTGAAGCACCTCTTTGACAGTGTTGGTAAAGCCCCTGCTTCTATCTTTTCATTTCTCTTTGGACAATAGAGAACTTTGATTATCCTAGTTTGGTGTTGACATTTTGTGAGGTCATCCTATTACCAATCTTCCTTGGTCAGTCTAGATCTTAGATCCTAGGTGTTGTCATGTTGCTCAACATCTCAATGAACGTTATGGTATCAATTGCACAAGATGGCTCTTAGTCTTCTTCTTTCTTCTCCATTTCCCATGTTCTTCTAAAGTCTTCTATTCCTATGGGAAATTCTTCTTCTTGATTCTTTTCCTTTTATTATCTAGTCTACACTCTTTTATTCATCTCTTCTATTCATTTCTTCCATGCTTGATTCCTGCTCTTCTATAACCATGAATCTTGACTATCTGGTTTTGGAACCTTTATTAAGAATAGATGATCTTGAGCTCATTGACATATTTGAAAAGTGTTGTTCCTCCAAAATTCTCATGAGTGATGAATTTATAAAAAAAATAAAAGAAAAGATGATTAAATCAGATGCCTTTGCTAGAATCATAAACATGATCATATCACGATCTTCTTCTTCCAAACATTCTTCATCATCTAAATCTTCTCATTCTTCTTCACCTTCCAAGTCTTATCATGACTCTTCCAGACATCATTCTCATTCTTCATCTTCTAAGTCTTATCATGATTCTTCTAAACACTATTTACATTCTTCATCTTCCAAATCTTATCATGACTCTTCTAAACATTATTCGAATTCCTCATTATCCAAGTCTTCTTCTTCCACTAAGTCTTCAATTTCCTCTTCTTCACGATCTCATTCTTCTTCTACTTCTCCTAAGAGTCTTACTTCTCTTCAGAAGACATACCATAAAGAGCAACATGATAGTCCTTGTGATGTCTCTTCCACAAAGAGTGATGCACCTATGATGACTATGATGACTATGATGACTATGATGATGGACAATGTAGCAATACTTATGGCACCTCTATTCCTAAGAGTCCTCCTCGTCATGTGCTTAGGCTTACTAAAGGATCATCCTATTGGATAGATTGTGATGGTGATCCATATGATTCTAATTTTGAGAGAAATTATGATATTTGTTGTGAACAATATGATACATCTACTTCTATTGAGGAAGAGAAAGCTTTCCGTGCTGATTATAAACGAAGATACTATGAGCATGTCTTGTCTAAAAACTCTCATGCTGAAAATAAAGATTACACTCTCCAGCAAGATCATGTTAATGCTGAACCTTTGTCTTGTGATGGTCTCCTTCCATCCTCTACTTCCTCCAATATCCACACATCTCCTAAAGTTGCTAAGTCTTCCAAATCTTTCACAAAGCCTTCAAGGAGCCTTAAGAGCACAAATCCTTCATCCAACAAAGATCCTAATGCTTTCCATGCGGTTTCGTATAGTTATACTCAATGGCCACCTCTTAAAGATACTCAAGCTAACCTTCACTTGGCTGCAAATACTTTCAATAATGCTAAACCTAAAGAGCCTAAGCCTTTAAATGCTATAATGCCTACTTCAGCTAGCCCTTCACCATCTCTTCTAAAGTCTTCCATACAATTCCAACATGCTTCCGTGTCCTTAGAAGTGGCTCCATGTCAAGAGGACTCTAAAAATGATAAAGAAAAAAATATAAAAAAAGATCAAGATCAAGAACCCTCCATGTCATCCAATTCTTTTCATGACATCTCTGATCCACTTCATGGTTCTTTTGATCCTTTATGCTCCATTCCACCATGTCTTAGATCTTCTCCTAAGAAAGATCAAGCCACTACTTACACTGTTGAGCTTATTGACAATCAAAATAACCTTACTACACTTGCATTCTCCAAAGATGATACTTCCATTAAGGTTATTAAAAATAGTGTTGTTACTACTAATGTTAAGCCTATTGAAAATCAAGAAAAAAATGATGCGCTTATGCTATCCAAAGATCCTTGTCAAGATCAAAGTATTTCATCTTCTTGTTCTACTGCTCCATGTTCACTTCCACTTTCTACGTTTCCTAAGTCTTCGCAAGCTTTGAACAATCCTATCAAAGAAGGTGCTCCTATTCAAGATGTGCATGATCCTATTGAAAACTCTAATGCTCACTCTAGAGATGCTGATATCCTTGGTTGTCATATAGATGTTGATGAACTTATTGATTATCCTTTTGCATCTTCCACTTCCATCCTTGGACCTCCTCCACCACTACCAAGATCTTCACATCTTCCTTCCATATTGGGCCCTTATGTCCCTTCACTTTCCCCTCCTAGTTCTCCTAATTCGTCATCCATCTTGGGTCCTTACGTCCCTCCATCTCATATCTTTCCTCAAGATCAACATAGATGCATACCCTTGAATCCCTTTCATCCACCCACCCATCTAAACCAGTCGTATCGTCCTTCTTCTTCCACAAGTCCCAAGTCTTTTGGAAGTAACTTGAATGTTCAATACAAGAAAAAGAAGCAATACAAGAATCCATCAAAAAAAGAAGATCACCATGTCTCCTCTAGTCGACATGGGGGCATAAAGTTGAAAGAGATATCTAAGAAGAAAACTACAAGACAAGTATGGGTTCCAAAATCCATCATTGAAGATATTCTCTCTAAATTATCAAAAGGAAATGAAAAGCCTAAGGCTATAAGGATTCCAAAATCTCTCTTGAAAGAGTCTCATATTGAACAAAAAGTGAAGTTGACATTCAAGCTTCCAAAGGCTTCCACTTCATCTTTTTCCAAAAACATTCTTTCATTCCATGCGCCTGAACCACAACCTCTGCTAAACATTTTTCATATTCCTTCTCGTATTCCTCCATTCACATTTGAGAATTATAACAAGCACACCAATCCTCTCTTTGAGGAGTCAGATAGCAATAATGAACCAGAATATGATTCACATTTGGACTAGAATATGGTTTACATTTCCTCCATTTTTTTCATCACCCTTCAAGGTGTGTATTGACATTGATCTTACCTTGCTTTCCATCTACCTTTTCACATTCCTTCCATTCATTATCCTTCTACCTTCTATCTTTTTTTCCTCATTAGCCTATTCCTCATGCGTTTTCCTTTCCCTATCAGCATCTTTGAGCATATCATTTTGAATCCTTGGTATATCATGGTTTATCCTTTCAAGGAGCATTATCTAAAAATCCTGCTTTCTTCCAAAAAAAGAAAATTCAAAAAACTAGAAAAATTCAAAAAATAGCAAAAAAAAAAGAAAAAAAAAGAAAAAAAAAGAAAAAAAAGAAAAAAATTGAAAATGTGCCATGGTGAAAACCTGGAAATAGGCACCTTGGTAGCAAAAGTAAAGAGAAATAAATTCATCCTATGGTGAAAACCACTCCCTTGTGGCACCTTGGATAAGTACCATGATGAAAACCTGGCAATTAGGCATCATGCATAGTTCTTCTACATATTTCACCCATTCCATCTTCTCTCTTTGATCTTGGCAATGTTGATCTATACACGAATATTTAGCTATTTTGTGAGCTATCTTGCGATGATCTTGCTTTTATTCCATTCATGTTTAGCCTTCACATTCATTTTCCTTCATTCATTCTAGCCTTTCACTATCTTTTTCCCCTTGGTCTTGATCTAATAAAAAGAGTAAAACACGATGTTATGAAGCCTCTTGACATGTCTACTCCTTCGGACTGCATCCCTTCCTTCTTTTGTAGTGCACTTTTGAGGCTTATCCTATGCTGGCTTTCCTTGCTTGCCCAAATGTGCTTTACATGACAACAATTTTTCCCTAGCTTGGGTACTCTTGAGGAGTTTGACCTTGAGGATTTCTTCCCTTCACTCTCCTTCATTCTCATGTCTTCCATCTCATTCACCAGCTTGTTGATCCCTCTTGTCCCTCACCTTCCTAGACATTGGGACTACATGATGTGATCTTGCTTTAGAGTTTGATGCCCATTTCTATTTGGGGGCATCTTTTGTACATATTTATGGATCCTAAAAAAATACCCAAAAAAATTCATATATGGTCCTGAAAAACATTCCAAAAAAATGATATATTGTCAAAAATTCTAAAAATCATAAAATGTCCTGAAAAAAAGAGCATCCTAGTGAAATCTTAGCAATAGATGCTTTGATGTTTCACCAAAAAAATTATATATTCAAAAATCCTAAAAATTATAAAAGTCCCAAAAAATTTCAAACAGTGTTTTTCAACACTACCCTTGCGTCGAGTGTTTCTTAACACTTATCAGATGTCTTACCCAACAGTCTAGTATGATGCGACGTTGCTCATTTGCAAATGTGATACTCAGAGTCTAACTCTATGACCAACACACACGCACTTAAACAATCAACACACCACTGATTAAGACAAGGTATTATCCTTGACTGTTTTATGCAAGTGCATGCTTATAGTCATCTTGACTTTCTTGTGTCTCGATGCGAGCATAATCTTGCTATATCAAAATTTAGGTGATCTCACTGCATTAGTCATCTTGACCTACATGTCTTTGATGCCTAGGTGGGATTTCCACATTTCTATTTGATAAAGATCATATTCATATCCACATAGTTATGCTAGTGTGCATTGTATGATCTTACGACGCTACCAATAACGCTCGATGATGATAATTAGATGTCTGTAAGCGTTGTGACCTTGCAAGTCAACCACTTTCATAGTAGCTTGCATTCTTAGGTTCATCATAGTTTAGTTTTTGCATCTTGCATATGGAGAGAGCTCTTCTTTTTATCATCTATGGACTAGTTGGTCAACTGTGCTCATTTTCTGATTCTTCTTGATCATATCTTTCCTTTCTGGTCTTTCATATCACATCATTTTCTATCCATTTTCAGACTCGAAATCGAAATCTGAGTCACGTTTCTAAGTTTTCTCATTCTTCTACGTAGTTGACTGACCCTTTTGAGGCATAATTCTTCGATCTTTGATGGAATTTCTTCCTTTCCATGTCTTTCAAATTTTCTAGTCTTTCATTCATGCCATTTCTAGTCTTCTATTTCTAGTCTTCTACTTCCTCACTGGGGCATGTTTTCATTACCTAATGGTTAACCCATTGACCCTTACCTTCGATTGTGATTTCATTATGATTTGATCATCTTTATCAATTTTCTGCTTCTCCTCTACCTAATTTCGATTTCGATTCCGAGGGGGCAGTACCTATGGGATTCTCATCCCCAATCGCTTGATTCTCTTGATTCAGACATCTTTTGTGAGCTTTTGCTCAAATTTGAGATTCTTATCTCTCACTTTGAATGTGATCCCAAATCGACCTCATGTTCAAAGGCCTTTGTTTATGCTTTGTCCAGATATGATCCCAAATCGACCTCATATTTGAGTTGTTTTGTGATCCCAAATCGATCTCACATTTTAATTCTTCTTTGACTGCATGTGTTCCCAAATCGATCAGACATTAGTCAAAGAGGGGCAAATGTATGCACCCTAAAATGGTCGCCTAGACTTTGGGCCCCATTTATTTGATTTATCAATCCTGAATCATTTTTATCAATAATCAATATTTTCAACATTATCAATCTCTTGATCAAATCTTAAAATTCGATCATATATTGGATTTTTATCCTATGGGCTAACCATTTATCCTAAGTCTTTATTTATTTAAAAGGAATATTTCCTCCCCTTTTAATTAAATAAAAAGCCCCACTTTTCCTCTTATCCTAAGTTGCACAAATAAAGCATTATTCTTATTTCACAAAAAAGAGAAAAGCACTTTTTGTCTCATATGGACATAAAGTCAACTGTTATTTTCCTATTGGAGAATACTTGTGCACATGGATTGCTCCTCTTTCAAGCTCCACCGCTGATTAAGACTTTTTGCCTCTTAATCTCAATGGTCCATTTCTTTGCATTTCTTATAAAAGGAGAGCTCTCTCCTTCATTTGTATCCACTTGTTTTATGCTAATGTTATGCTGCAGGTTTTAGGTGCATTTGGAGTTTGAAGACATTGAAGACTTGTTGCATTTCATTATAGTTCATATTTGCTTTCATAGTTGCATAATAATGGCATTATTAATGTAGATTTCCTTTTATGCAATAGAATAAGCTCACATAGTCTAAATAGGAAGGCTTGATAATACTTGTTCTTTCCTTTCATAGCATAGTTTGTACTTTCATTTCCATAGCTTAGATTTGCATTGCATTGCATTTCATAGTGATTCTTGGAGATATTGGCATTGTTGCCCTTGTCTTCACTTGAATCTCTCATTGTGTGGTTGACTAGCAAGGTCACAAGCTTGTAGCTCTAGCTGAGAGCAATTTTCAACTTTGCAACTCCATGCATAGAGAGCTATGAGCCGCTTTGCGAGGCCTCATTCTTGAGCAACCTTGCATGCAATGGTTCATAGAAGTGCACCATTTTAGTGTGTACAACCATCATCCACCGAGATCCACTAGAACTTCCAACTGAGAATCACCGTCAAGACCGAGAAACTCCAATCTTCTACCGAGATCAGCAACCAAATAATCGAACTCCACTAGATAGTTATCGAGACCGCCAAAATCTTCAGGCACCGAGCAATAAGCCAAGATGCCACTGCATCAATGTTGTATATGTTGATGCATGCAATTATTGCATTGTGAGTTCTTAAGCTATTATAATTCATGTTATATCCAAAAGGTGAATGAGATGGAATTGAGATCTCAACATGGATTAAGAAAGAGTTGATGCTTATATTTGCATATTTATGACACACACATCTTGTGTATACATGATATTGTGATAAAGGCGTTAGAATGTGGTTATTTCACTATAAAATTTTATTAATCTTTTCAGTTTTACATGGTTAGTCTACCTCAAGCTAAGTTGGCATTTTTCATGTTAGGAAAGATTTCGAGGAAGCATAACTACTTCATGGTAGGGTGGAAATATACTCCGACAATATTCTCGCCCCAAGTGATGTTTTGTGTGAAACAAGTGTTTGGAGCTCTTGTCAGGGTCTACATGTTTAGAATATTATAATTTCATTTGTTATTGACTAGTGGTCTATTGTAATGACTTTTGTAAACTTATGTTAGTTGTTGGTTCCTATACAAATCTATGTATTGTATGTACATCAAGCTCTTATTTGGTATATTCTTGTTGTCATACATTGAATCTTTCGACAAGATGGTCGAAGTATCCTTAAGTTCTTGTTATTGATGTATTTTGATGGTTTGGTTGAAGAATCTTTTGGGATGTTGTTATTTCAATAAGTTGGTCAAAACTGGTAATGTTTTTGACGTATTATGTCATGTGATATATTGCAGGTCTATTCGACAGTTTGGTCGACACTCATCTTGTTTATGGACTCATGTGTTTGATTAATCTATTTGATAGTTTGGGTGAACCTTGTATTCTTGCATGTTTAATTTATTGGAAATTTATTTTTGACTTGTCAATTTGTGGATTCAACACTTGACTTAGTTGACTGACTTCTTGTCTTTCAAGTATTTTTGCTAATGTGGTGCATATGTCATCAAGATGTCAGACCTTACATCATGTGATTACTACTTAACTTGGTCTTGCTCTCCAATCAAGCTCAATCTTTGATAAGATGTGTATTTAAGGAGGTTTCTCAAGTCAAGCTAGTTTCCCTCTTCAAAGTCTCTCCAATTTTTGACAAAACAACTACCTTCCCTCATTTTTGGATAAAGATGCTAGATTTCCACTTGGGAGAATAGGACGAGCAATATTTTTTCAAAGAGTAATATTTTGTTAGTGTTTTCAACATTTCTAATAATGAACTATCTTTTGCACTAAGGCCTACAATATTTATTTAACTTTTAGAATAAATTTTTGAAGATATCTCTTCATCTTAGTATATCCTTTACTTGATTTTACTAATAAAATCCCTTATTTTCCTCTAGTCTATCTACTGTAAGAAAATGTGCCTCAACCTTGCTCCTAGTATTAATTATATGAAGAATACAAATTTTGGACTATGAAACACAAAAACTCAAACTTCTAGGCTACATACTTCATTTTTGACAAACATAAAAAGTCTTCAATTGCTCAACAATGTTGGTTGTGTAAATATTTTTTAACTCTACAATTTTTAATAAGGGCCCCCCAATAACCTCTGAATCAAAAGTTGTGGTCTTCAAAAGAACCTCCTACATTGTAAATATAAAAACATACAAACATCTAAAAGAGTTGTAAGAGGGAGTTATACTTGTAGGCCAACTTGCAATGTGTCTCATGATGGCATCATTGAATGGAGATATGAAAATTTTCTTACCGTTTGGTCATTTTAATACCTTTCATATGATATTTTAAGAAAAATATTAATTGTCAAACAAATATATAAAAAATGTAAATTGAGGAAACAATAATAAATTGATATATGCAAAAATCTTAAATTTAATAAGTTTCTAAATTCATATAAAAAATATTCAAGATAATCTTGTCTACAGTTATATTATATATTGAAAAGATTCTAATGTAATATTGTATTTATAATAAATATAATGTAATCATATAGATTACATTTTAATATTAAATTAAAATATGTTAATAATAATTATATATATATACCTTTGTTCTCTTTTTTTTTTTCTTCTTTTTTAGTATTATTAGTCTTTTTGTTTCCTTTGTTTCTTGTTTATGTGTACATATATATATTATATATACACATACATATATACATACATATACATATGTGTACACATAGATAATTATATATCCTTTCTTATTTCTTATTCTTATTCTTATGGTTTTGTTTTATTTTAGACTCTCTTGGTTTTACCTTCTTCTTTTTCTTAATGTTGACTTTTCTATTGTGGAATGACCTCCTTGGTTATTGTTCCTTGTGCCTTCCTATTATTCCCCACTCTCCACCTTTATATGTGGTTACTCTACTACAATAAATCTTATTTTCTCCTAGAGCTCTTCTCATCCTAATGATGGATACAGAGTGTGATTCAAAACATTGATGTAAAAAACTAACACACAATCAAATCCAGAAACAATGCTATACTCTATTTGATGGATTGTGGAAATGTCTTAGCGTTCATCAAAATCTTATTAAAAATATATTTAAATTAATCAAGTTTCTAAATTCATAAATTTTTTTTTTCTAAAAGTTCATATTAAAATACTTTAAAAATTAGAAACAACTATGTCTTAAATATTTTTTTTGATGTAAAGGCTTACCAAATCATATTAATATAAAAACATTAGTACAATAATCAAAAAATAATATGGTAAGAAAAGAAATCACAACCTAAGAGTATCAAATGGACCTAGCCCAAAAAATAAGAACCATATTAACCAGAAGAAACTTGGGCATAGCCAAAAAACATAGAACCCCTAGGAAGCTAATGCAGTACCAACTAAACGAGGAGGCTTTGGATAATCCTTCTTCCCCCACCCATTTGTGGGGTTTGGAGTAGGGTCTAGAATAGTCCACCCATCAACTATTTCTTCTTCCTCTTCTTTCTCCTCCCTTGCTATGAGAAATTGCTAGGGAAAGCCATGGAAATGATTTAGAGGAGGACAAACCACCATCTTTGCCTGAACCGGTCTAGCCTGAAATAGTAGGAGGAGCACCACTAGAAGAAGGCCACCCAGACATGGAGCCATTGGGAGGTGATGTACTTGAATGCCTACGAATGGGTTCGCGGTGGTCATTTGAGAAATGTTGAGGAGTCTAGAAATGTGATGTGTGTGAATGCCTAGCAAAGGAGCTAAAACCACAATGACAACAATGGGAAGGTAAAAAACCACCAAAAATAGAACCATCTGGTAGCACCCTAGCGATCATACAAGGGGCATTGCTCCAATGCTACAAAAGCTCTTGCAAGTGGGCCACCTCAAGGGCTACCTAATCAACTTGTACTTGAATCTACAACATCACATTATTGCAGATACATGCTTTAGCAAAAAGAGATACAAAAGTATCAATGTGAACATGTAAAAATATAGTCGCATTCCTATCTTTCCAAATAGAAAATAAAATTTCCATCCAGAAAGTATGTCAGAGCTACAAAAAAGGAGTAGGAAATCTAGGAGAGTCACCCAAGAGAACCATATGCCAAGTAAAAAACTCTAGTCTAAAGGGGCTAAAAAATTCATGAATCCACGCCCAATTTGTTGAGCCCTTCTACAAAACCATAAATATGGAGGAAATATTTAGATTGGCCACAAAAAGGATAGCAAGGGTCTAGAATTCCCAAATGATGGAGACTAGACCCTAAATGCAAGCCTTGGAAAAGAATACACCAGGAAAAATGGGCTATTTTGGGCTCTATGATAGTAAACCAAATAGTAGAAAACCTCAATCTCCAAGCTGTGTATGAGGATTGTAAATGCCAATGATGGTTTAACACAGTGACCATTGGCAAATGGGGAGAGAGCCATTGATATCCCTATCGAGGTTGATATTTGGAAAAAGTTGTTTGTGGGTATCATCTCCAGTCTTTCCACCAAGGCCTAATGGGAGAAATACCAATTTTATGCAATAATTACATAATCAAGGCTAATATTACAAGATCAACAGTCTAACAATCTTGGCGAGTCAAGTGGAATTGAACTTGCAAATCCTCACATGCGTGTAAAGACATTGTGAGTTGAGAAAAAAGGTCTCGAGGGGTTTGAAAGCCTCACTTGTGAAAGTGAAGAGCATGGATACCTAGGAGACATGCCAAAGAGATGCCTTGAACTTAGATCAAAGGAGACCACCACAGATTGTGTTGATTAAAAGATAACCCATCACGAAATCCAACACATCCCAACAAAGCCATGGTTTGGCTACTTCCCAGGCATGCTGGAAATGTTTTTGGCAATAAAAGAGCCTTGGATTTGTACTAGCTCCCTCATGAGAAAAAGAGTCTAAAATTCAATCCCCTTCCAAGTTGGACGATGTAAAGGAAACCCAAATAAAATGCAATGTTGAAGGAGAATTTCCCAAGCCTCATTTATGAACACTCGTCAAATCACCCATTTAACACACATGGTGAGGCATTGTTTTTGGGTTGAAATGAGTCCCAAACCTTTGAAGTCTCTGGGAAGACAACAATAATCCCAAGCCACTCTATGAAATCAATGTTTCTATGTGTATGAGGCCCAAATAAAATCATGTAGCTTCTTTTCAAGTTTTTTGTAAGATGATTTTGATGTAGCCCAACACGAGGACTAATAAACCTGAGTAGCTGCAAGGAATTTGGAACAAATTTAAAATTTTCTTACCAAGGAAAGTGAGTTAGTCAACCAATAGGAAAGCTTCTTCTCAATTTTAGAGAGCACAACATTCCAAATCTCAGGTGTTGAGCCATGAAAGGAAAAATGTATTCCCAAAAAGTGGAAGACTTCCCCATCCTGAATCCATTTCCAATCATATTGAAGGATCCATTTTGGCACTGGATTGAATGATTGACACTAGTAGAGGGTTTTGTGCCATTGAATGGAAAATCTTGAGGCCAAACATAAAGTGTCCCTTTGATATCCATTTAATATTCATGGAAACACCCAAGATATAAAATACTGGAGTGCATTCTGGACATTCTCATGATCTTCGATTAGGGTGAGAAAAGAGTCATCTAAAAAAAAACCATTAACAAGATGGCAAGATGACTCTAGGAGGGAAATACCCCTAACCATTCTTGCTGAAATAATAAAGGCCAACAAACAACCAAACCCTTCAACAACGAGGACATATAAGGAAGCAACCAAAGGGTAGCCTTCATGAATAGATCTATGTAGACCAAAGGTATGGGATTTTTTAATGCATCTACAAATAACATTTGAATAGAGTGAAAAAAGAGAGGGCCAAATCCTAAATATTTAAGCATTGCTAAGATGAAGGGTCATTCAATGTGGTCATATGCTTTAGAAAATTTAATCTTAATAAAAATGACATTTTGGTTTGAATACCAAGCCCATTCCATACCCTCCCATACAACTCTAATGTTATCTAGGATAAATCTTGACAAGATAAAACCAGTTTGTTCAGGCTACACAATCTGGGGAAGAATGTGGAAAATTTTAAGCGCAAGAGCCTTGGTAATGATTTTGTAGGAGAATTTAAGAAAGGTGATGGGGCACCAATTACATATATTTCTTGATCACTAGCTTTAGGTATGAATTTTATATTTTCTTTATTAATTTCTTATCCTAATGAGCTAGCTTGAAATGCTTCGAAATAAACATTATGGAGATTGGAATCAACACATGGCCAAAGGGCTTTATAAAATTCACATGGAAAGCCATCAAAACTTGGCTATTTATCATTTTCCATGGAAATAGTGGCTTACTTGAGATCTTCAAGGGTTAATAATTGATCACATAAGGCTTTTTGTGAATCAGACAACCAAGAAGGAACAACCGCAAGGCATTCTTATAAGGTCTGTTGAGTGCCAAGTGAGGGTGCTTTAGCTGAAGTGAAGACCATCTTATAATGATTGACAAAGGCTTGTAAAATATGTTAAATTTTGGTGAGAATTAAATTTCCTTATTTAATTCTTTTAATTCCTGGGGAAGAATGTTGTGGTCGTAAACAAGAGAAAAACTCCTTGCTAGCTTGATCTCCAAATTTTAACTAGTGCATACGTTCTTTTATATGAGAACCTCTAGTAGCATAGTTGTCAACAATTTTCTTAGAAAAAGGTTGAGTTGCCAAACTCTTTGTAGCGGCACATGATTCCTTGGTGGATAGAGCATAAGACCACTGACAAAAGTGGGCTAGTTGTCTCCCATAAAAGTGAAGGAATTTAGTGGTGTGGTGAATATCATTATTCCACCATACAATCCAACTTGTTGGTTGTGTAGGCCTAGGTTCCAAATTCCAATTCTGCTGGACATGGGCCATTGTAAGAGGGTGACTTAGAAAGGATGTGTTGAGAAAAAAATAAGATTGGAAGGGAGGTGGCAAAAAAATATTCCATTCAATTGTAAATTGGATGGGAAAATGGTCTGAAAAAGTGACATCAGATAATGGTAAAACTATAAAAATTTGATCCTTTCCAAACGAGAAAAAAGATTGAGTGGAGATCATGGCACAATCAAGGCATTTAAAGAATCTACTAGAACCTACCCAAAAATTACTCCAAGTATGCCAAATCACATGTGGATGGTGACAGTTGGTATTGGGATAAAAAATACCCAATTTATTACATATGTAAAACCAAACCTCACGTTCACCAGCCGTCCATTGAAAATGTGAAATGCCATCTTTATTAGAGGCCACCCCCACCATATTAAAATCTCTACACATGACCCAGGTGGTAGGTGGTAATGAGTCATCTATCCAACACCAAAGATGAGATCTTTCCACTGCATCATTGGGCATAAACATTGATTATCCCAAAACAATGATTGTCAATTGGCATTAGGACACAAACCAATCTATGCATGGGGTTTATACCATGATCAATAATTTCATCTTTCCACCATGGTGAAAGAAGGGTAACCACCCCTCCATGACCAGCTTCATGATCGAAAGGAAAAACTAGACTATTTGGCCAAATAACACGACATGCTGAAGCAAACAAAAATGCAACAATCTTTACTTCATGAAGGCAAAAAACATCTATTCTAGGAAACTTCTAATGAACATCTCGCACAATATAATTGCATGGGAGGTTTGTTAGACCCTAAAAATTCAATGGGATGAAATTCATTCTAAGGCATCATTCATGTCATCCTCATCCCCAAGAGAGGAGAAACTATTATGTAGGAATTTTGAGTTTTGTCAGAAAATAGGGTAAATATCCCCAAGGATAACTTGTATTTTTCCAAGCACCTCATCTTCTATGCCATCCCTCCCTTGAGGGTTGCATGAATGACTTAAGGAAACCAAAGAACTATAGGCCAATGAAGTCAATTGTGGAGTTTGAATCCCTGATGTGCGAGAAACTAAATCACTTTGAGCTTTCACTTGAGGAAAAGAGGTAGGCAAAGAATTCCCCAGTGGAATAGGGTTTGAAGTCCCCTCTAGAATAGGATTTGAAGTCCCATGTAGAATAGCGTTTGAAACCTCCTTTGTGGGAGAAACACTCTTAGAAACCTTAGATGACATTGTCTCTTAGGGTGGCAAAGCAGAAGAAGAATCCTTCTTTGGATGGAAATCCAGTGTGTTTTCCCTTACAGAGCAAAATTGACCATCTTGCATTTTATTTAGGGGCATTTGGGATCTGAGTAGACACGGTCTCCTTTGGGGGAGACTTGGTTCTTGGAGGCACAAGAGGGAAATCCTTAATCTTATGGTTGAAAAATTAATATCAGAAGCATGTATTGGGAAAATTAAAATACATCATGCACTACAAAAACTATTTCCCACCAACTTGAATCTCAATGTTCTCTTTAAGCTCTTTGGCTAGGTCAATTTCCACATAAACCCTCTTTTGAGGGCAGACATGAAAGAAATGGTTTTTCTCCATATAAACAACTTGACCAAGGGTTTGAGCAATATTTTGCAAGAAAGGCCAACAAGGAAATGGGAGACCGAGAAATTCTATCCAAACTGAGACCTTTATCTTTTTTTCGTCAAAGATAGAAAAGGCTTGTGGCCAGGACTGAAGGACTAGTAGAGAAGAACAGATAAACCAAGGACAATTTTTAGAACACCTTTTGCATGAGAAGGGTTCCCAAAATGGAATAGGAAAAAACTCCTAGTTAAATTTTGAATGCCATCAAGGTGGACCATGAGGCGTCCACACCTTGGCTACCCAGTCCTGTAGTACACTTTCATGAGGGACAACCCAAAAAATACCCTATTAAAGTGAAATTCTCAAGCCAATCACAAGCATTATCAAAATCATAAACTGGTAAAACCTGATGCATGAGCATCTCGGGGCCTTGGCAATCCTGTGTCACCAAAAACATGTTTGAAGTTTTTTGTGTTGCTCGATTCTTGCTTTGACCAAGTTGGTTCAATGTTGCTCGGTTTCCTTTATTCATCGGTGTTGGTAGGTTATCTCTCTGGTGCTCGGTAATTTCCCTGGCACTCGGTGATGCTTGTCTGGCGCTTGATTATCTTTGCTTACCGAGTTGTTTATTTTGGATTTCTATTGAGGCTGACTCTTGCATTTATATTTGGTCATGAATTTAATGATGGTATCTATCATTGGGAAGCACATGGACCAAGATCTAGTCATTCCTTCCCTTGATGGTGGATTTGAAGGCCGACTTGATTCGGTAGCCTCTTGTATAAATGTAGTTGTTTGGTTAGAGTTTAGGGAGTCAATTTTTGAAAGAAAATAGAAGATAGAAGATAGAAGATTAGAGATTGTTGTCAGATCCTCACATGTTAGAGGAATTTTGTACTTGATTGTAATATCTAGCCTAAATCAGGAAGGCCTTACATCTCGGCATGTATGAATCAAATTGAAGATAATATATGAAATTTTTTGCATTCTCCCTCTCATTTTGTGTGTTGTTGCTTCTGCATGTGATCTCTGCAAGGTGGATCTGGTTAGGGTGTGCCTTTGGCCCCTCTCCCTATCCTCCCTTTGCATTAGGTGGTATTAGAGCGACGTGAGATCTGGATCTAGGTTTGCAAATCTAGGTTTGAGGGTTCCTTCTTGTCAAAGCCTAGTTGAATTGTTATGGGGTAGAAAATTGTGATCTAACTTGCAATTGCAGAGGGTTTCAAGATGGTTCATGGAAGGTGAGATGCGGATCCAGGATTGGTAGACATGTTGAGACAACTTTCTGCTAGATTAGAAGTTGTTGAAATGACCCAGAGAAGAGGAAGACATCTTGAAGATGTTAGTGATGATGAAATTGAGGAAGAACAAGGTGATGTAGAACTTGCATCGGCGATGGATCAAGGTGAGGAAAGATTGTTGAAGGCTTTGAAAAATTTGAATTCTACACCACACTTTAATCCTCTTGAGTATAGTGGAAAATTGGATTCTGATGAATTGGTGGACTGGATCACCAAGATGGAAAAGTACTTTGAATATGAGAATGTACCTAAGGAAAAGAAGGGTGAAAATTGCAAGCACAAAGTTGAAAAGTCATGCATCCTTGTGGTGGGAACATTTGCAGTTAGACAAAAAGAGGAAAGGAAAAGAAAAAATCAAGGTATGGAATAAGATGGTGAATATATTGAAAGGAAAGTTCTAGCCTTGTGATTATTAGATTAACTTAGTTAGGCGAATGCAAAGTTTGAGGCAGAAAGACAGATTGGTAAAAGAATATACTGAGGAATTCTATAGATTGGACATCAGATCTAGACATGATGAAGATGATGTGGAAATAATTGTTAGATACCTGAATGGTTTGAGAGTTTCCATCCAAGAAGAAATTAGTTTGGTCAAATTGGAGAGCATTGAAGAGGCTTATCAATTTGCATTGAAAGCTGAGGAGAAATTGAACAAGAGACATGAGAAAAGACAAAGAGGTAGAGGTGGTAGATTCCCTAGAGGAAGAGGTAGATCTCATGGTGAAAACAGTAGATCTAAACCTAAAAAGATAACTCTGGATAAAGGCAAGATCGAGTGGAAAGGTGAAAGTTCATCTAGAGGTAGAGACAGTAACTACCGAGGTGGTTATAACAAAGGTGGTTTCTGAGGAACTTGTTAAAATTATGGAGAAGAAGGACATAGATCATTTTAGTGTACACATACAAGTAAGAAGGTCGGTAACAATAGGAATGCTTTGGTGCAAGAAGAATCACTGAATGAACCTGATAACGAAAATAACTTGATGGTAAGGAGAGCACATTGGAGTGAAATTAATAAGGAAGATCCAGTAAGGAAAAGTTTGTTCAAAACTAGATGTAGAGTTTCTGATGAAGTTTGGAAGGTAATCATTGATAATGGTAGCTCAGAGAATCTAGCATATGAGGAAATGGTCATAAAGTTGCAGTTGAAAAGGTTAGAACATTCGAAGCCCTATCAGATTTCATGGATCAAAGATGAGCATACACTCTTGGTAAGTGAACAATGTTATGTGAATTTGAAAATTGGAAAGTACTATGATAAGGTGTTATGTGATATCATGCCTATGGATTGTTGTCATATTTTGTTGGGTAGACCTTGGCAATATGATAGACATGCTATATATGATGGGAGATTGCATAAATATACTATTTGGGCTAATGGAAGAAGACAAATCTTATTACCTTTGATGGAAGAACTTGTTAGTAATGTTTGCACATCTGTGAAAGTTTGCTTGATGAAAGGAAGAAAGTTTGTTAAGGATTTGAAGAAGAATGATGTATGTTTTGTTGTGATTCCTAACAAACTGAGTAAGAAAATAGAGGATAGTATACTAGGAGATTGATAAGTTACTCACTGAGTACAGTAAAATTATTTTTGATAATGTACCCAATGGTTTTCCACTGAAGAGAAGCATTGATCATTGCATGGGTTTAATCCCTGGAGCTAGTTTACCAAATAAGGCATCACATCAGTTGACACCTATCGAGAATCAGGAATTGAACCGATAGATTCAAGAATTGTTGCAGAAAGGTTTGATTAGAGAAAGTTTGAGTCCTTGTGGAGCACCTACTGTATTGACACCTAAGAAGAATGGAGAATGGAGAATGTGTACTGATTCCAGAGCAATTAACAAGATAACAGTGAAATATAAGTTTCCATTTACCGAGAATGAATGACATAATGGATAGTTTGATTGGAGCAAAGTATTTTACGAAAATTGATTTAAAAAGTGGGTATCATCAGATCAAAACCATAGAAGGTGATGAATGGAAGACTGCTTTTAAGACAAAGAAGGTTTGTATGAGTGGTTGGTTATGCCTTTTGGTTTAACTAATGCATCGAGTACTTTTATGAGGTTGATGAATAAAGTTTTGAAGAAATTCTTGGGTAAGTTTGTGATTGTATATCTTGATGATATTCTGATATTCAGTAAGACTAGAGAAGAACATTTGTTACATGTTAAACAAGTATTACATAGATTGAAAGGGGAAAAGTTGTTGATTAACCTAAAAAAGTGTTCATTCATGAAAGAGGAGATTGTGTATTTGGGATTTGTGATTTCAACTGATGGTTTGAAAATGGACCTTGAAAAGTTTGAAGCTATTTTGAATTGGCCTACACCTGAGAATGCTACTGAGGTAAGATCATTTCATGGTTTAGCAAGTTTTTACCGAAAGTTCATTAGGAATTCCAGTTAAATTTGTAATGCTATGACTGAGACTATGATAGGAGATAAAAGAGAATTCAAGTGGACCCATGGAGTTGATAAAAGTTTTGAGACTTTGAAGTAGAAGGTTGTTGAATTGCTTGTTTTGGCATTGCCTGATTTTTATAAGGTATTTCAAGTGGAATGTGATGCAAGTGGAAGTGCAATAGGAGCTATATTGAGTCAAGAAGGTAAACCTGTTGCTTTCTTTAGTGAAAAGTTGAATGATGCAAAAAGGAAGTATTCTGTGTATGATCAAGAATTTTATATTATTGTTCAAGCACTAAAGAAATGGAGACATTATTTGATACCGAGTGAATTTGTGTTGTATACCGATCATAAGGATTTACATTATTTGGGTAGTTAGAATAAGTTGAATCAGAGACATGAAATGGGTTGAGTATTTGTAGAGCTATAAATTTATGATAAAGCATAAGAGTGGAGTCACTAACCAAGTTGTTGATGCATTGAGTAGAAGAAGATATTTGATGACCGAGATGAAAATTGAAGTTCTTGGCTTTGATGACATGAGAGATTCTTATGAATTTGATCCTGATTTTTCTGAGTTGTGGAGAAAGTGTAGAACACCTATTCAAGATCAATTGAGTACTAAATGAGAAGAATATTTTATTCAAGAAGGTATGTTGTTTAAAGGTATTCAGTTGTGTATACCAAGAGGAGCAATGATAACTAATTTGATAAAAGAGAAACATAGTAGTGGTTTGGCTGGACATTTTGGTGTTGATAAGACATTGAATTTTCTTAAGGAGAAATACTTTTGGCCACAGTTGTATAAAGATGTTCAAAAATTTGTGAAAAGTTGTGGAATTTGTCAAGTTGCAAAAGGAGCAAGTCAGAATACTAGATTGTATACACCGATTTCTGTTCTTGAGAAACTTTGGATTGACATCAGTATGGATTTTGTTCTTGGCTTACTGAAGACAGTAAGAGGTAATGATTCTTTTTTTGTTGTTGTGGATAGATTTTCTAAAATGACACATTTTATACCTTGTAGAAAGACATCAGATGCAATACATATAGAAAATCTTTTCTTTAAGGAAATTTTCAGATTGCATGGATTACCGAGGAGTATTATCTCTAACTGAGACAATAAATTTGTTGGATACTTTTGGAAGACCCTTTGGAGAAAGTTTGGTACCGAGTTGAAATATAGTTCTACATTTCACCCACAAACCGATGGATAGACAAAAGTTGTGAATAGAAGTTTGGGAAATCTTTTGAGATGTTTAGTTGGTAACATGTAATGCCCCGCTAGGGAACCTAGGAGAACTTAACCTAAACATGCATCTAAGTTTGAAAAAGTTAACATACAATATAAACATCAATGCGGAAGCAATTACCATTTACTCACATTAATACAATAACCAACACATGTTACAACTCTCAAGGGTTCCTCGACGAAGATTATGTTTACATTAATTAATTAAATAGATTAGGTACAATTTACAAAACTCATATAAACAAATGAAGGATAAAAGCAACATCACATAGAAGATAACATAGATACAACTGATACCATAAGGTATCCATAATAACCTACATCGACTGCACATGTCGCAGGGTATGTAATACAATAACCGAAAAGAAGTACAATATGATAACTTTGAAAAACTGATACAAGGATACATGATCATGAAGAATAATAATAATAAGAAGAGATAAGAACATAACTCCAACAATGAAGATCAAGAAGGAACAACTGCTATAGGGATAATCCAGCACTGGTACATGAATGTCAGAATCTCAAATGGTAAAAGAATCACTACCACCCGACCTCGTGAACCTAAATGGTCCACTCCCACCATGCTGAGGAGATAACAATAGATCCCACTTGGATAAAAAACATCAAACAGATCAAGCTAAGGAAAGGATCTTGAAAGCTCTCTACTCAAGGTATACAGAAATAGTGCAAGATAAGACTCATTAATCTAGAGGCATCCGAAACATGAAGAATAACTATGGAGGAGATTTAGGCTACATACTATGGGAGTGTCATCACATGGACGACTACTTGAGTTACCCTGGATTAGTCTCTCTGGACCCCAAACCCTCAAACATTTATCAGGTTGAGTTACCCTGGATTGGCCACTTTGGACCCCGGACCCTCAACATAATCCATGTGAAACCAGAATATCAATCTTGTATTTTAATTTTATACCCCAAGTTTTATTATTAGGTTATCACTTATTAAATCAACTTACGATAGGTTACCCTGGTACTGGCCCCTTTTGATCTCTGGACCCCTATGTAAGCCACTCCCCTAAGATGCACCTACTTAGCCTCTCCTAGGCTCACAAATCTCACACAAATCATAAAAAGATAACAATGTCCCTCAGGACTATTCCACAAAATAACAGGAACATATTGGTTCTCACATAACCATGATATCACAAAACACTCTCAAAGTGTTCACAAAAGAATATACACATGATCTCATGGATCAGACATAAACAGTCAATACCATATTCTCCTCTATAGAATATGAAGCAAAACTCAATACAACATGTGCCCAAATGGTTAAATCAGGTGATGATTGGAATACACACACACACATCAAACATAATGCAGAAAACATGCACCACTAACACACACTCGACCTCTATTTTTCTCCTAGGTCATCTAGTGCTCGATAACACAATAAGCAAAAGAAAACACATCAGGAACGAAGAAAACAACACTCACATCATAGAGATCTGAAATTGAACTATAAGTATTTAACTTCCATAAACATCATAGTTGAATCCAAGCATATACACAATGAAACCCACAAGGAAAATCTGGAATATAATCATCACAGTAATATCATAAACAGAGAATATTCCCTATTATTGTCCTATGGATTCGACAGAATTAAAAAACTCAATTTTAGTGTAAAACTAAACATTTGTTAAGTTCATTTTGCCAATATGAATCATAATATGTCTAATAGGATTCAAAATTCAAAATTTAGAAATATAATATTATAGGAACATAAGCATACGAAAACTATATGCTAAGTCTTATCTAAATAAACTAAGTATCGACCAAGATCACTAAATGTTTATTACATTCAACCAAATCATATAGTTCTAATCTAATTTTAGATTTATATAAAATCTAAATTATGAATTTCAATTCAAATAACTCAATTAATAATCTTTTTTTTACTAAATTAGATAACAAAATGACTATATAAACTAAAGTATTCAAAAATAAATTACGCATTAAATCAATTTACAAATTCAAGTTTCATTATATATAAATTAAATTATAAATTAAATATAATACATTTTACATGAATTATACAAAACTAACTTATAAATAACATTAATTATAATCTAAATAAAATATAGAATAAACTAACTTAAAAATTTAACTTAATTTATAAACCAAAAAACAAAAATAATTAGTAAAAATAAAATTTAATAATTTTTTTTAAAAAAACAAGAGGGGAACGTGGCGGTCCCCATTGCCCCCCCTTCCTTTCCCGAATGTCGAGCTCTGCTAGTGCACCAGGGCCGGTACTGCCTTCGACAGTACTTCCCTGCACACAGCAGAGACAGCTCTGCCGTGTGCAGTACCCCTTGCCGGCAGTAATATAGGTGGGGGTTGGGGGGTGTGGTGGCCCCCACCCCCATAAAACTTTATAATTTTTTTGTTAAATTAAAAATATGCAATATAAATAAAAACAACTCAATTGCTATTTTATTTCTTAGCATATAATATTTATATATATATTTTTAAGCAAATTTAATATTTCTGAAAATGGAAATAACATACATGTGTACATTTTTTCCCAGAAAAAGAAATATGACTAATTTTCAAAATCTCATAGCTATTTTGTGTTTTCCTTAAACTGTCTTTTTCCTCAAGTAAATTCCATATGCTATTATTTTAACTATGCATAAATTTGTCTCCAACATACTAATGCATTTTTTTTTTGTCTTTACCAGCAATTTAATTGACTGTATTTCTAAAACAAAGAATAGTAATTTTACTCCAGAACCAATAATTTTTACCCAAAATTGATTTTCCTTTCAATATGATTTATTTTCTCTCCAATATATGGTTCTACTATAGTCTAGGTTTAATTTTTCATTTTACAAGCAAACTACAGACAAACTTTTGATAAAATTTTGCCAGCATAACGATACAATGCCAAATCATCATAAAAATATAAAATAATAGATCTAGGGTTTCTCAAATACCCAAAACAAAAAATTTCATACAGATTTAATGAAAAGAATCCTGATCTATTCAAACATAGAATTTTGCCAAACAAAATAACAGAGGGTACACAACAAGAATTCTAGATCCTACCTTAGATCTAATGCTAGAAATTGTAATGAAACCCCTGTTGTAGATCTGAGAGTGAGATTTCTTCCAAATTCAATCTTGTCTGCATATTTGAAAACTATGATGAAAGTAGGAACC
Organism: Chamaecyparis obtusa; assembly: GCA_027943335.1. Taxonomy (NCBI): domain Eukaryota; kingdom Viridiplantae; phylum Streptophyta; class Pinopsida; order Cupressales; family Cupressaceae; genus Chamaecyparis; species Chamaecyparis obtusa. Next base: position 2,597,787 of record BSBK01002760.1, read on the forward strand.
AGATCCAGATGCACAATCAAGCCCCAAATCAACAAGCAGCCACAACAAACCAAGAATCCTCAAAAACTCAAGCACACAAGCTCCACAAAAATCCTCCTCCAAAACCTTCTTAATCCCAAATGAATGCAAATTCCCCCTATTAGGGATTCAACTCCACCTTTCATGCAAACCCTAGATGACTCATTAGACAACTCCTATTCAAACTCCCACTCTTAAGTTGAAAGAAAATACTAATTACTAATTAAAAATACATATTTTATGCACAACTCAACTTAGTCTCCTAAATACAAGTTGTTACCTTTTTGAAAACAAATCACTTTCAAACTTAAATAAAACACATGTAAATATAATAATTTCTCATTAAATAATTTAATATTCAAAACACCATTAAATCATGCAATTTAATTATTTAATATCTAATGGACATTAGTAATCCTATTTTCACACAATTAATTAATTAAAACCAAATATCCTAATATTTGATTTTTAATTAATTAATAATCATACAAAAACATAAGAATTAAATTTAATATTATTTTCCAACTATAATATTAATTTTCATGACTATACAAAATCACATACTCAAAAAGCAATAAAACAAGATCATCATAATAGAACAACCAAGCTCAAGGAAGGGATCTACGAACTTTGTCAACCTGACAAATTTGGATAGGGTAGGCAGACTAATACTTGTCCAATCCTAGGACAATTGGGCTTAGGTTGGGATTTTGGATTTGTATATTATCTCCCCTCTCTTACCATTTGAGATATTGCGATAGGGCACGCTCATCTTGACAATTTAGGGAAGTCGATGCCCGGTACTTGCAAACTTGCATACAAAACCCACATGTACATATATATAAATATTTAACAGATAATGACGGGGATTGACCGATCATGTGGATCTCGCAAGTAAGTAACTATGACTCCGTCTCTCAACCACATCAGGCACGTCATTCAGAAATATAAAACAAACACATCAACCATACACATGCAAGTATGGGGTCAGTAAAATCATACACATCAATGATTTCCTAATATATAATCCATCATTCTAAAATAATCATAACATTTAATAAAATTGGACTAGGGGCGGGGTACTACAAGACACACCGAGTAATTGGGATTTAGTGTTGGCACAAGTAGAGTTTGCATACAATAATTCAGTGAATAAGAGTACTAGAAATACACCTTTTGAGATTGTAAATGGCATACAACCGAGAGGTATATCAGATTTGAGGGACATTGTTGATGAAAGAAAGAGAAGTGCTGAAGGAGTAAAATTTGCTGAGTACATGAAGACATTGCATGAAGATGTGAAATATAAGCTGGAGAAAAGTAATAAAAAATACAAAGATAGAGTTGATAGATCAAGAAGACATAAGACTTTTGCAGTCGGTGATGAGGTAATGGTTCATTTGAAGAAAGGCAGATTTCCTATTGGAACATATGGGAAGCTGAAAATGAAGAAGTTTGGCCCTTGCAAGATTTTGAAAAAATTTGACAGTGGAAATGCATATGAGATTGAGTTACCTGAGGATATGGATATATCACCTATATGAACAACATTATTGATTTGTATGAGTATCATGAGTCGGATGAAGAAATGACAGTACTGAATGATTATCCTAAGAAACAGACAGAAGAAGTTGAGCATATTTTGGAGAAAAGAATTGGTAGAAGTACAAGAGGAAAATAGTATATGGAATATCTGGTAAAGTGGAAGAATAGACCGATTAAAGACAATTCATGGATTTTACAATCTAAGTTGGATGCAGCTCGGATCATACCTGTTTCATGATTCGGAGAATCATTTCAAATAACCCTAGGTGTTTGATGCAGGAGCATCTCGGGGCCTTGGCAATCCTGTGTCACCAAAAACATGTTTGAAGTTTTTTGTGTTGCTCGGTTTCCTTTGTTCATTGGTGTTGGTCGGTTATCTCTCTGGCGCTTGATAATTTCCTTGGCGCTCGGTGATGCTTGTTTGGCGCTCGGTTATCTTTGCTTACTGAGTTGTTTATTTTGATTTTCTATTGAGGCCAACTCTTGCATTTATATTTGGTCATGGATTTAATGATGGTATCTATCATTGGGAAGCGTGTGGACCTAGATTTGGTCATTCCTTTCGTTGATGGTGGATCTGAAGGCCGACTTGATTCAGTAGCCTCTTGTATAAATGTAGTTGTTTGGTTAGAGTTTAGGGAGTTAGTTTTTGGATAGAAGATAGAAGATTAGAGATTGTTGGCAGATCCTCGCATGTTGGAGGACTTTTGTACTTGATTATAATATCTGGTCTAAATGGGGAAGGCCTTACAACCTGACATGTATGAATCAAATTGAAGATAATATATGAAAGTTTTTGCATTCTCTCTCTCATTTTGTGTGTTGTTACTTCCGCATGTGATCTCTGCAAGGTGGATCTAGTTAGGGTGTGCCTTTGGCCCCTCTCCCCATCCTCCCTTTGCATCAAAACCACATCAGGGGTAGCAAAATTCTTACCTTGTGGAATACTCTCAATATAAACTTGTGTGGTTGTTTGCTTGGTGGAGGCATGCTTTCCCAAAGCCAAAACTCTTGCCAAAATAAACTAGTGCACTAAAGCTAGCCAAAGTCATTAAAACACCCTGAGAATTCCCACAATAAATGCAGTTTGAAACAATTAGAGAGAAGATTGTATGATAACCCTAACAAGAGAGCCTAGTAGAGAGTGTTCATAGACTACCATAGAGAAAACTATATGTGTGATGAAGTTACTCACCTACATGAAATTAAGATCTACTAACATCAATTTAATCAAATACAATGCAAATTTAACTAAAATTGAAATTATGATCTATATTATCCCATGGATCTCTAGAAAGAAGTGGTAAGTGAAGCTCTCAGCTACAATCCTCACTAGTGACACCTCTAAAATGAGAAATGATGCTACTACTATGCTTATGCTATGCTTCTATGATGATTCTAGCTCAAGAATGATGAAATTATGATACTAAATGCTTAAGAATGCTCAAATTGCTCTTGGAAATGATCTCAATTGCCTATAGTAACAATACTATGCAAATGAAATTCCAAGATGGAAATGCTCTCCAAAATGCCTCATACTTATAGTAATTTCCCAAAGGTAGGGGGTAGAGTGAAGTAATCATGGTTATCCCTTGGTTGAGTCAAAAACTTTGCTTTGTTCATAAATGGGGGGACAAGGAGGGGACAACCCTTTAAATGGTCTCAAAGCTTTGGACAATTTAAATGTTTTGAGTGATTTATGTCCTTTTGTTCTCAATTCTCATTGGTTGATCACTTTGTTGAAAGAAAATAGGATTTATTAATTCAATTAATTAATTAAATTTAGCCATGGAAGGGTAATAGGTTCATTTTGATTTTTGATTAAATGACTATACAATTAATTGATTAAAATCAATTATATATTGTTTTTTGTCCTTTTTAAGCTTCAATTTAATCATTTAACATCATTATTTAATAATTCCTTTGCTTTAATTGATTTTGCTCAACTTTATTTAATTATGTCCATTTTATTTATTTTTGATCCATTTTGATGATTTAATGCATTTTTATTAATTTTTGAGCCATTTATTGATTTATTGCATTTTGAAAAGCACTTATCCAATTTTGCGTGTCTACAAATGCCCCTCTTTGAATCAATGCACGAAGAACATTGATTCAAAGATTCCTTTGAGTCCTGATTGTTGATTCCTGATTGTTGGTTCCTGATGTGATTGATTGCTAATTCTTGATACAAAAAAATTTATGATGCCCCACTGACTTCATGATGTTTGATTACAACTTTGATTTGATACCCTAATGCCCCCTCAGAAATTAAAACAAATTGATAGTTTGATAGAAGAATTTTGATTTGATGTTTGGATTGATTGAGTTGCATTGAATATGTTTTCATTTCTGAAAAATATTGTTGATAAGTTATGATTCACAAATTGTACATCCAAGATAGATAGGTCTGTTGTAGTTAAGCAAAACAAGTGATTATGATAATAGGATAATGATACCAATGAATGTGATTTGTCAATCTGATAGGATAGTAAAACTGATAGGATAAATCAATCAGTGTGAAAATTGATATGATTTGATATTGTTGCTTCGTTCTCAGGACACAGAGAAACGAACGATGGTACTGGGTGTGATTGCTGGATACTTTTGATAGAATTGATTGACGTAAGATGATTCACTGATATAGAATACTGATATGATTCCCTTAATTTGCAAAACAAGCACATTTCCGTAAGTTATACATATGATCCCTAGCTTCTTGGATATTAGATTTATGGATCTTCCTTCTTGTTGATTTTGTATCATGTTGATGTTTTATTGATCAGGACTTGGATGTATCATTTTGTCATTGACATTGTATCTTGATATACTGATTGTTGGATCTTTGATGTTATAGACACTTTATTATGATGATATGAAATTTTCCTTGATTTCCCCCTTTTCCCTTGGAAAATTAACTACAAATCATGCACTTAATCTAACATGAAAATGCAATTAATCTAACATGATAATGCAATGCAATCTAACATGATAATGCAATGCAATCTAACATGATAATGCAATGCAATGCAACTAAGTGTCACCAGCTTTTAGAAAATAAATGCCCTGAGGATAAATTTTCATCATTGAGCATTTTGGGACTGGAAAGCAAGTACAACCATCACTGACCACATCATGATGATATGAATACCGCTTTTTATCGCATTTGGTAACCTCCTTTTTGAACCTAGTACAACCCTCACTAGTTGGATGACCAAACTATGGGAGTATGAATACCCTTTTCAACGGATTCAATGTTGCAATTGGATTTTGGTAAACAAACAAAGGTCAACCTTCCACCCTATATGAAAGTCCTCAATGGTTCTTTGGTGACCATGTCATTAGATGAATTCACATAAGTTGTTGGATCTCCCTCAAGATAGTCACTCAAAGACAAGAAAAATATCATGTCTTCATCATCGCCAATCTAGTCGAAACATCATCGATTAGGTAAAAAGATGTGATAAAAATCAATTCAATATAGATTATCATAAGAAAGCTTCAAGTGTTTTGCAATGTTTCATGATTTTCAAAAAGGTATTTTCAAGCATTCTGATCTTTAAGGTGTTTTTGTCAATTTTTAATCCCGAATAATAAAGTCAATGAAGGCTCGAGGATCATGTTGTAGGATCAAATACTTAGGCTTTTTGAACAATGATATCTATCAAAGGTTCAATGAACTTTCCACTTGTCTGAAACTCTGATAAATCTCTCTCTGATATGATTGATTGTAGCACTATTGAATCCGCTTGTGTTTTAATGCGTTGCTTCATGTGAATTGATGCCTCTCTATTGAAATCCGTTGATTAAGATCAAATGCCCCTGATTGGATAGGAAAAATGTTGGACTTGGGCAAACTTCCATAATATTACAAAAGCTCAGCTTTATGCAATATGTAGCTCAAAGCACTTTATGCTTTCCTTTTTACCAGCTCTCAAACAAGATCACATTGGTTTTCCCCCAATGTCTAGCAAGATATAGGACATGAATGATGGATTTGCAAGTTGATGGATTAGAGATGGAAAGGCCATGATGGATGAAGCAATGCGAATGTGACCCATAGGACCATCTCCTCAAGATTACCCAAGCTAAGGAAAAATGATATAGCAATGTGAATCATGTTTTTGGATAAGCCATGGAAGTCAATGATGTAGTGTTAGATAGCATATAGGATAACAATCTGGTATCATGAAAATGAGGGATCCAAAAGAAGTGGACATGTCAAGAAGTTTTTGATAACAAATTTTTTACTTTAAGTTCTTCATTCCTATCAAGACCAAGGGGTCAATTTGGATAAGATGTGGATAAGATAACACAATCAGGATAAAGGGGTGATGGAGTCTATGAAGGGATGTTTTGGGATAAGCAAGATCATGATAGGATAATATGGATGCAACAAGTACATAAGTTGATGGAAAGGATAACAAATGTCAAGATACTTAATGCTCATGGATGTGTTCAACCTTGTCAAGATTAAAGGTGAGAGGAAATATGGATGAAACTTGCCCCCAAGTGTGGAGTGCAAGAAGGAAGAATTACGCATGACGCCTGTTTGTCAGGTTTTCATCATGGTATATAGATTTATTTCTCTTTACTTTTGCTACCAAGGTGCCTATTGCTAGGTTTTCACCAAGGCACTTTTTCTCTTTTTTTCTTTTCTCTTTTTTTTTTTTTCTCTTTTTTTTTCTCTTTTTTTTTTTTCTCTTTTTCAATATTTTCCCAACATTGGGATCTTTGGACAATGCTCCTCTGAAAGATATGCTATAATAAACCATGGGTATGACTAGGATGCTCAAAGATATTGATAAGAGAGATGGAAGTACGGAAAGTATGCATTGGAAAATGAATGTGAGGATAAGAAGAAGGTATGTTGTATATGAAAATGTTGGCAAGATCAACTTTGACACACACTTTGAAGAGTGGTGGAATGATGGAGGAACGATAGATGAAGGAGGTAAGGATCTTTTTGAGGTAGCGGATTTTGGGATGTAGGAAGATGAAGGATGTTTGGAAGGAGATGGAGTGGAAGCCTTTGGAAACTTGAATGTCAATTTTGATTTTTCTTTTGTGTGCAAGTCTTTCAAAAGTGACTTGGGAATCCACATATTCTTTGATTTTTCTTCCTTTTGTGATGCTTTTGAATGCACTTCTTCAATGAGGGATTGAGGAACCCACATTTTATTTTTTTCTTTTTTCTTTGTGGACCTTTGCGGCCTTTTGGATATTTCATTTTTCTTTTCATTCACATGTCGATTAGATGGGACATTGTGATTTTTATACCCATATGGATTCTTGGATTTATGATTTTTATGTTGCACATCAACATTGCTTCCAAAAGACTTAGGAATTGTGGATGAACGGGAGCAACATGGAGGGTTCATATGGATTGGTGTTTGGACATTCTTCAAGTATGTGTGCCTTCGTTGATCTTGATACATGGTAGGGTAAGTGAATGGATAGCTAGGGATGATAGGAATAGATGATGGAGGAATATATGGACCTAATATGGATGGAAGGAATGAAGACTTTTGTTTTGGGACATAGGAACCCAAAATGGATTTGGAGGATAGTGACGACATATGGTTGCATTTGAATGGAGGGATATACGGTATGAAAGGGATATCAATATCTTTGGAAGGAGTTGCATTGCCAAGGTTCTCATCTTTAAGATTTATCTTTATACTAATAGGCTCATGAGTATCTTTGATAGGATCAACTGAAGCTCGAAGGGATTTATTATCATGCAAAGGATTTGGAAGAATGATGGTTTCTTGCGATGAACATGGAGGAATATGACAAGGAAATGATGGGACACTTCGATCTTGACAAGGATCTTCAAATGGTTTAGAAAGAGTATTTTGCTCTTGATTTTCAATATGCTCATTAGAAATTGTGGAAGGGATATCTTGATCTTGCTTGGGAAGTGGAGAAAATATGGAACTTGAAAGGGTACATTGTTCTTGGAATGAAAGGATATCATCTTGAAAGACATGAAAGGATGCAAGGGGATCATCACAAGGTTCTATGGATATGGAACCTTCATCAAATATGGGAGGGGATTGTATATAATCTTGATCTTGATCTTTATCAACATTTGTTTCTTTTCTCTTTGGATTATCCTCTTGACATGGAGCCACTTCTAAGGACAAGGTAGATGTTTGGATATGTGTGGGGGTTGTTTGGAAGAATGGTGTAGGATCCTCTTGAATGGGTATAATAGGCATTGAAGCACATGAAGCTTTGAGGTCCAAGATCTTTGAAGCATGGAAACAATCTGCAGCAAGATATAAACTAGCTTGGGTTTCTTTTAAAGGTAGCCCTTGAGGGTAAACATAGTCAACTTGAAAAGTGTCATTATTAGGCTCACTCTTTGATGGAGAAATTTTGGATAGTTCTGAGTCTTTGTGAGATGACCGAAAGATGAAAGGATTACTCTTGCTATATGGAGAATCTTTGCTAGACAGAGGTTCGTGAGATGGACGAAGGATGAATGGATTACTCTTGCTATATGGAGGTTTATGCATTAGATCTTTCTTGAGAGTGGTACCTTTCTCTTCATACTCTTTATTATCTTGATCACAATTAGATTTATCATGAAATTTCCTTTGATCCAAGATAAGTTTGTTTCTCTTAAACACTTCTTTTTGTGAGGAGGATGAAGATACAGATGGCTCATCATTATAAAGAAAAGGACACCTTGATCTTAATGATGGCTTTTTAGATGATGTCTCTTTTTATTTTTCCTCATTTTCCCACAAGGTTGATGTATCAAAATTATGAGGAAACTTAGCTCCTGATTGAGCTAACTTCATGAAGTATGCTTCTTTATCCATCTTCAAAATTAATTGCACTATTTCCACAAATATGGGATCTTGGATTGCTTCTGAAACTTCTTCTTCAGATATCTCATCATTTTGATTCCAATGTAGATTCTGATATGAGGAAAATGAAGATATGGATGGCCTATCATTATAAAGAAAAGGACACATTGATCTTAATGATGGCCTTTTAGATGACGTCTATTTTTGTTTTTCCTCATTTTCCCACAAGGTTGATGTGTCAAAATCATGAGGAAGCTTAACTCCTGCTTGAGCTAACTTTATGAAATATGCCTCCTTATCCCTCTCCAAAACTAATTTCATTATCTCCATAAACATGGGATCTTGGATTGCTTCTGAAACTTCTTCTTTAGATACTTCATCATTTTGATTCCTATGGAGATCTTGATCTTGACTTTGATAATTATGCTCTATAATAGGTTTGATTTGTTTCTCAAATAGACTCATCATTATAAATGTTTTTCAAGGATATGATCTATTTGTTGCACTGATAAAGAATATCTCCAAAAAAGGTATCCAAAAGTGATTTCAAAATTTTTCAAAACCCTTGGGAAATACTCTCTATTTGCCCTTTTGTGTTTCTGGGCATCACTGGCTTGAGTGTACGCATGACCAAAACTTCTATACGCATGCACTGGTTTGTTGTTAGGCGACACACTGTAGGTTACCAGGCGAGACTTTGTTAATGCCAGGCGGGTTTCCAATTTTTTCAGGCGTGTTTGAAATTTTTCTAAGTGTCACTTTAGTATGTCTACATGTGTTTAAACAAGTCACAAGCGTGACTAAACCTTTGATAGGCGAGTGTGTTTTGTGCACAGGCGGCCCTTCTCTGACCAGGGTATAGGATTTTGAATTTTTAAAATGTGTAAGATCAGTCTTTGGAAATTTATGTGTTTGAAAATAGAAAAAAAAGTGCAACACACACATCACTTTGTCATCATGTCCCTAAAAACACTCTAATGTGTATGTTCTCCAATGTTTTTCACAAGTATATCACAATAAAGAATTCCAAACAGCCTACCTAAAGTCAATTTTGGCTTGTAAACATGGCTCTACAAGGTGGCTTTGGTATTTTACCCAGGTTTTATCAAGGATTCCGTTCAAAATGTGTCTTAAATCTTCATCCCCCAAGTATGTTAAGGGGTTTCCCGCACGCACCGAAGTACGATTTCGCACAATCTGTTAGGACTACTAGAGGAAATTCGAAAAAATTAAGACCCTTTTGTCATGTACCCCATTAAGGATACACACATTTTATTTTATAGTGGGTTGGATCCCCGCGGCAAAAAGCAAGCGTGTCCCACTTTGGGCTGTCCCTCTCACCGGCCTTGCTAAGGCAAACTCGGGAGGCGAGCCCACTAAATCTCTAGCATGTTCATGGAAAGCAAGAAATGAACTTAGTAGGAGAAGTTTGGGAGTTTGATTCACTTAAAAAGTGAAGAGCATATCCCTATTGCCTTTCTTTGTTCCAATCACTCAAACACAATATAGTTCTTTCCCAATCTCTTAACAAGGAGATTCTTAAAATGGAAGTGTTTGGTTCGTTTCCCGTTTTTAATTAAGCTATGTTTGAAATTGAATGCCACAATCTAATCAAGTGCAAGCTTGAATAGAGAAATACCTTTCCTTGTAGCTAGCATAAAGCTAGGGGCATTTTTGAAAGGTTTTTGACATTCTTTTACTCACCTTGGCAATAGATCCTTTCTATGTGCTTGTACTCCAACAAGTTAGTCAACACTAACAATCAAAGTGAGGGGGAACCAAAATCGAATTGAAAAAGCCAAGATTTATGCATGAACTTTAGACATCTTATTTGCAAATTTTTGGAAGGAAAGCTTGATCTAAGGCTCAAAAATCCAATTCAAAGAGACAAACTTCTTTTTGTATGCTTCAAGAATTGTAAGGTAGTGTTGAAATACCTGATTTTCTTCGTCTTGTGTTGTTGCAAGAACAACCTTGATGTGCTCAAAATTTTCCTTTTTAATCTTCTTTGCTATAGCCTTTCCTTCTTTGTTAAATCTGCTTTCTGGCTTCTGTACTTTCTTGTGGTTGCTCATTGACTATCAAATCATATAAACAAAAAGTTAGACAAATGATTTAATCAATTTAATAGTAAAAAAAAGGCAATAGATAGCAGGTGACATTGTCCAGCTAATACGTGTGACTGAAATGTTTTTACGCGTGACTGAAATGCTTGTACGCGTGACTAAAATTTTTTTATGCATGACTGAAATGCTTTTACGTGTGACTGAAATGCTTGTACGCGTGACTAAAATTCTTGTACGCGTGACTGAAATGCTTGTACGCGTGACTGAAATGCTTGTACACGTGACTAAAATGCTTTTATGTGTGATTGAAATGCTTGTATGTGTGACTGAAATGCTTTTACGTGTGACTGAAATGCTTGTATGCATGACTGTTTCGATAAATTGTGTAGCAAAGGCTGATGACAGGCGACAACAGATTGCAGCTATGTGACACTTCTTAACTTGCACGCGTGACTTTTCTAGGCAAAGGCAAGATAACTTTATCTCACAGGCATCAAGACAGAGATCATAAGTGGCAGTAAATCTCCTGTAAGCATGACTTTACCTATTACTCACCTGCATGAAATTAAGATCTACTAACATCAATTTAATCAAATACAATGCAAATTTAACTAAAATTAAAATTATGATCTATATTATCCCATGGATCTCTAGAAAGAAGTGGTAAGTGAAGTTCTCAGCTACAATTCTCACTAGTGACACCTCTAAAATGAGAAATGATGCTGCTACTATGCTTATGCTATGCTTCTATGATGATTCTAGCTCAAGAATGATGAAATTATGATACTAAATGCTTAAGAATGCTCAAATTGCTCTTGGAAATGATCTCAATTACCTATAGTAACAATGCTATGCAAATGAAATTCCAAGATGGAAATGCTCTCCAAAATGCCTCATACTTATAGTAATTTCCCAAGGGTAGGGGGTAGAGTGAAGTAATCATGGTTATCCCTTGGTTGAGTCAAAAACTTTGCTTTGTTCATAAATGGGGGGACAAGGAGGGGACAACCCTTTAAATGGTCTCAAAGCTTTGGACAATTTAAATGTTTTGAGTGATTTATGTCCTTTTGTTCTCAATTCTCAATGGTTGATCACTTTGTTGAAAGAAAATAGGATTTATTAATTCAATTAATTAATTAAATTTAGCCATGGAAGGGTAATAGGTTCATTTTAATTTTTGATTAAACAACTATACAATTAATTGATTAAAATCAATTATATATTGTTTTTTGTCCTTTTTAAGCTTCAATTTAATCATTTAACATCATTATTTAATAATTCCTTTGCTTTAATTGATTTTGCTCAACTTTATTTAATTATGTCCATTTTATTTATTTTTGATCCATTTTGATGATTTAATGCATTTTTATTGATTTTTGAGCCATTTATTGATTTATTGCATTTTGAAAAGCACTTATCCAATTTTGCGTGTCTACACTATATTACCTTTTCAATCTTACCATGTCTTATCTTTGCAAAATATTCTAAATCAAGTTGTATTTTTATTATAAGTATTATAAATAATATATATTAATCTCATAAATTTTAAAATATATTTCATTTACCTATAATAAATTTCTATGGTTTATTAATAACTTAAAGTGTTATATATGTACAATTTTATGGAAGTATAGCATGTCAATCCATATGGTCTAATAAATTTTTAAGTTGTCTTATTTGATCCCAAAGTTTTTAAAAAATGACCATATAGACCATTAAATTCTACACTCGAATGAAGGTATTGAATACAAACACAAATTCACATAACTCAACATGCTTTCAATGACTTTTTTGCATTTTTTACAACATTGTGGAGGTGGATTACAAGGATCAAACCATTGAAAATCATGCAAAAATGTGTCATGGTATGCAAAATTATGTTTTCATATGGACTTGTATAATGGTGCTATTTTGTTTGGAGATTGTTTGCATCTTGTCCAATTTGGTGAGTGGAGTTTTTGTGCTTATAATTGATGAAAGGAATATATTATTTCTAGCTAGTGAATTTAACTTAGAAATTTGGTGTTGGTTTTCTAACTAGGCATTTGGATGCCACATTTTGGTTTTTTAAGCTCATGGCTCATTAATTACTACAATTTATATAGTGCTAGAGTTGGAGCTATTTAGATAGTAGGTTTGTAGATATTATTATGTTGTTAGAATTATACAAATCTTTAGTTGGTGATACTCTTATAAAAGACTTTCTCTATAAGTGCATTGTAATTGTATTTAGATTGTTGAATAATATGTTGGACCAGTTGGAGTAGGATTTTTCTCCTAAAATTATTTTAATTATAAAGATCTATAATCCAGGCAATACCCTCACCTAAGGTTAGTTTAGGAAGGATTTATGTGTGCCTTAATTAGTTTTTAATTACACCTTCCCTTATCAGTCCCCATCCATTTTTGATTATTTTTATTTCTATCTCATTTTCTTTTTCATTTCTTATCCCTCATTATACATTCGGAGACCCACCTTATTTGTTTTCTTATTTTCCTTTGAAAGTTCCTTTCTTGTTGATTCAATCAAATTTATTTGTATTTTAGAATAATTGAAGTTCAAAGTGTAATTGTCATTATTTTTATTTAACTCTTTGTATTTCCTCATTCCCTTGGAATTCCTAACCCATTAGTTAAATCCATATCATACCTTTGTCACATCAATTATATCCACCTATTCTTTAGATCTTTTACCTTTAGATTTAGTCGTGTTTCTCTTATCCACCTTTTAGGTCATCTCTCTCATATAGAAACCCCCCAAAACCTTATTTCAATTGTATCTCCCAATTTCTTTGCAAACCTACAATATTTTTCACTAAACTTATATTTTATCCTACTTGGACCCATATTTCCATCTTTGCCTCCTAATATTTTGCCCACCCTTACTTTAGTTGTTTATTTACCATTATTATTACTCGCCTTTTCATAGAAAATCATAAATTTACATTGATAAATAGTATGATATATAAGTGTAAGCTTTATATCACTATTTTTAATTGTTCCATACAATAAATTATTTAAAAAAAAAAAACTCCAAAGATGTAAAAATAATTAAAACAAATAGATATCAAACCTTCATAATATAATTTATATTCAATGTTTTCAATTATCTTATTATTTTTTTTTTAATAAAATTAATGAAGTTCAACAAAGACCCACATAAAAAAGAACCACAACAATCACATCAAACCTTAATATAATATAGTAAAACAAAATAAATTATTTTAAATAAGACAAAATAATTGAGTAAACTACTTCAAATAAAACAGAATACTCCCAAATCTATTTATCATAAAAATAAAATCATATACCAACTCCAACCCAAAGCATACCTTTTTATACTTTAATTAAATACAGCAACCATCCTTATCATACTTATTAAAAAAAAAAACAACCATAACCATCCTTATCGTACTAATAAAAATTATATACCAAACTCCCACACAAATTCTACCATTTTATACTTTAATTAATAAACCATCCAATCATCATGAACCCAAACCAAAGATTACTATTGAAGGCTCACATAAAGCCTAGAGACAGTACCAGTACATGCATGCATGATGTGACAACTAATATAATATAGAAGAAACTTTCCTTCTTGCTTTCTTTCTCTTTCGCAAATTCGTGATCGGGCTTCGAACGCGTGACGCTTGAATTGTTTTCTACGAGGAAAACAAGCGTTTGGTTGGTCAACCATCACTATTATTAACAAATTTAATCAAAACAATTGATTTGGTTTAAATCACAAAGTCCTTTTGATTTGACGTCAGTGACGCCACCGCTTGCGAACAAATTGACACCTCCCAAATTGCAGTTGTTCTTGTCTGTAAACACGCACAAATAGACAATTTTGATTGGGCCGTATTAAGGCAGGAGATGTCATGAGACGTGTTGTTCACGGCTAGACTGCCGCGGTTGAACGAAAGGATCGAACGGGGCAAAAATTCGGGGACGAAATCCTATTGTGGAAGATTCGTCTAGGGTTTTGAAAAACTAAGGGCGCAAATCTGTGGTTAGACCAACGCGTCTTCGCGGACAGGTAGGTCAAGGTTGGAAAGATCTCCAGATCTTGTACTTTTTGAAGTTTTCTCCGATTAATTTGAGTAAAATTTGGGGCCTTAAATGCAAGTCGGCTGTAGAGCAAATTTGTATGCCCAAATTGTAGTTGAATCTTTCAAATATCACGAGCTTTATCTGTACCGACTACTTTTCCTACTGAGGAATTTGGAGCAAAGTTTGCTTCTGAAAATATTTTTTGTTTGTTTTTTGCTGTAGAGTCCTCGAGAAGGTTTTGTGAAGATTTGAGCGGCGGCTTTCTTTAAATTTAAGGTATTTAAAGGCATTTCCTTATAGTTGTGTACAGCATCGTTGCTGAAACCTTGGATCTTAAATCGAAATCGATTGTAGAGTTAGATTGCTGTGGATTTGTGAATTTTTGTCGACATTCAAGCAAGTAGCTTTTGAATCAGAAGGTGTGAGATTTTTTAGGTTGATAAAGATCTTTTGTTGTAGTATTTGTTGCGTTTAGTTTGATTTTGCTTTGATCAGCTCAAGTTTGCAGTGCTTCGCTGTAATATTGGCTCATTTTTGAATTTGCAGTGTTTACTGCAAATTTTTTGCTCTTATTTATCGTGTTATTTTCGAAGTTCGGCAATATTGCTTTGTGTGCATTATTAATCGCAGGACTTTGTGCAAGATTAGCTCTGTTTGACAAAAACTTTCTGCTTTCTTCAGATTTCGCAGCAGTTCGTTTGATTTTGGTATCATTTTGATTATATCGGCGGTTCTCATGCAGCTTTTTACTTTTAATGAAGATATTTGTGTATTGCTGCCGAATAGGAAGTATCTATTCCATTAGATTGTTTCAATCCAGCCCAGACCTGTAGATTATTTGTTTCAATCATTGTCACTATTTAGCTTATTTTGGCTAGCAGTGGCTGCACAATTTTTTTTAGAGATATTTGTGGAGCTAGTGGCCCATGAATATGTATTTTGCTGCTTGAAAAGAAAACTTGAAATTTAGATTAATTAATTTAATAATATTGCACACAGAAAAAATAGAAATAAAATCTTAAAAAAACAGAGGGAAAAATATTTGTGGAGCCATGTCGTATTTTTGGCAATATGCAGCGACTGCTTATTTCGAGCCCCCTCTTTTCCAACAGCTTATATTCAATTCCTAAATAATAGCCGCTCCACTAAAATAGCAAAAGATTCTAAATAATCCTTTTTTAACACTTCAAAATTTTCATAGGAACACATAAGAACACATAACTGCTTAAATTTAAGCACAAAATGTACTTAAGCAGCACATGGGGAGATGAGGTTACCCCATGTTTCCATGGGGCTGCTTAAGTGCATTTTCTGCTTAAATTTAAGCAGTTCAAGTGTTCCCATGCAAATTTTCAACCATGGGAAAAGGATAAAATGAAATCTTTCCCAATTAATATGGAGCAGCTATTTTTGCAGTGGAGGGGCTGGAAATAAGCAGCAAGATGTGACTCCACAAATTTCTTTCCCTCCATTTTTTTTGCCTTTTCTTTCTCTAAATTTTATATGAAAAATAATTGTTACTAATTTTATTCAAAAATACAGTTGGAGACAAAATAAGCAGCAAAATTAAGTATTATGGGGCCACTGTTTCCACAAACTACTCCTTGACTCCTTAAAAAGTTGAGCAGTGGCTGCTAGCCAAAATAAGCTAATTTTTGGCCTTACAATTTTTGCAGCAGATTTTTGTTTGACATCATTACGATTTGTTTACTGCAATTATCTGTTACATGGTCAAATATTTGTTCATTTAGAGTTATGCTCTCCTGTTTACTTTCTTTTTCTCCAGCTCTTTGTATGGCGCTTGCTTTGTTTGGTGTTTGCCAGCCACGAGTATTATGCTTTCTCTAGCATTCAAAATTTCCTTTCTGAGTAACCTTGTTTAGTTATTGAATAAAATTTGTTCCTCCCCTTATAATAAATTTCCATAACCTTAAGATATTTGCATCTTTTGCCCTGATTTCGCTTCTTTGACTTCAATGTTTGGACTTACCTATTACTGTTTTCTTCTTGTATCCCATTTCGCTTCGTTAACTTTAATATTTGGATGGTGGAACAATTCCGTGTAATATTTACTCTGCTTGATATAATCTTGGTTTCGGCTAGCTCAAATTTTGTATTATTCTGATTAATGCATGCTTTTCTTTTCAGTTTGAATCAAACCTTTTTCATTCAGCTATTTTTTTTCTTCTTGGCAATGAATTTTGTTCTTGTTTCAAACATTTGCCTAAGACATACTGATATTTTTCATACTGTTGTGCAGTTTTAACCAAAGGCTCCTTCCCCAACCTTAGATTTCTGAAGTGTAAACAAACTCCTGAATTTTTCCCGGGCAGAGGTCCAATTTCCAAAACAATGTTGCTCCGTAGCTCCTCAACGCCAATTCTGGGATCCTTGATTCTTCATTCAGATAACAACCGGGAAAATGTAGGGAAAGCAAATTCCTTGACTGAAAATGCAAACCGGTTTGGTTTCCCCAGTACAAATTCTCATACTCATTTGTACTCTAACTATGATACCTGCTCTGTTGACGAAGACAAAAAAGTGAATTCCATGTCCAACATAAGGCGAGTTCATTCGGATGGCAGCCTGGAGAACCTGATCGGCAATGGCTGCCCTGTTCAAGAAAAGGTAGCTGCTGATACATTCTTGCAATGCGACTCATTTGATGATTTCAATCTTATTTCTTCGAATAAGCCTTGGCCTAGAAGGTTGTCTGGCCACAAGCGATTACCTCCTCTGAAATCCATTCCTTCTCTTTCCTGGTATTATAAAGAAGAAGATGAATTCAACCAAGATGAAATCTTGGAAAATTCTGCGGATGCATTGGAATCAAGTATGCTTGAATTTAGCTTTGGAAATGAGCAAATGAGGGAAGGCAATTTGAAAGGGTTTGCAATATCTGAAAATGAACAAGACACGGTGTCAGCAAAGCCAATGTTCATGGCCCGGGGGCTTGGAATTGATATCATAGAACCTTCCACAGATGTTGGGGGTGGGCATGGAAATTCAACTCCCAAAGAAACCTCTCTTGGTGGTAGTGGTGGAGGTGGTGGAGGAGATGGTGATGGCACTGGAAATGAGAATATTGAGGAGTATTATCAAAAAGTGCTTGAGGGCAATCCTGCAAATTCTCTCATCTTGAGGAATTATGCTCAGTATTTGTATGAAGTAAGTATTATATTTTTATTTTGTCCGATTTCAAAAATTGTCTTCTCTCTGTGATAGGTATAGACCAGTCACCAGACCATAATATTAGTTAAATTGCCCTTTACTAATAGTCTTTCAGTGTCAGACCTAAGCCCAGGAAGAATCACCACAGTCTTGTCAATGTTAAAATGATAAATCCAATGATCCACCTCTGTGCTCCCTGTAAGAATGTTTGTCAGATGCCCTACCTATTTGGGTATTAACCCAAAAGTATAGATGCAGCATGCAAGCCATATGCTTTTCGATCATTATCTGGACGCGCATCCACTACAAAACAAGTAGTTTTTTACAGGAAAATCAGTTGCCATAAATAGACTACAGCAAGTTTACTCATTGAGATTATGTCCCCTGAAAAAATCATAACTGATTGCTAGACCATTGCCCTGC
Organism: Chamaecyparis obtusa; assembly: GCA_027943335.1. Taxonomy (NCBI): domain Eukaryota; kingdom Viridiplantae; phylum Streptophyta; class Pinopsida; order Cupressales; family Cupressaceae; genus Chamaecyparis; species Chamaecyparis obtusa. The sequence continues at coordinate 2,615,887 of BSBK01002760.1, forward strand.
AGGTAACTCACAAAAAACATGTTTGGTGAATTTATGTGTCTTACTTTGTCTATCAGTTTTTGGCCTTTAAATGCTTGGTTTGAAAACTTCTTAATATCTTTGATCTTTTACAATAGCGGGAATCACTGTTTGTAGAAAAAAGATTGTCTCGTCTGAATTGGGAAACCATAATCATGAGTAACACCATACGGAGTTTGCCAGGTTAAAGGAGTCTTCGGAAATTAGTTTTACTTTCTTTCTCTTTATGGTAAGCGAAAAATCAATCTCAGGCAATAGTTCTATGGAGGAGGCTAATGTTCTTTGTTTTAAGCAATGGGTAGTTCCATGAAACATTTTTCATTTTAAAAATGCAGAAAACATGCAGTTTTCTGTGAGAAAGAACTACTCTTGTTTAGGAGGCAGATTTATTTTGGCTGGGGGGAATGAAAGTTTTCAACATGAGCTAAAGTGTTTTATAGCTAGGTAGCAGAACCAAAAAACATTTGTTTGGAAAACGTTTAGTTGAGCTTCTTGCTCATGATATTTTGCCATACCTGGCTAATTATTAGTGAACATATTGACCAATTTGACACAACTATGCAACAACTGTATAACACTTGCTGAGAAAACCTTGAGAAGTGCCCTCAAGTGAGCCCTTGCTTTATTTTACCTTTACAGTTCAATGAAGATTTCTTGTTCCTTCATCCGTATTATTGTTTTCATAATCTTAATGAAGATAACAAGTTTGTTCCTGCATCTGTTGTATAACTCTTGCACCTCTTTCAGATTGGTATATACTTTATACTTTATAGTTTATACTCATATAGATATTCTTGTTCTAATGTATAAAGTCCAAAGTCCAATCTTTAGAACTTCTGACATTTCAGATTGCACTCTTATCTTTCTAATTACTAATGATTCTTGGCTTTGTATTTTGGGGCTAAATCAAATCCAATATGATACTTTTTGAATAGTAACATAGCTTTTGTGGTTTTTTTTCCTCTTTTCAACCTTTTCCCATTAACCCCAGTGCCTGTAATTTAAAGTATTTAATATTCTTCTGAAAATTCAAACTGCAATAGGGTATTAATATAGACACTGCACAGGGTCTAAGATATATAGATTTAGAAGCTTTTATCTCTTCTTTCCTGTAATACCAACCTTTGTTATTTTCAGCTATTTTTTTGCAGATTTGATTCTTTGAATTTATGCTGTTAGTCTTTAATAAATTGAAAGATAAATGGACTGTTTTTGGTTGCATGACAGACAAAGCATGACTATTTGAAGGCAGAAGAGTATTATTCGAGGGCAATTTTGGCTCAATCTGGTGATGGGGAAGTGTTAGCACAGTATGCCAAATTGATATGGGAACTCCATGGCGACGAAGAGAGGGCCTCTGCTTATTTTGAGCAAGCTGTGCAGGCTTCCCCTTCAGACTGGTAAACTTCCTTTCCTACTGATCCATCTCTTCTCTTGCAATATTAATTTCTTTTAATGGAATATGAGCATTACATAAACAAAGTTAAATTTGTGTAATTCTGTATAGTTCTCTTGTTGCCACAATGGGGCTTTGATATACTAATTAGACCTGCTGGCCAGGATAGGACCTAAAATGTTACCTTTACCTTTTTGTCATTTAAATAAGGAAATATTTCAGAAGGGGTTTTTGAAAGTGGATGAGAAACCTGCCCTGTAGAGTTGAAAGAGTATTGCACATAAAAAACTTAAGATTTAGGGAGCTAGAGCCCTTAAAGGTTACTTAATTTTGGTACTTCGAAAAATCACTAAAATATATCATAAGCACACTGTTGAAATTGAGGACAAGCATTTCGGAAATGACTCACTGACAAGCTTTTGGTATAATTAGTTATATTATCAGTTTTTTGCTCTATTTCCTGCTGTCTGACCTTTAAAGGACATTATGTATTCTTCAGAAGAGATTATCCAAAAGGGTTATGCAAAATTAAACAAAAGTTGTAGGGCTCCGGCTTATATTTATTAGAAACAGACCTGTTATATTATGGTTTAATAACTCCTACAGACTATTTTGGCTTAGGACATTAATAGTCTTCCCACGATTGCTATCTACAATTTCTTGAGCATAATACACTATTCTGATGCTTTTTGTGTTTGCCATTTGCCATTTGCCATTTGAGTTTTCTTATTAAGACCATCAGGTTTTGAATTTGAGTCTCTGAATCATTTTGTCATTTACAGTGTTTTAAATACCAAATTAGTAATACAAAATAGGATACATATAGATAGTTCAAAATTCTATGGTGGGTTTCATCATTCTATGACAGTTTGGACATGGCGAATCTTTCAAAAAATGCTTAAATGCTCATTTGCTAATGATTCTCTTTTAAATCCTTACTAACCTCCTTGTTATTTTGCATTTGTTTCAGTCACGTTCTTGCAGCATATGCATCTTTCCTGTGGAATAGTAATACGGATGGAGAAGAGGAAGAGAAAGAGCAGGAGCCTTCAAATTTCTCATGCAGTCCACATGCACATGGGATTGTTGGTTCAGCAACAGCTACTGTGGCATGATGCAAAAATATCACATAAAAATCTCAAGGCCCCATCACATGTTGTGAAAGCGCTTAAAGCATCCATTTACCTCATATTGGTTGTGCACATGGAATTGTTGGTTTGGCAACAGCTAACATGGCATGAAGCAAAATGACACACATAAAAACCACAAGGGCCCATTACATGCCGTGGAGGCATTCAAAACATCCATTGACCTCATTGCTAAATTTGCACCTCTCATATTACAGTTTTGCTGCTAAGGATTACTGATCTACTAATTAAATCCTCATATTTCAATATTTTTGTTTTAATTTTAGTTTTGTCAATAGCTTATTTACCTTAGGCCTAGCTATTGAAAATATTGAGCCTCTCCCACTACGTGTAAACCAAGGATTACTTGGTCTACTATTAAATTCTCATAATTCAACATATTTTAAATTTCAGTTTGTCCTTTATGTTGAAAAGGGGAACACTCTCCAAAGAGAGAGAATGGGTGGAACAAATGATCATTTTGAGAGAGCGGATTTCATAGCTGGAAAACTCTGACTCGGCAAAAACAAAAAAAAAATTGGGAAAAACTCGGCCAATTTTCAGGAAAAACTTGGCAAAAAACTTGAGAATTGAAAAAACTGCTTAAATTTAATTAGAAATGCTTTTTTTTGGGCAAAATTCAATGAGAAGATGCATCCAATGAGTCAATTAATGAGAACACAAAAAAAACAAACTAAGTCTAGATATATTTAAATGCAAAGTGGGTACAAAATCACATTCACATGAGGAATGCTGATGGCTTGAAGCAAAATAGTGCATAGTTTTTGTAAAACTAAAAGTCAATACATCATGACAAATTTACAATTACATCTTCCTCTTCCCAGTTCTAGTAAAAACTAAGGGAGAGGTACAACTAGAGGGTCTAATCCTAGAAGCTTGCACTAGGTGCGATTGTGTTGTTATATGGAGCCTAATCAGACTCAGAGGTTAATTTTTTTCCACTTCTATTTTGCGTAGTATAGGGCAGGGTCGAGGGGTAGTGCCCCACGAAGCCAAAAATGACTTTTATAGTTGTACAAAGGCATTATGAGTTATTTCTCCCCCTCAACATAAAAATGAACTTGACTATGTTGCTTTTTTTTGCTTTATGGAGTAATGCACAACAACAGTCGAGTTTTTCTACGAGTTAACATTCCACTTCTAATTGATTGCAATCGGCTACCAGGGGCTTGGAAGCCTCTTTTCTTCTCTCACTACCAAGCACATGCTCGAAACATAAAAATGATTAAAATATGGCTGGTTTTTGCCTTTAGTGGTTAGTATTTAGCTACGGGCGAGCTTTCTTCATGGACTCGCCGAGTTTTTGTGGAACACTCATTGAGTTTTTGATGAGTTTTCCACAAAAACTCTACAAGTCAAACTTGCGAGTTAATCTTGGAAAAACTTGCCAGAGTAAAAAAACTCGGCAATTAGTTGGCGGGTCTGCCAACTACGGCGGATTTAATCTCCTCTTTAGCCTCCCTTGCAACTCACAAAAATTGCAAACTCAAAGGGATGTATGCATTGATTGTGTACTAGTGTTTGGAAGAAAGAAACGTGTCACCTAGCACCATCAACATAACAATGCCAGCACCAAAGGAAGGCTTTATTCATTTCATCCAATGACTAGAGTGTGAGGACATAATTTAATCTCCCATATCACACGCCTCAATGGTAGAAACAATGGCTGTAAGTAGGCCGAAAACCACAAGATGGTATGATTGTTTTACTTAATTTGTCTTGCAGCGAAGATGGATGGAATATCAAGGGTAATATTTTTCCACACGACAATCAATCATTCCAAAAAATGATCTAGAGAATGTCAATTGCCACTTTTGCAAGTTTTGTCGGCTATGATATTTGCTTATGTGAGTATGTAGTTTTGAAGTCCTCAAAGGTGTCAATGATACAAGGTGTTGCCTTACAAGCATGTTCCTCTAATTTATTTTGAAAACTTTTTTCACCCTTAAATCAAACACTACCCCTTTGAAAGATATCTGGCACTTCTCCAGCAAAAGACGTATGGTGGTATTCATCTTGAGAAAGAGGAGATGAGAATGCCATCACCAAAGGAAGGCTTTACTCCTTTCACTTGACATTGAAGAGATAATTTGATCTCCCATCTCACATGCTTTAGCAATATGAAGACAAATTGCGGGAAAGCTAGAAACCATATCCAAGGTTAGTTAATTTTGCCTGCAAGGAAGACATGCATAACATTATGGGTGATATTCTAGCACCCACCAATTGAGCTTACTAAATAATGATCTAAGATGTCAATTACCACATTTGTGAGCAATAATATAGTTTTCAAGTCAAACTCATTGACCCATGTTTCACGAGTAGTGGTTCACAATAATACCTCTCATGAGAATGAAAAGTGCACTTAACGATCATTGCATCTAGGTGATGCCCACAAAGATGAAACATTGGGCCTTCTTGAGAGATCACCCATCCCAATATTATTCCAACTCAAGCGGGTTTAACTATTGAGTTTCCTCCAAGGTTCCACTCAACTGGCTATTTGTGAGCTTGTTAACTATACTATTTTCCGCTTTAAATATGTGGCTAATCTTAAAGTCCTCAAAGGTGTCTAGGTTTATAAGGCATTGCCTTACAAGTGTTTTGAGTTTCTAGTTTGGTGCATGACATCTATGTAACGTGTTGATTGCTATGAGGGAATCCCCCTCAATATGCATCTTCTAAAATATTTTCTGCTCTACATGTATGAAGGACCAAATAGGGCAGCAAGGAGTTCAAAGTTTTGTTGGCAAGATCCAATTAAGTTTCCTTCACTATTTCCCAAGTTTCCACTAGCTTGTAAAGGGCTCAAAATTATCTCAAATTGTATTGTCAAAGTTTAGTTTATACCACTCCTACTCTCTCCTACTCTTATGGTGTCCACCTAGCATCTAGTCTCTAATTGCACAAATGATTAACTTTCGTGACCCCATTAATGGTGGGAGTTGTCAAGCCAAGCCAATTTTTACTAAATTTACCATACCAAACAATATAGTGTTTTTCAAAGAGATTTTTTGCATTATAACTAATTACCTACAGAATGACATTTTATAGTTTGTTAAGGGGAAGTTTCTTACCTAGTTCTTTACCATGAAAGATGATTTGGTTTCCCCTCCCACAACTCTCAAATAATGATGAAAGAGAAGTGGTTTGTATGTTGGAGAAGAAAGATTTTTATTGCTTACCATACTAAGCATTGAAAAGAGAAAATATTGTTTGGGAAGAAGATGCACCTCAAGCATCTCAAGATGTGGTTTATTGATTTCTCCTCACTTACACAAAATAGGTTTAAGGGACCACATAAGTTCCACTTCTTGAGTCTAGGCCAATCTTCCTTTATGATAATATCCTATCTTGACACTTTAGGTGCTAGATTTTGATCTTGTTCATTTGATAATGCATTCTTCTTCCACAATGAAGACCTTCTTGGAAGCTAAAAGGGCTTCTAGGGTCAATATGTGGTCTTCTAGGATATTCAAGCCTTGAAATGATTTCAATCTCCATGCTTTGTTTACAAAAATGAAAAACATAATTTTGTATTTTGTTACCTCAACAATTGATTGGCACCTCCCTAGCCAATAGTAAGTTTGGAGTTCATCAAGGGTCAAGTGAACATTCCAAGGATCCTCCTAACTCTACTTGACATCATAAAATTCAATACTGTTGAATCTTTGGACGGATTAGTGTTAGTGAGAATTCTTTCTAGGGCCCTAGAGTCTAGATATTTGCTTTGCAATATTTTGATCCTCTTAGCTTGTGCATTGGAGTAGTGATTCCATACTAGTTTGGCATTGAGGGCAGTATTCAAAATGGACTAGTGATATAACCTCACATTGTTGGCATACACAGGGTAGAAAATTTTGCCCCATGCAATGAGATGTTTTTTTATTCCCATAATTTCCTTTCCAAAAAGAGGCCCTCAATTTTGAGTTATTTAGGTCGCTTGTTTGGATGCAATACATGGTGAATACAAGGACTACAAAGATCACCGACTTAAGCATTTAAATTATCCCTATGAAAGAAAGACATTTGTCTTTCCAAAATAGTTTTGAGTTGAAATTTAAAACCAAAGCCTCTTAAAGGGGTGATATACTCACTTTGCTGAATAGAGGAAATCAAAGACACTTGCTTGGGAGTTGACTAACTTTGAAACCAAAGATATGAGCAATCTCCTTTGTAGCCTTAAGTCTTTGTTGAATAAGAAAATCTCTTATTTTCTCTAGTAAATACTCTGCCCTAAGACAAGATAATATTTGTCAAGGATATGATTATCTTGGCCTCTTTTTTTTTAGAGCAAAAAATAAGTATATCATTAACAAATTGTTGATGAATCACCACCACATTAACATTTATAGCCACCTTATTTCCCTTCTAGTTACCAAGTGAGCTCTCTTTGAATAATCTTCCTTAGGAATTATAGTGCATGACATAAAATGAAGTAATAAATAATAAAATAACATGTTAAAGTTAATTAGATCTTGATTTTTAGTTAGTTGAGATTAGTTTCTAGTTAGTTTTTGGGTAGTTTGAAATTAATCAATTGGAATGTAATATTGTGTCGATGAATGAAGAGTTAATAGGCTTGAATCTTTGGCTCTTTGTTGTCACCATTTCAATAAAACATTAAAGAAAGTTTTAGAAGAGGCCCCTGTGAATTTTTATCCACTCATGTTTTATTTGTCAAGTTGATAAAGGCAATGGGTTAATGGATACTATGGACCTCTACAATTCCATTACTTTTATTTTGTGCACATCCATTTTTTGTAAAATCAAGCCGTGTAAACAAAGGAGTGACAAATACCATATACCTCACACAAAATCTAGAGTTTGTAGCATCCACTCTTCTTGCATATTTCCCACAATTAGTAGTGGATACCATAGATATACAAGCCAATTGTTCATGCTATAGCACCATAATAAAGTCCATATGCTAGCCTTTACGGGGGGCATTAGGAATTACAATGCATGTCAAATAATAAATTTATAAATTATTATATGTTGTTTTTTGACAATACAAATTAGTTTCGAGTTAGTGGTTAGTTGTTGGGTAGTTAGAAATTAGAAGGCTTATAAAGCCATTGCAATGTAATTATTGTGTTGTCAATGGATGAAAAATTTACAAATTTGAGCCTTTGGTTCTTTCTTGTCACCGTTTTAATATTTACAGTGCCTTAGCCATGATCATAAACAAGGGATAGTGGGTCATCTTGTCCTATGCCTCCTCATAGAAGAGAGAAAACTTTGGGGGCTACCATTGACTAGAACATAGAATCAATGACAACCAATGTAGTTGCTAATCTAATTTATCCTTTTCAAACAAAATTCAAAGAAATCCAATAAAAATGTGTCTTCACTTAAATATAAGCTTTCCTTATGATGAGTTTTATTATCAGTCTTTCCACTGTTCTCTATCATTATTGAGTGAATTGCTTCACGAACTATGATTATGTCTTCTATTATAGATATCCTTGGAGTAAAGCCACTTTGTCTTTTAAAATGATAAGAAGAATCACCTTTACTCTATTTGTCATTACTTTGAAAATGATCTTATAAATTGCATGCTATAAACATATAAGATGATATTCATCCATAAAATCCACTTACTAATTGTTTTATTATTACTAATAATTTATTTGCATAAATCTTTATATATAATAAATATGATTTTGAAACAAAAATTAGGATATTAATGTTGTCGTTTTTCCCTATTGGTCCAAAATGCATAATTTGTCAAAATACTTGTTGTGAAGTTGCATGGTCTAATGTATGTGTTTCATTTTCCTAAGGTTTTTAATACATATACATTTGGCATTATGATGTCAAAACCTTAGGAAAATGAAACAGATAAAAAATGGTGATTTTATTAGATTATAAAAGATTGGCAAATGATTTATTGTGTGCTTAGAGTGTTTCCTAAGGATCCATGGAATCATATGACATATTTTTAAAACTCACCTTAGCCTTCTTGTACCTTTGGCCACATTGCATAGCCACTTTCATAATAGTCATGAGTCAAAAGGCCAGTCTCCTATGTCTATTCAACCTTTAGAGTTTTAGAGTGAAGTGCATTTGCTTAAACAAATATTTGTTGTTGTGACCAATCATGAGGAGGTTGTGTTTGTTTGAAAATTAGGGGAGAGGAGCCAGAAGTGGGTCACCCTATGTTCCTACCACTATGTAGACAATGGAATGTTAGCAGTACTTTGACATTTACTACACGACATGTTGCATTTCACCATCCTATTTCCTGCCTAATATCCAACCAAGAACCATTTAATGTTTCATTTCATCATCTTTCATAGTATCTCTTGAATGTTCATTGCTTTAGCTACCAACAATGGGTTGCCTGAGGACCATAATTGGTTGTTTCCTGTGCACATATTGGAGATCTCAACATCATTTTAAACACGTGGTGTCCATGCACCAATTTTCACCGTTGTCCTCACCATGCTAGTTAAGGTAACTACTAGTTGCATTTTGCTTTCTACATTCCATATTTGTGAAGGTTGTTAAGGACATTTCATTTCGTTCCACAATCAATTTTTTCAGTGCTTGTGAACACCGTTTCATTTCACATAGTATTTTTTTAAGTTTTTATCATTTTTGTACCTTTGCTTCTACCACCTACGTGTTGTGACCAACGAGAAGGATTGGAGCAGTAGAAGGAATGTAGTTTGTCGCCCGTTTGACCCAATTGAGGAAATTTGTTACTAAGACTGTAATTGGTTCTTCCCTAAGTTTTCTTGAGTTTTTAGTTGGAGTATTCTATCTCACTGAGTTTTTTTTGCATCCCTGTAGCTTGATGTTCTTTTCTTGTCTACTTTACTTTGTGGTCTTTATGAACACTAAACAAATGTGTTCATAAACATGCCAAATCTTTGGGAAATGAATGTTCATGTTATTAATAGTCAACAACTACTACACACATGCTTTGTTCATTGTCATTAATGGCACAAATTTTTTGTTAATATTGTAAGCTAATGGGGTTTTCATTATTTTTGTTAGCGGGGTCTCCACTAATTCTGTTAATGGGGTTTTTGATGATTTTGATGATTTCTATAGGCCCCATTTGTTTGCGGGAATACGATTGGAATTGGTAGTGGGTTTTCTGGTTTCAAGTTGAATCCACTGTTTGGGTTGCAAAATTCAAAACCTAGTTTATGTTTTTGAATTCTCATTTTCGATGAACTTCTGGAAGTTCTGCTTCCACTCAAATAGGTAGAATTCAAATTATAAAACCAGATTTTGTCTTTTATAAATTGCATTTTATGTGGTGTTGGGTCTGGTGATTGTCGAACCAAAAGACTGCGAACCGACATCTTCGGAGCAGAGTGATGGGAAAATCCATGACCAGAGGAAACTGTGTCAGGACAGGTTGTCTGAACTACTGTTCCGCGTAGGTTCTTATAATTTCCCAAGAAAGACTGCATGGTGAATATGTGAGAGAAATTGGGCACTGTTTTGGTCAATTGGTTATAGGAGAGGTTGAGAAATGTCATGGCACTCAGATTTGCCATCGTTGCAGGTATTTCTCTGGAAAGATTGTTGTTAGATAAATCAAGCCTCTCCAAAAACTTTAATATCCCTCTAACACTACCTTTCGCTGCCTCTCCTTGATTTGGATTGCTTGCTATATGTAGATTGAATGAATAATAAACACCAAGTTCTCAGCTATAGTATGCAACAAATGTAAAATGTACTTACTAAAGTGGGAGGAAGATGAAATAGAAACAAAGATTATGCAACCAAACGCAAAAGATGGATTGTCTCAGTCATCTTCCGGGTCAACCAAACGGTCTAAACTATCTTCCAAATACACAAAACCGGAATTTCAAAACCTTATTTTGAGATAATCAGGGTTTGACTCAAATTCTAATTCCTCAACCAAATGGGGCCATAGGGTTTTAAACAATTATGATAATGGGGTTTTCATTGATTCTCTTAATGGGTTTCCATTGATTTTGTTAATGAGGTTGTCACTTATTCTATTAGTGGGGTTTTAAGTGATATTGTTAATGGGGTTTCAAAACCCTTTGTTGCATGTATCATTTAATTGTAGTATTTTGTAAGTATTGTTTTAATGTTCAAGGGGTTTATTATTTTAAGTGATATTGTTAATGGGGTTCCAATCCATTGTTGCATGTATTGTTTAATTGCAATACATTGTAAGTATTGTTTTAATGTTTAAGGGGTTATTGTTTTAAATGATAATGTTTATGGGGTTTTCATTTTTCTGTTAATAGGGTTTTCAATTATTTTGATCAAGGGTTTGAGTTATAATATTCAAGGGGGTTTATTGTTTTAATGTTCTAGGGGTTTAATGTTTTAAGTGATACTGCTAATTGGGTTTTTATTGTTTTGTTCATAGGATTTTTAGTTATTTTGTTCAAGGGGTTTGGAGTTATAATGCTAAGGGGTCTATTGTTTTTATGTTGAAGTGGTTTATTCTTTTAATGTTCAAAGGGTTTATTGTTGTGAGTGAGAGTGTTAATGGGTTTTTCACTTATTATGTTAATGGGTGTATAGTAGAAAAAGGGAAGCAAGGTAGATTTCTCCTCCTTTCCCAATTGCACATTTGAAAGGAAGATGAACCAATAGGCTCAAGTAGGACTTAAGTGCTAAATGAGTGCAATGATCCTTCAAAATAATGAATTGAGGAAAGTTGGATTTGATGAGATTTGATATGATGATACAAAATAGGAGGCTAAAAAAGAAAAAGTGACAAGATTTAGAAAATATAGATTAACATAAAATAGATAGACAATTGCAGTGACTTGAAATGAAATCCTAAAAGATGTAATACTCTACAAACTAAATCTGGAGGTGTTCTAAGATGAACCCTGGGAACAAGAAGCTTGGGGCATTATGTTCCTAGGAGTTCTGCCCAAAACTTTGACTGACAGTCCTGCAAATCCCGATCTTTCCAAAAAAGTTCTGAGAGCTACACCACTTGTTCTTGCACATAAAAAAGGGAAAATATTGGGTTGAAAGGGGGTTGCTTTGGTCAAGCCCCTATTTAGGAATCAACCTTGAAATGTAAATGAAATTACATAAAGGAAAGATTCACTAGTATGAAATAGAAGCTAGATCTCAATCGTAAGTTATCTTATACCTTGATGGTGCAATGCTTCTTTTGATATAATCACAAGTGTTAATGCAATAACCTTTGACTCCATTCAAAATCCTTAAAGGAAATCATGTAGGGCAAGATTTTGCACCATGAATGTTGTGGTTTGTCACAATGCTTGAAGAAGAAGAATGATGCTTTGAAGACGTGTATGCTTGAAGATATTGAGAATGCTTGGATAGATGGATAATAGATACCAAAATGAGGAGAGATAGGCCACTTATATACATCTTCACACATTTCAAAATTCAAAACTAATCTAGACTGGCCACATGAGCTAATTTCCCACCAAAACACTGCAACCAAGCTCCAATTCAAATTTTAGCCAAATCCCAGGGAACAAAATGCTCTGGGCATTTTGCAACTATGAAAATGAACCATAATTGAAATAGGAGGTTGAGGAGATAGGGTATATGCTATAATAAGAGACATAGCTAGTTTTGAGGTTGAGAAGAAGTACAAAGGCCACAAATGGTAACATAGGGCTCATGCAGGCTAATAAATGGTTGAAGAGGAGAAGTAATAAAGGAGAATTCCTAAAAATAAGGGCTCACATCAATTTTTGGTGAATTTAAATTAACACAAGACTTATAATATTATTTAAATGTCCAATGAGCATTAAGAGACCATGAAATCAATGTGGGAACCCATACATGCTAAAATGAGGCTAAATTGGGGTTTTGAGTTGTAATGTTCAGGGGGTTTTGACTTATAATGTTCAAGGGGTTTATTATTTTAAGAGAGAGTGTGTGTGTTATTGTTCTTTTAAATTTTAAATTTCATGGGTTACAATCCTTAACAAAGGAAGAATGTAAAATAAAATTGGCATTGGAATGCATTAGAAAAAATATCATCCACTATATTTGGGAACCTACTGCCCCTATTGCCAAGCCTAATTATTTGTTTTAAATGTAAGTTTAATGTTCTTATTGTAAACTAAGATAAATATTTAAGATATCCATATTCTTCATCACTATGAGATATATGGTGCAAGACCATACGCAGGAGACAATTCTTCTATCCAAATATTTGTTCAAGCTACAATTATGCTTTTCTTTGCAAATTGATGTCCAATACACACCTCTCTAATTGTTTTGCACGTTCATTTTTTGGTGATTACACCATTGTCTATGTCTAAAATGAATGATATGGGTTTGCATGACTCATTTTAGAAATATACATTGTCATACTTAAATTAGCATGTTACACCATAGAATCCATTTGTACCATATGATTGTTTAAGAATAGGTAAATTTATCAATAGGAGCAATGAGATAATAGGTTAGTTAGGTATTTATATTTTTCCAACATCATTTCAACTATCTTTCCGCATGCTTGCTAAATCACAAATCTCAATATAAATATTTAACTATGAATGCAAGTTCTCTATAATTTATTTATACTTAAAACATGGTTTATAAGTTTGAGTACTCTTTATTACCTCTTATATTAATTTTCTCTTTTTAAATACATATCTAGATAAGTTTTAAAATTTATGGTAGACTTTCCAAATATTTATGTATTTCCAATTACTTCAAACATGGACTATAACATGCTAGAATTTATTTCACTATTAAAAATATCATTAGTTGCTAATGGTAGACTTGATTTGCCAAAATGTTGTCGTAGTCACTGATGTTGCACTATACAATTTCATTTTACAACTTCAGATTTTTCTAGACAACTTTTTGGCAACTCAAGTCCACTTGATGCATTGCTCACATCATGACTATCACATAAATTATGTTGCTTTCTTCCAACGTCAACCATTCCCTTCTAGCCACTGACATTTACTATGTGTCCCTTCTCATTTACTCGCCCTATTTCTTGCCCAATATTTCATAAAATAAAATAAGTGAAAACCCCTTTCACAAGTTGTAACTGTAATCATAAGCTAAACCACCAACAATGGATGGAAGTTTATTATAATACACTAATGTAATTATATGTACTAACATATATGTATGTATGTATTTATAAATCTATACATGTATTTGTGTATTTATATATGTAAGTACATATGTATATATGTGTGTACATAGAAACTAGTATCCAATATCCAACGCAAGAACCACTTAATATTTCATTTAATCGCACATCCCCCCCACTTTCCCTTTTGTTTTGTGCATGTTCTCGATTGTATTTTTTATTTGGCAATGCATGTTCCTTCTTTCATTTATATCTTTACTTCACTCGTTTGGCTTGAATTGTTTGTGTTCTTTGTTAATATTTTTGTACTTTGTAGTTGCCTATCAAATTTACAGTTTGGTACAATTTACTTTCAATTTTATGTCAATCAATCAAATAATTTATAAGATATTTTCATATTAGTCATGTTTCTTTTCAAAAGGAAATCAATAAGATGTATAAAATGAATTTGAATCATGTTTATTTGATCAACAATTCTATAGAAATGAATGTGCATTATATTGTTTCTTAAATGGTAATTGTATAGAATTCAATTTGCATTCTATAACAAAGCAACAATATTTATGACATGAGAAGAAATATTAAGTGGTTCTTGTGTTCTATATGTGGATTTTGGCGAACTATGGGATACAACAAAGCAACAATATTTATGAGACTTAAATGAATAACAAACTATTAAGACTAACCTTATGTTCGACCAACCACATGGACTTCCACTTGTGCACATGTTGACATCCAACTACTTTTCCATATAGCCAAACTAGTTGCATACCAAAAAGATCATTTTGATTCACATTTGATGAGATATGTTGTGTCTACAAGTATCTTGACTTTTGCAAATGAGGATACATAATTTATAGACGCATTTAGTGACGAACTATGTTGCAATGTAATAATTCTAAGAGAATTGTATACTACACCTTAATGTAACACTAAAAATGCTTATGTAAAATCGTGTATTTTCTTTTGTAGTCAAATAAGAATGGAGACATGAAATACTAAAATAAATTCAATCCTATTTGACGCAATCACACTATAACACAATGTTAGCTACTATAAAATGAGGATACACATTCTATAAGTGCATTTAGTGTTGAATAATGTTGCATTGTACCAATTCGGGGTGAATCATAGTCATGCAACCTAGTTCAACACCAAAGATGCCTTTATAAAACCATCTCTCTATGTTATTGGTCAATAAATAATAGAGGCATGGTGACCATGTGTCTTCAAAGATGTCAAGGTCTCCATGTTAAGAGCCTATTAAAGTGATGAAAATAGTGGCTTGAGGTCCTACTTCTAATTGATAGATTAGCAAACAATTCCAATAAATGCATGAACATTCAAATGCATACATATTATTTTTGATGCAAATGGTGATACTAGGTCTACAAAGGTGTTTAATGTTAAGTCACACTCTAAAAATTCAAACATAATTATAGACATGCAACATGATTTAATGCTAAAAAAAATCTTTGTAGAACCTAGTGTCATTATTCTATTCCTCAATAGAGGGGGAAATGAACACTTGGGAGAGACTATGAAAGTATTGGAAGATTGTTGAGCATGGCATAGTTTGGTACTTGGGTGTGCTGATATTAATGTGTTTTCATCGATATCAACATACTAATTATTGTTTCACAGAGTGTGTTCAGTATGTTCAGTGAATAAGATTTCAGTTGATCAGGTGATATGATAAAAATCTTGAGTTGTGATCATAAGATGTTGTTCAGAAGTGTTTGTAGATGGTCTAAAGAGGTTCACATAAGTTTGGATGAAAGTTTGAGTGAGGTATGATTGAGTTTCTAGTTGTTGATGTTACAATGTTTATGTGTACAATGGATGAGTATTTGGTTTGGTATGTCTTGGATTTGATGTTTTAGAGGTTGTGAAGTTTTTGGTTACATGGTTCCTTATCATTGTGTTCATAGTTAGGGTTGTTCATGATTCAAAGTACAACAAGCTATCTTTTGTTATGAAAAAGTTCGGTATTTTAGTGCTCTTGATGATCAGAGGTAGAGATGAGTTTGGATTTTGTATTGAAGATGATGGGAAGGTTTTGGATATTATTCATGTTGCTTTTTGGTGTTCTTGGATTGTGTGATGATCATTTTGTTGGTCTGCATTGATCAAGGTGATCAGATTCAGTGCTTTGGTATCCTGTTGGTGTTTCTTCATTTAGGTCCTAGATGAATTGATGGAGTAAGATGTTGTGATTCTTAATGTTGTCTTGGTGACACACAATTGTAGTCATGGTTGAATATTTGGGTTTTATCAAATTCTTGGCCAGCTTGATTTGGATCGTATTGAAGATTGAACATAATGTTTATATCTTTTATTGTAATAGGTCTTAACTAACCTAGTGATTGATTATTCTTTATAATCGGTATAAATGAGAAATCATTTTTTAATTGTGGAGTGTAGAAAGTGAAGAGAGTGTATATATGTGTATTATGAACTTAAGAAAGAGTTTGTACTTCATTGGAACTATTTCGGCATAGGAGATTTTATTTGTTAGTTCGGTTGTGATGGAATAGATGTCCACCCTATTGTAATTGAAGATAGATTAGTGAACCTGACTGAGGGCTAGATTTGAGATTGTATTGTGATAAATGTGCTATGGGCAATGAGCCTACAGATTGGGCGATAAGCCTGTGGTTGCAAGTACATCCTTTGTTCTCTATTTTATCTTAATCAGACACTACTTTTAGTAGAGTATATTCATCTAGTGGGTTTGACTCCCATCAGGGTTTTCCCTTAAACATCTTTCCTCGAGAATAAATATTGTTGTTCTATGTTATATGTTGTGGATCTTGCATTACTATTTATCTTTTAGATCTAAGTGGCTAAAGTGGAATTAAATTTATTACGTGTACACAATTGATTCACCCTGTTGGCATAACTGATGCAGAGCTTGATTGAGTGTTGATTGGTACAAGTTTGATAACATTAATATTAGTTATGGTTTTGTCATTGATGTCAAATAAGTACTATGTTGGTTGACAGTGAGATGATAAGTGTTTGAGTTGTTAAATCTAATGTGCAATGAGTATGTGAAGGCATTGGAGTGTGTGGTCAGAGAGGAAGACTCAATGATATTTCTTGTTTTTGTATGTATGACCAAAGTGGCTAGCAATAAATATGCAACTAGTTATGATTGATTAAAGAGAAACAAGGAAGACATACAAATAGATAGTGATAGACAATGAATGATTTGATTATTCTATCAAATCAGTATGGATCCAAGTGTTGTGGTAATGATATGATTATCTTGACTAGGATATGTTATTGATACTATGATCACTACAAGATTGGAGTACTGCAATGCATAGTTTCAGTTGACAAAAGATCATTATATGCAAGATAGAAAAATGTTTGAACAAGTTTGAGTAGTTGGTGTTAGATATGTGAGTGGTGATGATGCAATCAATTGTAGTGGATGTTTTTGTGATCCAGGTGTCAAGGTGACATGGCATGACAGATGTGTAATGCTGATTTTCTATTTCATTGTTTGAGGTGATTAGATCTATCAAGTTTTGGAAGTGGTTTGGGGAAGTCAAATAAATTTTGACTGTTCTTATTTTAAATTGATGTGTGATGAATCTTGTGACTGACCTAAATTTGTAATTGAATGTTCTAGATTGATAATACATTTTAGGGCTCAAAGATCGAGCAAGAATGATTGTCATGAATGAAATTCAAATGTAATACATTTTTTAAGGAGACTAATGCCCCAATGAACATGTAATGTGTTTATATGTAAATTGATGAATTATGAAAGGGTAGATCGTGGATGTGAAGGCGCGGTCAAGTGAAGAGAGAATATTTTCTACAAGAAGAAGAAGTGTTGTGCTTAATGAGATCTAAACAAACAGAGAAGTGCTACACCTAGATCATTGTACTTGTTGAATCTAAATTGATTCTGCAAGAAAATCCCTTAACCAAGTAGATCCTAACAGGTCTTGATTAGTAAATCCTTTAACTAGACAACTCTTTTATTAGGGTTTGAAATCTTTTAACAAGGTTACACCTAATAGGGTAAAGCTCCTAACAGGACTAGAGGTAAATCCCTTAACTGAGTGACTCCTAACATGGTCTTCTCCTAATAGGGCATCGTTGTAAGCTCCTGACAGGGCTACAACTTTAACTAGACACATTTCAGAAGAGTGAAAATTATTAGTGGGTGCTAATTCACACTGTGATTTTTCCCTCTAACCAAGGGTTTCCACAATAAAAACATTAGTGTCACTTTGTTGGATGTTTGGATGTTTATTTAGTCACTTTGTTTATTCCTGCATAAGGTTTAAAGTTGATGAATGTTGTTGAATTAATTGTGAAAAGTTTTGATTTGATAGATTTTTTATTCACCCCCTATTAGTAATCTTAGACCTTATAGTATTAACACACCGCCCTCTCAGTTGTTCTTGCCTCCTTTTGGGCCTAAAAATTGGTATTAGAGCCTAGTCCTTTTGAATAAGCTTGACCACTTGAAGGAGATCTGTCATGGGAAGTATGAGAAAAGAGAGTCTAAAATTCGATGGAAGAAACTAGCTGATTTGGAAGGATCAGATGACTACCTACCTAAAATGCCTGGGGACAGGAGATGAATATTGACAGATCACCAAGAAGCCTTATTCTATTTTGAATGACCTAAAAAATGCTACTGAAGATGAAAAGAATAAATTCAAGGAAAACATGTTAGCAAGGGAAGCCTTGATCAACACTTCATCAGATTCATAATATTCACACATTTATGGATTGAGGACTGCACATGAGGTATAGACACAATTAGAAACTATTTATGAAGGTGAATCATATGTTAATCAAGCTAAGTTATATGGATTAAAAGAAAAAGATGAAGATATGAAGATGAGTGAAGGTGAAATTTCCTCAGTCTATTCACAAAGAGTAAATGATTTGGTTTGTGAAATCAAATGTGTTGGTGGTACCTTGACAAACAATGAAGTTGTAGACAATATTTTGAGATCTTTTCCCACATGTTACAGTAAGAAAGTTGTTTCCATTGAGAAATTAAGAACAATAAAACCTATTTCAAGAGAATCTTTGGTAGGAAGACTTTGTTCCTATGAGATGACTACACTTAGTAAGGAACTTCTGAAGGTTGAGACTGCATTCAAAGATAGTGTTACTAAGCATGACTAGGGAAAACACTGTGCTAAGGATTGGGAAGAGATCATGAAAGAAGAAGGGAAGATTGATGAACTTGATGCCTTGATTGTGAAAAGGCTACCTAAGGGCTTCAGTAAGTATGAAGGAAGGTTACCTTTGAAATAATTTAATTATAATAAGATTGGTCATATTGCATCTAGATCTATGAAGAAGAACTACGAGGATATTATAGATAAATCTAAGAAATATCATCCTAAGGGTCATAAAAGTTTTTATGTTGTTGAAGAAGGTGTGATTGATGATGAGTCTAATGCTAGTGGGGAAGAAATTGTGATTATTGTTATTAAAGAAGATAATCCTAATGAAGAAATGGAATTGGTTTCATGAGTTGTTAAAAGAGATGAATGGGTCATTAATAGTGGATGCTCACATCATATGACTGGTGATAAGGATAAGTTTTTGAAGTTTGAGGACTATGATGGTGGTGTTGTTAGACTCGGTAACAATGCTTCCTGTTTGATTAAAGGAGAAGGATATATTACTCTTGATGGTAAAATCAGTATTAATGATGTCTTGTATGTTGAAGGTTTAAGTCATAATTTTTTGAGTGTTGGAAAACTATTAGATAAAGGTTACACATTGGAATTCATGGATGAATTCTGCAAGATAGTTAGAAGTACATGAAAGCTTATTGCATCAGGTACATAGACTGTTGGTAATCTATTTCATTTGATAACTATTGAGAATAATATTTGATTGTTAAGATTGATGATAGTTAGTTATGTCATAGAACATTTTGTCATGTGAACTTTGATAATATGGTGAAAGTTAGCACTACTCATGTTGTAAGATATTTTCCTAAATTGATGAAGCCTAACAATATGTACAAAGAATGTCAATTGGGTAAGTTGACTATATCTATTTTTAAGAATAAGATATATTCTTCAAATGGATTGTTGGATTTGGTACATACAAATCTATGTGGTCCTACTAAGACAAGAAGTTATTACAGTGATAGATATTTTATGCTATTTGTTGATGAACATTCAAGGATGATGTGGGTTACATTTTTGAAAGAGAAATAAGAAGCTTTTTAGATATTCAAGATAATGGTGGAAATAGAATCCAGAAGAAGATTGAAGTGCCTAATATTGGACAGAGGTGGAGAATTTACATTTGGTAAGTTTTATGCATTTTGTGAAGAACATGGGATAAATAGACAAAATTCTACTCCACGAACCCCATAATAGAATGGTGTTGTTGAGTGAAGGAATAGGACTATCCTAGACACAACTAGGATTATGATGATTGAAGCAAAAGTTCCATAGATCTACTAGAGAGAAGAAGTATGCACCACAATATATGTTCTAAACCAAGTACAGATTAAGCAAAGAATTGGTAAGACTCCTTATGAACTATGGTATGGTCATATTCCTATAGTGACATATTTTTGAATTTTTGGAAGTAAATGCTACATTAAGAGAGATGAGGATATTGGAAAGTTTGATCCTAGAAGTTGTTAGCTTGTGGTGACTAATCAGGAAAGTACTATCCAGGAAGACATTTTCATATTAAATAAACGCTTCATAAGAAATACCTTGTTTGAAGCTGAACGCACACAGATTAGAACACAAGACACACAGATTTAACGTGGTTCACCCAATCCCTGGGCTACGTCCACCAAAAGCGAGTCCAATATTATTATTATCCAGTGATTACAAACTGATTACAATCCGTAATCCCTTACAGCCCAATTCTGCCGCAAGTACTAAAATCATACATCATGAAAATCCCTAACCCTAAGCCATATTATACAATATTTTCCCGCTTTAGGGTTAGAATGAGTTATAAGTAGTCGGCTCAAATAACCGAAATAGTTATGGAAGATGCAAATGGAGGATTATCTCTATCAGAAGGATCTATGGCGGCCATTAGAGGGAGTAGCCAAGAAAGAGCAATCAATGTCTCAGGAAGATTGGGACATTTTGGATAGGAAGGCACTAGGGAGTATTCGTCTATGCCTGGCACAATCGGTGGCATTCAATATTACTGAAGCAAAGACAGCTAAAGATCTGATGGAAACCCTAGCGAAGTTGTATGAAAAGCCTTCAGCTTCAAACAAGGTATTTCTTATGAAGCGTTTATTTAATATGAAAATGGTAGAAGGTGGATCAGTTACTGACCATTTGAATGAGTTTAACACAATTACAAGTCAATTAACCTCAGTTAAAATTACTTTCGATGAAGAGGTTAGGGCTCTCTTGATTTTGTGTTCTTTGCCAGAAAGCTGGAATGGCTTGGTAATGGCTGTTAGTAATTCTGTTTCTGGTTCTAATACCCTAAAGTATGATGATGTTATTGGTGTTATATTGAGTGAGGAAATTCATAGGAAAAGCTCAGGGGCATCCACATCGGGTAGTGTATTGAACACAGAAAGCAGAGGCAGAACAAGAGATAGAGGAAACAACTCTAAAAATCGTGGGAAATCAAGAGGAAAATCAAAGGGAAAGAGGTCCGAATCTAAAGGGCCAAATGATTGCTGGTACTGTGGAAAACCAGGTCATAAAAAGAAAGATTGTTGGTCTCGGAAGAAAGATCAAGGAGACAAAAATGATGGAAACAAGGAGGCAAATGTGGTAAGTAACAAATCCGAGGAGGATGCTTTGCTCTTGTCCTTAGAAAGCATTGATGATTCATGGGTTTTAGATTCTGGGGCTTCATTTCATGCTACACCCCATAGAAGTTATTTTGTTGATTATGTCCAAGGGGATTTTGGGCTAGTTTATTTGGGAGATAATGAACCCTGTTAGATTGTTGGAAAGGGAAAAATTAAGATTAAGTTGCAGAATGGGAATCATTGGCTACTACAAGAGGTAAGACATGTTCCAAGGCTGAGTAGGAATTTAATTTCAGCAGGGCAACTAGGTGATGAGGGTTGCACAGTTACTTTTAATGATAAAAATTGGAAGGTTTCAAAAGGTTCCTTAGTAGTAGCAAAAGGTGTGAAAGTAGGCACCTTATATCTTTGTACAGGTCATACTGTTCCTTCTACTTTAATTGTTTCAGAAGATAATGAATGTTCAGGAACAGTGGCTGCAGTTGAGCAGGAAGAACATCAAACTGTTGCTGTAGATTCTGACACAGCACTGTGGCACAACAGACTCGGGCACATGAGTGAAAAAGGTATGAAATTACTTCATTCAAAGAAAGTTTTACCTGGTCTGAAATGTGTCAATATGGATTTCTGTGAAAGTTGTGTTTATGGAAAACAAAAGAGAGTTAGTTTTGTGAAGAGTGGGAAGGAAAAGAAAAATGAGAGATTAGAGCTTGTGCATACAGATGTATGGGGACCAGCTCAGGTATCTTCCCTTGGTGGCTCTCTATATTATGTTACATTTATAGATGATGCAACAAGAAAAGTATGGATTTATTTCCTTAGACAGAAATCTGATGTATTTCAAACTTTTAAGAAATGGAAATGCTTGGTTGAGAATGAGACTGGTAAAAAGTTAAAATGTCTCAGATCTGATAATGGTGGTGAGTATTGCAGCACAGAATTTGAAGAATATTGTTCCTCTAATGGTATTCGTAGGCAGAAAACTATACCAAGGACTCCACAAGAAAATGGAGTGGCTGAACGCATGAACAGGACAATAATGGAGCGTGCAAGGAGTATGAGGTTGCATGCTAGGCTGCCCAAAAATATGTGGGCAGAGGCAGTGAACACTGCTGTTTATTTAATCAATAGAGGCCCCTCTACTCCTTTGGACTGTGGTATTCCAGAGGAAGCATGGAGTGGTAAGAAGGTGAGTTATTCTTTTCTCAAAACCTTTGGTTGTGAAGCTTTTGCACTTATAGATTCTGAAAATAGAACCAAGCTGGAAGCTAAGTCAAAGAAATGTGTATTTGTTGGGTATGGCATTGATGAATTTGGTTATAGGCTTTGGGATTTTGAAAATCATAAAATTGTAAGAAGCAGGGATGTCATATTCAATGAGAAAATATTGTACAAAGATCTGTTGCTGCAGCATGAGAAGAAAGAAAATGACTATGTAGTACTGGATGATACTCCACAAGTTCATGTTCCAGTAGTTCCTTATGCTCCGCAACAACAGCAACAACAAATACCACACACCCCAGTGAGTGTTAGACGGTCAACAAGGCTAAGTAGACCTCCAGAAAGATTTTCTCCATCTTTGTATTCTATTCTGTTAACAGATGCTAGTGAACCTGAATGTTATAATGAAGCTGTGCAGGTGGATACAAAGCTTTAGTGGGAGTCTGCAATGACAGATGAAATGGACTCTTTGCTGAAAAATCAGACATGGCATTTATGTAAATTACGTGCAGGTAAAAGGGCTTTACAGAATAAATGGGTTTACAGGATCAAAGAAGAGGATGGAGGTACGAAAAGATTTAAAGCCAGATTAGTCGTAAAAGGATTTGCACAGAAACATGGTATTGATTTTGATGAGATATTTTCTCCAGTTGTTAAAATGGCTTCTATTCGTACTGTTTTAAGTATCGTGGCTACTGAAGATTTGCATTTAGAGCAGCTTGATGTTAAAACAGCCTTTCTTCATGGTGATTTGGATGAAGAAATATATATGGTTCAGCCATAAGGATTTGAGGTCAAGGGTAAGGAGAATTTGGTGTACAGATTGCAGAAAAGTTTATATGGCTTGAAGCAAGCACCTCGGCAATGGTATATTAAATTTGACACTTTTATGAATGGGCATGGATATAGTCGGTGTCATTCTGACCATTGTGTTTATTTTAAGAGGTTGGATGATGACAGCTACATTATTTTATGTTTATATGTTGATGATATGCTTGTAGCTGGGTCTAACATGGATCACATTAAGGGGTTGAAACAACAGTTAGCAACATCTTTTTCTATGAAGGATTTGGGGGCAGCAAAACAAATCCTTGGTATGAAAATTTGTAGAGATAGGCAAAATAGGAAATTGTCTCTATCTCAGGCTGATTATATTGAGAAGGTGTTGCAACGTTTCTCTATGGAAAATGCCAAAGCTGTCAGCACACCTTTGCCTGGTCATTTGAAATTGACTAAGGATATGTGTCCCAAGACACCAGAAGAAGAGACTAAAATGTCTAAGGTACCTTATGCTTCAGCTGTAGGGAGCTTAATGTATGCTATGGTATGTACTAGGCCAGATATTGCACACGCAGTGGGAGTCGTTAGCCGTTATATGAGTAACCCTGGTATTGAGCATTGGAATGCAGTCAAATGGATTCTCAGATATTTGAGAGGCACATCCAGTAAGTGTTTACACTTTGGGGGTTCTACTACTACTGTACAAGGCTATGTTGACTCAGATTTGGCAGGAGATATAGATAGCAGGCGGAGTACTACAGGTTATATATTTACTGTTGGTGGGATAACAGTGAGTTGGATTTCTCGACTACAAAAGGTGGTTGCTTTATCCACTACAGAGGCAGAGTATGTTGCTGCTACAGAGGCAGCCAAGGAGATGATATGGCTTCAATTCTTCATGGAAGAATTGGGACATCCACAAAAGGATAATTTTCTACATATAGATAGCCAAAGTGCCATTCATCTTGCAAAGAATTCTGCTTTGCACTCAAAGACAAAACACATACAGTTGCGGTACCATTTCATTCGATCAGTTTTGGATGATGGACAGTTAATGCTGGAAAAGATTCATACTGATGATAATCTAGCAGATATGTTTACAAAGGTAGTAACAAGGGAGAAGTTGAACTCATGTTCAGCTTCAGTTGGTCTTCTAGACTGAACACAATAAAGGAACAGCTGAGTCCAAGGTGGTTCAATCCAGTGGGAGCCTCATGTGGGTAGCAGTATTGCTACAGGATCAGTCTCCAAGTGGGAGGTTTTTTAGTATAGTGTGGATACTGATCAGTCACCAAGTGGGAGATTGTTAGCTTGTGGTGACTAATCAGGAAAGTACTATCCAGGAAAGTACTGTACACTTTTCCTCCCGACCTCGCCGGGGTTCGGGGTTGGGCCGGGCCCCGAGTGGGGGTTTGGGGGCGGCAGCCCCCAAGAGCAGGGGTTCGGGGGCGCAGCCCCTAAGGAAATTTTTTTTGAGGCCGACTACTTTTTTGGTTATTTGGGCCGACTACTTATAACTCATTCTAACCCTAAAGCGGGAAAAAAAAATATTGTATAATATGGCTTAGGGTTAGGGATTTTCATGATGTATGATTTTAGTACTTGTGGCAGAATTGGGCTGTAAGGGATTACGGATTGTAATCAGGTTGTAATCACTGGATAATAATAATATTGGACTCGTTGTTGGTGGACGTAGCCCAGGGATTGGGTGAACCACGTTAAATCTGTGTGTCTTGTGTTCTATTCTGTGTGGTTTATTATTTTCTGATATTAGTTATATTTGCAAATAATTGTTATTTCTGCCTTGTTAATCCTAACAGAAGTGACAAGAATATTTCTTGGGTATTATACAAAGAGAAAAACATATAAATGTTATAACTATAGGCTGAACAAGATTGTTAAAAGTGTGAATGTTAGAGTTGATGAGAATGTGCAGACATTAGGAAGAACTTGTAGGTATGACATGACTAAAGAAGATAATCAAATTATGGAAGTGCAGAATCAGAATTGGGATGGACCAAAAGAGCAAAAAGAACTTGAGGAAAATGAAGTGGATATTAATACCGAAGGGTCTGCTACAAAGCCTACACTAAAAATTCCATAGTATGTAAGGATTAATCATTCTAAATATGTCATTATTGGTGATAAGAATAGAGATGTTCAAACTAGAGGAAAAATTACTAGAGATGAAACATGTACGCTATCTAAATTTTTTCCTAAAGATGTTAAAGAAGCATGTAGTGATGAGAGTTGGATGAAAGAAATGAGAAAGTGATGAAAGGTACTCCCCTTATTAACACAAACACACACAACATAATTGAGAATACCAAGAACTGGGCTTTCTATTATGTCTAATGAAATGAAATTACAATATTAAAAAATATAAAATGCACAGCCACATGGGAATTTTCATTACAATATTCTGCAAACCAAAGCCACTAGATGTCTGTTCCCAAAAATTGCCCTAGATATCCTATGAGCCTTCATTATATAGGCAACTTAACCGCCCGAGAAGGTTCTATAAAATTTAACCCTAAAGTTTGAGGTTGACCATCCCTAAGATATTATTATTCATTTTTATTACATTAGAATAGGCCCAAAAAACTTTTGGAACTCAAATTTTTTTTTTGAAGGAATTTCATTTTCTTCTATTTTAGGTAGTGCAACTTCCAGAGACCATAAGTCATTGCCCGTTGACTCGATTGGCTATTATAACACCATTTTAGAAATGGCGTGAAGTGCTCTACAAAAAATAACAAAAAAAATCTCTAGTCAATCAAAGTTTTGATCCCATTAAGAGCCTCTAAAGAATTAAAAAATGAGTTCAAAGTTTTTGTACCTTGTTGCCAATACCAAAAAAATTGAATATCTTCAAAACTAGACTTGATCTTGCAATGAAACTTTATTGGAAGATTGATATAACCAAAGCGAACCTCCAGGCAAGAAAATAGAGCATTTTGAGATCAAACAAAAAACTTAATGAAAATAGTATCTATGCACAAGATAGCCCTTATTGAAAAGAAAACGGAAAATATTTTTGGGTGATGCAAGATTGCCCTTACACTCAGGATGCTCTTGTATCAGACACCCAAGGTAATTTGAGAAGTGAACTCGTCACATCTCATGTGTTCAAAGGAAAACCAAGATGGTTAACCTCCTCCCTTGATAGCCATGATGAATCTTCCTCAAGTCATCTTTTCCATTTGACCAAATATTCTTCATATGTCTCGTTCCTTATGCTTTTGCCAACATGACTATCCAAGATGTCTTCAATCTCCTCTATAACTGAATTAGTTGCTAGAATATTCCATAGTGCTTCTATGACCTGATCCTCGACACCTCCTTCATGATATTTTGTCACATCTGAAATGTTAAATATTGGTGAAATTTTGAGTTCACTAGGAAACTCTACTTCATAAGCATTTCCTAAATCATGCTTCTCCAGTATTTTGCATGGTCCAAATTTCTTCATCTTCAACTTATTGTTTGTTCCTACTGAGAATCTCTCCTTTCTCAAATGAAGCATGAATTTGTCCCCCACTTGGAATTTCTTATGCCTCCTTTTCTTATCTACCTTAGCCTTGTATTGTGTATATTTTATTAATATGTTTCCTTACCTCCTCATGCAAATCCTTCAAGTGTTCTGCAAAGTCTTCAGCATCAACGCTACTTGTCTCCCCTTTGTCCAACTTTCTTAAATCAGATGCATTTCTAGGAGTACTTCCATATACTATATGGAATGGTGATTTACCAGTGCTCCTATTGACATAATTATTATATGAAAATTTTTCTTGTGGTAAAATCAAATCCCATCCCTTTGGTTTATCTCCAACCAAGCACCTCAAAAGATTCTCCAAAATCCTATTCACCATTCTATCTATCTATCAGTTTGTGGATGGTGTGCTGAGTTGAACTTCACATCTATTTTCAACTTTTACCACAAGGTTCTCCAAAAGTACCCAACAAACTTGGTGTCCCGATTTTAAACTATGCTCTTTGGTAAACCATGTAACCTCACCACCTCCCTGAAAAACAATTCTGCTACATGAACAACATCATTAGTCTTCTTGCAAGGAATGAAATGTGTCATCTTTGAAAACCTGTCTACCACTACAAAAATGGAATCATGCCCTCTTTGAGTTCTTGGTAGGCCAAGAACAAATTCCATACTAATATCCTCCCATGGATTCTTTGGAACAAGTAATGGATGATATAACCTTGTATTTTTCTTGGCTCTTTTTTCCATTTGACATAACCTGTAACCTTGTACAAATTTATTAACATCTTGTTGTAACTGTGACCAATAATAATTTTTACTAACCAAAGAAATGGTTTTATCTCGACCAAAATGTCCAACCAATCCTCCACTATGCTATTCTTTGATTAGATTCTCCCTCATGGAACTCCTTGGAATGCACAACTGACCACATTTGAATAACATACCATCCTATATTATGGAGTCCAACCATTTGGTTCTATCTAGAGTAACAAGTTTTGTACAAGATTTCCAAGCTTCTCCAAAATCAAGATCCTTGGGGTACAAACTCTTGAGTTCCTTTAACCCAACAACATTAATATGCATCTCTGTCAGCAAAATTTGCCTCTCACTAAGGGAATCTACAACCCTATTAGACTTCCCACTCCTGTGTTTCAAAACAAAAGAGTAACTGTGCAAAAACTCAACCCATTTCAAATGCCTCTGATTTAACTTTACTTGACTATTCAAATATTGCAAAGCTTGATGATTAGTAAATAAAACAAACTCTTTTGGAAAAAGATAATGTCTCCACTTCCTCAATGACTAAACTATAGCATATAACTCCTAGTCATAAACATAATAGTTTCTCTTGGCATCATTCAACTTCTCACTGAAATAAGAAATGGGTTTACCTTCCTGACTCAAAACAACTCCAATAGCATTACCACTAGCATCACAGTCTACTTGAAACACCTTGTTAAAACTTGGAAGAGCTAAAATAGGTTGTTCTATAACTTTTATTTTCAATAATTCAAAACTCTTGTCTACCCCTACTGTCCACTTAAACTCTTTCCTATCCCCTCTCATTATTTCAGTCAAGGGTCCACAAATACTATTGAAATTTTGAATAATCTTTCCATAAAAGCTAGCCAAATGATGAAAATATCTTACCTCAGTAGCACTCCTTGGAGTAGGCCATTCAAGGATAACCTTCACCTTTTCTGGGTCTATTTTTAGACATTCTGCCAAAACTATAAATCACAGATACACTAACTCTTTAAAAAAACCACACTTCTTCAGATTATTCAATAACTTCTCTTCCCTTAACCTCTCAAACACCCTACAAACATGCAATATTACATGTTCTTCCAATGTCTTATTGAAGATCAAAATATCATCCAAATAAAAAATGACAAAATTACCTAGAAATTCTTTCAATACTTCATTCATGAGCCGCATGAACATGCTCGGTGCATTGGTTAGCCCAAAAGGCATGACTAACCACTCATACAAGCCCTCCTTTGTCTTGAAGGTTGTCTTCCATTCATCTCCTTCTTTGATTTTGATTTGGTGATATCCACTCTTCAGGTCTATCTTTGCGAAATACACAACTACACTCAAACAATCCATAATATCATCCATCCTTGATAAGGAAAATCTCTACTTAATAGTGATCTTATTGATAGCTTGAGAATCCGTACACATCCTCTATTCTCCATTTTTATTTGGTGCTAATACCGCTAGTACAACACATGGACTCAAAATATCTTAGATCAATCCCTTCTATAACAACTCCTACACTTTTCTATTTAATTCCTCACTCTCTGTCAGAGTCATCTTATGGGTTGCCTTGTTTGGAAAAATGGCCCCTAGAATCAATTCCATCTAATGACTGATGTTTCTCACAGGTGGCAATCCATCAGGTACATTATCAGATACAATATCTTAAAACTTCTCCAACAAATCTGCAACTTCTATAGGTACATCTTCTACTCCCTCTTTACCAAATTTTGGAATTAAAGAAAAACATATATACTCATGTCTCATACCTTCTAAGAACTTCCTTCCATCAACTAACATATTATGGAATTACTACACACCTTTTCCCGTATTTCTTTCAATGGCTTCAGCTTGTGTCAGACTCCATCCTTGGTCAAAGAATAAGTATTAGCATGACCATCATGTATAACATGCCTGTCAAACTACCAAGGCCTTCCTAGCAAAAACTGAAATGCATCCATGGGTATGATATCGTAGAGTACCTCATCTTGGTAACTACCAATCTTAAACTTCACTAAGCATTGCTCATTGGCCAAAACCTTGTGGTCATCCTGCACCCAGGCAATTCAATATGGATGGGGGAGTTTTTCCCTTTTCAACTTTAACTTTGTGATCATTTCTTCTAAAACTAGATTATCGGTGCTTCCACCATCAATAATCACTTCACAACACTTATCCTTGCACTTGCACCTAGTGAAAAATAGGCTCTTCCTCTTCTCTAATTCTTTCTCTTCATTTATCAGGGCCCTCCTAAAAACTAGGGCTTCTCCTTTCTCAACATCATCTAAGTGTTTTGATTGAACTTCTTCATTTGTATGTGCAACTTATGCATGGCCTTCTGTCTTCATGCCTATCCTTCCTTGATGTTGGGGACATTCATAGGCTCGGTGTCCTCCATAGTGGGAACATGTCCTACGAAAACCTCCTCTTCTAGGTCCTTTCCCTCTTCCTCTTTCTCTCCGATCCTTGTTATTTTGATCATGTAAATGATTGAAATTATTTCCCCTCTGAATCTGACTTCTACTTGACTCATAATTCTTTTTCTGATCTTCATTTTGGCCTCCATAAGACCATCTGCTAGATCTTCAACCATGACCTCTTCCACCTTTCTTTCTTTCAAAATTCTTGTTCAGCTTCTCTTCCAACCTTAAGGAAAACTATATGCCTCTTCAATACTAGTCATGCTAACCAGACTCAAGTCCTCTTGAATACTTGACCTTAACCCATGAAGATAATGGGCAACTTTTTTCTTCTTAGCTTCCGCATGACTCATTCTAATGAGGAATCGGTAGAACTCTTCTGTATACTCTTGCATAGATCTTCCCGCTTGTTTCAATGCTTGCATTTTCTTCAACAGATTGAGTTCATAATCAATAGGAATGAATTATCTTCAATTTCTCCACCATTCAGTCCCATCTTGAGATTTCCTCCTTTCCTCTTCTATTCCTCTCCAATTGAATCTCCTGCCACCAAATTTTTGCGTGACCCTTCAGTTTGGCCTTAAAAAATTTGACTCTATTCAGATCTTCGACATATTCATACTCAAAATATTCTTTTAGATTATTGATTTAGTCAATCAATTCCTCTGGGTTAAGATTTCTTGAAAATGAGGAAACCTCAATCTTAGGTCTCTTTCCAATCTTGGAAATGGCCCTAAAAAACTATCCTCCTCAGGATTTCTATGCGCTTCTAGCGCTTCTTGGTCATGTTGTCCTTCTTTGAATTATTCTTCAATTTCATATATAACTAAAATATTCATTCCTCTACACAACTCATCTTGCAATGCTTTCACTTGTCTCTAGAGGGCTCTAAAACCCTCTTCTGTCACACCTACAGCTCTCCCAACACAGTTCCTTTGTGAAGACATTTTTTTTGGATCCTATCACTCAAACATACAATCACAGTCTTGGTGCAAACTGCCTCACAGTTGGAAATCTCTCTACACACTCAGGAACTCCTTCTCTGATACCACTTGATGAAGGGTACTCCCCTTACTAACACAAACACACACAATAGAATTGAGAATAATAAGAAATGGGATTTCTATTATCTCCAATGAAATAGAATTACAATATCCAGAAATATAACATGCACAACCACATGGGCATTTTCATTACAATATTCTGCAAGCTAGAGCCACTAGATGTTTGCTCCCAAAATCTTCCCTAGATATCCTACAAGCCTTCATTATATAGGCAATTTTAACCACCCAAGAAGGTTCTGGAAATTTTAAGTCAAAATTTTGAGGTTGACCATCCATAAGATATTATTATTCATTTTTATTACATTATAATAGGCCCAAACAACTTTCAGAACTCAAAAAGAAATTTTGAAAGAATTTTATTTTCTTCTATTTTAGGTAGCGCAACTTTCGAAGACCATAACTCATCGCCTGTTGACCCGATTGGATATTATAAACCCATTTTGGAAATGATGCAAAGTTCTCTACAATCACCATTTAGAACAATATCTAATTAGTGCAAGATTTAGTTAGCCAAAGTTTTGACCCCTTTCAAAGCCTCTAAAGCCTTCAAAACTGAGTTCAAAGTTTTTGTACCCTACTGCCAATACCAAAAAATTTCAATATCTTCAAAACTAGACTTGATCTTGCAATGAAACTTTACTAATAGGTTGATATAACCAAATTGAACCTCAAGGGAATAAAATAGAGCATTTTGAGCTCAAATGAAAAACTTAATAAAAATAGTAAATATCTAAAAATAGCAGCTTTGCACAAGATAGTCATTATTGGAAAGAATCCAAAAAATATTTTTGGGTGATGCAAGATTTCCCTTACACCCAACATACTCCTGCATCAGAGAGTAAATTAATCAGATTGAGAAGAACAAGACTTGGATTCTTTTTCCCAGACCTTTTGAAAAAAATATGATTGGTACTAAATGGGTACTCAGAAACAAGCTGATTGAATATAGTAAAGTGGTTTAGAAGAAAGTAAGACAGGTATGCAAAGGATATTTATAGATAGAAGATATTGATTTTAAAGAGAAATTTTCTTCTGTAGCTAGACTTGAAGTTGTTAGATTACTTCTTTCATATGCATCTTATAGAAAATTTAAGGTTATTAGATGGATGTTAAGTCTGCATTCTTAAATGGCAAACTAGAGGAAGATGTTTATATTGAGAAGTCTAATGGTTTTACTCTAATCGGGGAAGGATATATGGTTTGCAAATTGTAAAAAAATTTCTATGGATTAAAACAATCTCCTAGAGCATGGTATGCTAGATTGGACAGGTATTTGACAAAGATTGGTTTCAATAAGGGTACTATAGATAGTAACTTATATTTTAGAATAA
Organism: Chamaecyparis obtusa; assembly: GCA_027943335.1. NCBI lineage: Eukaryota > Viridiplantae > Streptophyta > Pinopsida > Cupressales > Cupressaceae > Chamaecyparis > Chamaecyparis obtusa. The sequence goes on from BSBK01002760.1 coordinate 2,648,326, forward strand.
TTGATGATAATGTCTTGATTGTTGGAGTGTTTGTTGATGATACCATATTTGGTGGTAATGATGAGTTGAGTAGAAGTTTTGCTGATGAAATGCATAAATAATTTGAGATGTCTATGATGGGTGAAATGAAATTCTTTCTTGGATTGCAAACTACACAGTTGGATAAAGGAATCTTTATTACACAATCTAAGTATGTTAGAGAATTGTTGAAGAAATTTGGTATAGAAGATTCAAAACCGGTAAGAACTCCTATGGTTATTAGTTGCAAGTTAACCAAGGATTATGATTCCCCTTGTGATAATCAGACATTATATAGATCTATGATCGGTGGATTGAAATATCTAACTCATTCTATACTAGACATATCAAACGTTGTTGGAATTGTTGCAAGATTTCAAGCTGAACCGAAGGAATTTCATATGGTTGTTGTCAAGAGAATTTTTAGATACTTGAAGGGTATAGTTGAATATGGATTATGGTATGGAAAAGATGATGACTTTACTCTATGCGCATACATTGATGTTGATTAGATAGGTAATGTGGATGATAGAAAAAGTACTAGTGGAGGTGCATTCTTTTTGTGTAAAAGCCTAGTTTCTTGGACTAGTAAGAAGAAAGATTGTACTTCTCAATCTGCTACTAAGGCTGGGTATGTTTCTACTATAATAAAATATAATCAATCTATTTGGATGAAGAAAATATTGAAGTATACAAGGATAAACATTAATGAGCCTATTGTTGTTCACTATGATAACTCTAGTGTTATAAATATCTCAAAGAATCATGTATTACATTCAAAGAAAAAGCATATTTCTATTAAGTATCATGTCTTGAAGGATAAAGTCAGTGAAATGGAAGTGAAACTGGAGTTTTGTCAAAGGTTTTTCCTCTAAAGGTAGGAATTAATGATGTTGAAGATGACACCAATCCAAAAAAACTATCATAATATTATTCACTAGATTGATGAGTTTTGGGACTACTCCTTAGGGGGAGTAGTCTTATGGCTATTATGGTTCGGTACTGGGATTTTTCTATTTTTTCCCTTTGAGGTAAGTTTAGTTCTTTTGATGTCTTTGGTCCTTTTCCATTGATGTAAAAGGGGGAGAGATTATGTGAAAAAAAAGGTAACTATGCTTGGGAGAGATTGTATTGAAGTTGGATATTCAGAGTGATCAAGTGGATATAGTAATGTCATTGTGCATTGATTAGTTTTTTACTACACATTTTTCCATCAATGCCAAAGGGGGAGATTGTTGGAAGATTTTTTAGAATGTCAAAGTTTGGTACTTGGGTGTAATTACATTAATGTTTTTTAATTGATGTCAACATACTAATTGTTGTTTTAGATAGTGTGTTCATTATTTTCAGTGAAGAGGATTTTGATTGATTAGGTGATATGATGAAATATTGAGTTACAATTGTAAGATGTTGTTCAAAAGTGTTTATAGATGGTCTATAGAGGTTTGCAGAAATTTGAATGGAAGTTTGAGTGAGGTATGATCAAGTGTTGGTAGTTGATGTTACAGTGTTCTTGTGTACAATGGATGAATATTTTATTCAATATGTTTTGGATTTAATGTTTCAACGGTTGTGAAGTTTGTGGTTACATGGTGCCTTATCATTGTGTTCACAGCTAGTGTTTTTCATGATTCAAAGTACACCAAGCTATCTTTTGTTATGACAGAGTTCAATATTTTAGTGCTCTTAATGATCATAGGTATAGATGAGTTTATATTTTGTAGTGAAGATGATCCAAAGGTTTTGGATGTTACTCATGCTTCTTGTTGGTGTTCTTGGATCATGTGATGATCATGTTATTGGTCCACATTGATTGAGGTTATTAGATTTTCTATTTTGGTAGTGTGTTGGCATTTCTTCATTTAGGTCATAGGAGACTTGATGGAGTAACATATTGCAATTCTTAATTTTGTCTTGGAGACACACAATTATGTTCATGGTTGAAGATTTGGGTCCTATCTACGTCTTGGATGACTTGATTTGGATCGCATTAGAGATTGAGCATAGTGTTTATATCTTTAATTGTAGTAGGTCTTAGCCGACCTAGTGATTGAATATTCCTTGTAATCGATATAAATGAGAAATCATTTTTTAATTGTGGAGTGTAGAGAGTGAAGAGAGGGTATGCATGTGAATTATGTACTTAAGGTAGAGTTTGTACTTCATTAGAAATATTTTGGCATAGGAGATTCTATTTGTTAATTCGGTTGTAATGGAATATATGTCCACCCTTTTGTAATCAAAGATAGATTGGTGAACCACACTAAAGGCCAGATCTTATATTGTATTGTGAGAAGCATGCTCCATGCAGTGACCCTACATATTGGACTATAATATTATGGTTGCAAGTGCATCCTTTGTTCTCTATTTTCTCTTAACATGCTAGTACTTTTAGTAGAGTCAAAGGTTAGACCCTGTTAGGAGTCTTTTCAGATTGACCCTGTTAGGGGTGAGTACGCACTGTCTGAGAGCTCACTGCTCAAAGGGGTGAAGGATGCAACCTTCTGAATAATAGATACACACTATATCTAGATCTTGGTGAACTACAAGGTAGACCTACTATCTTGATTAGTTCCAATGAATAGCACACTCTATCTTCTCTGTCACATAGACCTCTTCTTGATGGCTCAATACTTCGCACTCTCTTCTCTGCTCTTATCTTTCATCTCGATGCCATACTACTAGCGATCACAAATGATCGGCTATAAGTATCTTTCCTCTAAATGATATAATCAAGTCAGCCTATTAGAACCACCTTGAAATCATATTAGGGGTGAACCCACAATAGTGGGTTACACTTTTTTTCTTGGACGGACACTAAACTCTACATTTTGAAAAAAACTTTCAGGTTTAGATGCGTATTGTCGTTAAACCATTTGAAATTGGAAGATGAAGTAAATTATAGTATTTTAGGATTTCCTATCTAGATTCTAAATATATTTTTTATTTTATTTTTAAATTGATTTGAATGGTTTTTTATTTCTCCCACAAAAATTGGTATGTTACTGAAAACATCATTTTCAAAGGGTTAAATTATTTTCATAGAGCATCACTTTTTTTCTAAAATAGATATCAATGTTCTTCTTTAGAATTTAGTTTTGTAACATCCATACAGAGGCCATGCAATTTGTTTGACAACATTATCACAATTATTGCATATTTTATTAACATTTGAAGTTGACTAAACGATAATTTTGACATACCTTGACTACATAGCTTATAACTTGTCATGTATTTGTCCAATTTTATTTTTATTTTTTTTGATAGAAAGAGAACTTAAATACCTAGGGCATAGATAATTTTTAGATTTTTTTTTCTCATTTATTATTTTTCCATAAGTGTCAAACATAGAGGTAGACATACGGTGAAATATCTATGTATAGTAAAACTAAAAATACAAAGTCATAATAGACTTAATATATATTAAGATTATAATGATTGGAAATATTTTTCTTAGGAGTACCTTACTAAATAGATAGGTTTGTCAAATGGATTCATTTGATCTGCCAAAAGATAAAGTCAAAGTGATTTTTTGTCAGCATTTTAATAGGTGTGAAGGAGAGACTCCATTGTAGGTATAAATGAGGAGTATAGATGTTATATCAATGTTTTTTTTTATATAAGAAGATTCGAGCTAACCATTTTTAATTAATTTCTTCAAATGGAACCTCTCAAGGATTAAATAATCATATTTTATTAAAAATGTGTTAGTTCAGCAAAAATCAACATGTCTAAAAAAGTGTAACCCACTATTGTGGGGTCACCCTTAGAGAAGCAATAACACTCTCCAATAACATCTCTATCGTCTCTACTAAGCACACAACACAAATTGGGACCTGTCCAAATCAATAAGTGTAGATGCATGCTACACACTGTTGGCTCTACTAATTTTACTAATACTTTCTCCTCAAGCTTAATTACATCATGCGATCTTAACCAAACATTCTAAACTCTTCTCTAATCACTAATCCAAGCACACATACCAAAATGATAGGTGCAACTTCTGTACCAATATAATCTCTATCGACTTTTTTGGATAAACACATGAAACTGCAACTGGTGAATAGAAACTATATAAATTCACTTCTACTGCACATTAGACTTTGCGTCCATGAATGGAGAAACACTAATGTGTCTCCATCATATATCCAAAGGTACAAGGCTCCATGATAACTGTACAGACAATCACTCACATAACACTGCCTGTAACTCTGTCAGAAACACTGCTGACACAAGCTGCTACATAACTGTTTGTACTAATAATTGACCTCTGCGTCCATGATATCATGCCGATAACATGTCTATGATACATATACTCAAAGCTTACTACATAAGTCTTCCACGCATGCTACTTACCATATGTTTTCATCAATGACAAACATACAGTCAGCACTGGCTTGCTGGAAAATCTCCAACAATCTCCCCCTTTGGCATTGATGGCAACATATGGAATGAAAAACACTACCAATCCAAATGACCAAGTATTTTATAACATTCTCCATTTCATCATCAAAACTCCCCCAAGGATGAATCCTCCATCTGCTGCAATATTCTTTAATATTCTCCATTTCCTCAACTGAACTGCTTCCATGACTGAATACTACTACCCCTTGCTGCTACATATTATTCCTTCTTAATTCTGTATGTACTCCCCCTTTACTACTATTTTTCATGACTATATAATACTTCCCCTTTGACATCAATGGAAAAGGGTGCCAAACATTTAAGCACCGGTACTACTCCTGAAGTAGAGTAGTCAACCATCCATCAGTCACTGAGGACTAATGCTTTCTCCACTTTCTCTAATCAAAATCAGGGAAGGGAATTAATCCTAGCTTCTCCCTAAGATACTCAAAAGTATGCTTTGGTAAAGGCTTTGTGAATATATCTGCTAGCTGATCCTTTTTACTCACATAGTCCAATTTGACTTCTTTCTCTGCCACTTTCTCTCTTAAGAAGTGATACTTAATCTCTATGCGCTTTGTCATTGCATGCATCATAGGATTCTTTGACATGTTGATAGTGCTAGTGTTATCACAATGAATAACAATAGGCTAATCAATGTGAATTCCAAAATCCTTTATCATTTGTTTGATCCAAACAATTGTAGAATAATTCAAGGCTACTGCAACATACTTTGCTTCTGCTGTTGACTAAGAAATACAATTCTACTTCTTGCTTGTCCAAGTGACTAGTCTATCACCAAGAAATAATGCTCCTCCTGATGTACTCTTTCTATCATCCACGTATCCTATCCAATTTGCATCTGTATATACATGAAGCTCACCATTATCTGAATTAGGATACTGTATTGTCTTAAAATGGAAGCACTTCCATGTTAAGAGTGTTTAGCCCTCCGAGTGAGTAGTCTAGGTCATGTCAAGCACTTGGAATCAACTCTTTTCTTGGATCATACTTGTCCTCCTCATTCTGCTTCTATCTGCCCCTGATTTTCACTCCAATATGCATTTCCTAGCATTTTGCATCTGGATCTTGAGGTTTTTGACCATAAGGTCAAAGTCAACCTTATGGGGTCAAAGTTGACCTCGACCTTGACGTGGTCAGGATTGACCTCGACCCTGACTTGGTTAGTTCCAAGCTTGTCCTTGACCCCTTGTCCAGATTTCAAGTTTCATTGATTTCTGGGTATCAGGTTTCGAGGATATTTGTTTTCTTGCCTTCGGGTCGGCCATTTCGGGTTTTAGAATGGTAAATCCTCAAATTGCATTTAATTTGGGTATATTTTCTAAAGGTTAGGACCTAATTGGGATTTAATTCTCCAAGGTGGCCCCTCTAGAGGATTGTGCCCTAGTTCACTATAAAAGGAGGCCTTCCTCTCTCATTTTCTCCATCTCATTCTATCATGCTCAAGCACTCTCAAGCAAGGTGATCAAGTAAGCATTCATTCAAGAATTTCATTCAAGTCCTTTTCTCCATCTGAGTTCTCCATTGAAGATCAAGGATTCAAGCATTCAAGCCATTGAAGGGATTTGGTTCAAGCATTCAAGATTCATCATTCAAACCCTAGATCTAACCATTATGATGGTGTGATCTTCCTTCAAGATCCTTTTGTTCATCTTCAAGATCCATTCATTCTTCTATCAAGGTGGATTCCAAGCATACAAGCATGGAGGTTTTGTATTTACTTTCATGGTTTTGATTTACATTTACCATTGTTGTGTTCAAGCTTTCATATCAATATACTATTTTACATTCAAAACACAATTACATATCTATCGAATTGCATAGCTTCATTGTTAGATCCATTTCTAATACTTTCTAGCATTCTTATTTCAATTTCAATATCAAGGTTGATTCCAAACCAGGGTTTGACCAAGGCAAACCCCTTAAACAAACAACAAAAACCCTCTTTTTCTTGTAGGTATAGGTGTAGAATTTTAGATTTGAGAGTAGATTTGGATACCCTTTTCAGAAAACTTTCGGGATCTGCGAACAAAGTCAGAATCGACCTTCAAATAAAGAATGTAGCCTTTGACCTTTTATGAGGGTCAAAGACTACCTACCGTCGGAAAGACAAAAGATTTCTGGGTTTTCTTTGTCTTCGCATTTCCAGTCCAAAATAGATTGTAGAATTGCTCGAAAGTACACATAGACATCATAAATTGGCATTTTCTAGATTTGTCCTAATTTGAGGTTAGTATTTGTATTTCAACTCTACAAATCCATCATAGGGAAATATAGGGTTTTTCTCTCTTTCATATTCTCCATAGATTGATTCGATTGTGTATTAACCTTTTGGTTGATCAAATTGGATCTCTCCTTTGAGAATTTGGATTTAGGAGTGGATCTTATATTTCCCCCTTACACATACACATTTAAATAGAGGTGATTCAATTTTACCACTATTCAGATACCATAGACCATAATCTATGGTGCCCTACAGATATCTGAATATTCTCTTTACTGCCATGAGGTGACTTTGTTTAGGCTCTGCTACAAATCTTCCAACTATGCCAACTACATTAGAAATATCAGGTCTAGTTTGAGTAAGATATATGAGTTTACCAATCATAGACTTGTACAATGTTGTATCTACTACTGAGAATCATCTTCTTTTGTAAGCTTACATCCTGTTATCATAGGTGTACCCACTGGCTTGCAATCATCCATCTTGAACTTCTTCAATATCTCTTTCATGTACTTAGACTGATTAATGAAAATACCTTTCTTTGTCTACTACACATTTAATCCCAAAAAGTATTTGATAGGTCCAATCATGCTCATCTCAAACTCGCTCTGCATCTCCTTAGAAAATTCTACACTAAGTTTGTCATTACCCCCAAAGATAATGTCATCAACAAATATAGCTACAAGAAGTAAACCTTTAGATGTTTCTCTTATAAATAGATCACAATCTGCTGCTCCCTTTTTAAATCCAATTTTTGTTAGATATCAACCAAGGCTCTCATACCAAGCTCTAGGGGCTTGCTTAAGTCGATAGAGGGATTTCTTCAATCTTCATACCATATCAAGTCTATTTGATAGGGTGAATCCTTCTGGTTGCTCAATCTATACTTCTTCCTTTAACTCTCCATTCAAGAATGCTAACTTAACATCCATCTGATAAACTTTGAAGTTTTTGAATGTTGCATAAGCTAGAAACAATTTAATGGCTTCTAATCTGCTCACAGGTGCAAATGTGTCTGAATAATCAATACCTTCTCTTTGTGCATATCCCTTACATACCATCCTTGCTTTATTCCTTACTAATATACCATCTTCATTCATCTTGTTTCTGAATATCCACTTTGTTCCAATCTTATTCTTATCAATGGGTCTTGGGACCAGTTTCCAAGTATCATTCTTAATAATATGATCTAGTTCTTCTTTCATAGCATCATGCCAATCTGAATCATTACATGCATCTTCAACACTTAAAGGCTCAATCTAGATAGTAAACATACCACTTCATTGCCTTCTGAACTCTTTTCTTTTGATCTTGTAGTGACTTTGCCACTCTGATCTCCAATGATGTCATCCTTAGAGTGATATCTAGATGTAAACTTTGGAACTTTAGGTGATACTGTCTCATCTTCCTTTTGAGTTTCTTCTTCACTTGTTTCAAGGTCATTGAATAATACATTAATACTATCAAACATCTCTTCAACAACTGTCTCATTAGTGGAAGGACTGGGTTCTTCTTCAATTATAGGTGCATAATCATGATATCTTTCTTGAACCATAAAATTTTCATCAATCTTAACATGAGAACTTTCAATGATCTTCTTCAATCTCAAATTAAAACATCTATAAGCTTTTCTTTTAGTTGAGTAACCAAGGAAAATACCTTGATCGCTTCTTGCATCAAACTTGCCTATTGCTTCATCCCTCTTGATGTAGCACTTGCTTCCAAAGATTCTAAAGTATTTCACTATGGGAACATTACCAAACCATAGCTCATAAGGTGTCTTGTCTGCTCTAGGCCTTAATTGTATTCTATTGATGGTATAGATTGCTGTATTGATCACATCTCTCCAATAGGTGTGTGCAACTTTTCCTTCAATCATGATGGTGCACGCTGTATCAAGGATGATCCTATTCCTTCTCTCTACAATCCCATTCTGCTGAGGGGTTCTAGGTGCACTCAACTATCTTTTTATGGCATGTTCTTCGCAATAATCATAGGATATGTTAGAGGTGAATTCTCCTCCTCTATTTGATCTTAGACACTTTATCTTTATTTCAGATTCATTCTCAACCTTAGTTTTGAATATTTTGAACTTCTCAAATGCTTCTGACTTATCTTTTAAGAATGCAACCCACATCATTCTATAATAATCACCAACAAACAAAATGAAATACCTTTCACCATAGTATGATCTTGTTTGAGTTGGTCCACATAGGTCTGTATGAATTAAATCCAACTTGTTCTCTACTGAATTATGCTTGCTTCTGAATGAATTCCTCACATGCTTTCCCATCACACATTCCCTGCAAATAATATTAATTGGATTTTCTATTCTAGGTAGATCTCTTATTGCCTTTACATTGCTTATCTTTACTATCTTATCAAAATTGATATGACATAGTCTTTTATGCCATAGCCAATTGTCATCTACTTTAGAAACAAAATAACTTGCTTCTGAATTGAGCTGAAAAATATTACCTTTAGTCTTTGAACCTGATGCAATCATTACACCATTCTTGTTGTTAATGATGCACTTTTTGTCTTTGAACTCCAATCTATAACCATTTTCAAGCAACTATCCAACACTAAGAAGGTTATGCTGCAAACCATCTACATAAAGAACATCATCTGTGTTGTTCTTTCCATCCAATATGATAGCTCCTCTACCAATGATAGGTTTAGGGGTGTTATCTCCAAATCTAACCATGCCACCATTGTATTTGTCCAGATGAACAAATATGTCTTTATCACTTGTCATGTGATGTGAACAATTGCTATCTATAATCCAATTTGTCCTTATGTCTGCTTGTGAAATCAATGCTAGCTCTTGTTCCTTTTTATCATCTTCATGATCCATCTCATCATACATCTTCTCCATAATAGCAATGAATCCAATTTCATCTTCAACTGAATCATCATCAAAAATGCCATCACCAACATAGTAACATTCTTTTGTACACTTAGGCTTGTAGTTAGTACTGATTTTCTTAACTCTTGTAGGACACTTAGATGCAAATTGACCAATCTTATTACATGAGAAACATTTGAATGGCAACTAACCTTCATACTTTCCTTTTCCTTTTCTTTCTTTCTTAGCAATCATAGAAATAATATCATCTATCTCTTTATCTTCATCTTCATTATCAAAATTACCAGAAGTGTTTAAAGATTTCTTACCATGGACTGATGCGTTGAAGGCTATCTCACTTTTAGGCTCTATCTTCAATCTTGAAATCTCAAAAGATGAAATTTTGTTGATCAAGGTTTCTCTCTTGAAATTTTTTGTAAGCTAAATGGTCTCATCAAGGATGTTGATCTTGTTTTCATACTCTACTGTAAGAGTAGTCATCAGATTATGCATAATGTCTTCCTCAAAGATCTCTCCACCATTGTTCCTGATTCCAATAACTACTTCATTGATCCTTTGGTTGTAAGCTCTGATGTCTTCTTCAGGTAGCATCTCTAATGCATTGTATCTTTTCTTCCATGTGTTTCTGCACACATTATTTGCTTGTGTATCTCCTTCAAACATGTCTTCTAGGTGCTTCCATATCTTGTAAGCTGTGTCTACTTTCTTTATCTCTGAAAACTCACTATCAGATAAGGCACTGATAAGGGCTTCTTTGGCTATTGCATTTTGATGGAACAAATCCTTTTTCTTTCTATTAGCATCTTCCTTTACAAGATCTTCTAGAGAGGGGATCTTAACTTCTTTGATAGCCACTTCAAAAACTTCAATGACAATGCACTGCAAATGTGTCACCATCTTGTTCTTCCAATCAGGATAGTTTTCTCCATCAAACTTAGGACTGTCTTTTCTAAAGAATGCCATCTGATCAACCTCAAGCTGTTAAAATTTCTCTCTGAGGCACTTGGCTCTGATACCAATTGTTAGGAATAGTCCCAAGAGATAACTAAGAGGGGGGGTGAATCAGTTATCTACAAGTTTCAATTATTTATCCAATTAACTATACCTAAACTTTAAGCATAAAAAAAATGAAAGAACACTTGAAAACAACACCAATATTTTGGTTACGGGGAAACCCAAATAGGTAAAAATCCCTGTGGGAATTGACACCCACTAATAAAATGCACTAGTGTATAATGATCCTTATTAGAAGATCTTACAACCATGTTAGGAGTTGATCTTTACAATGCAGTAAGTACAGTGACCTGGTCAAAGGTTAGATCCTATTAGGATTTTTTTAAGATTGACCCTGTTAGGGGTGAGGATGCACTATCCGAGAGCTCACTGCTCAAAGGGGTGAAGGCTACAACCTTCTGAATAACAGATACACACTATATCTAGATCTTGGTGAACTATGAGGTAGACCTACTGTCTTGACCAGTTCCAATGAATAGCACACTCTATCTTCTTTATCACATAGACCTCTTCTTGATTGCTCAATACTTCGCACTCTTTGCTCTGCTCTTATCTTTCATCTCAATGCCATACTTCTAGCGATCACAAATGACCGACTATAAGTATCTTTCCTCTAAATGATATAATCAAGTTGGCCTATTAGAACCACCTTGAAATCATATTAGAGAAACAATAACACTCTCCAATAACATCTCTGTCGGCTCTACTAAGAACGCAACACAAATTGGGACCTGTCCAAATCAATAAGTGTAGATGCATGCTACACATTGTTAGCTCTACTAAATTTATTGATACTTTCTCCTCAAGCTTAATTACATCATGCACTCTTAACCAAACATTATAAACTCTTCTCTAATCACTAATCCAAGCACACATACCAAAATGATAGGCACAACTTCTATACCAATATAATCTCTATCGGCTCTTCTGGATAAACACAAGAAACTGCAACTGGTGAATAGCGACTGTATAACTTCACTTCTACTACACATCAGACTTTGCATCCATGAATGGAGAAACATTAACATGTCTCCATCATATATCCAAAGGTGCAAGGCTCCATGATAACTGTACAAACAATCACTCACAGAACACTGCCTATAACTCTATCAGAAACACTGCTGACACAAGCTGCTACATAACTGTCTGTACTAATAATTGACCTATGCGTCCATGATATCATACTGATAACATGTCTATGTTACATATACTCAAAGCTTACTACATAAGTCTTGATTAATGACAATCATACAATCAACACTGGCTTGCTGGCAAATCTCCAACAAATATCACCATATATAAAATT